>JAKSZT010054544.1:12867367-13092831 GCA_026826555.1 Tolypeutes matacus
GGGGCCGAGCCCCCGCGGGGCCCGAGCGGCGGCCGCACGTGGCGGCGGCGGGGTGGCCTGGGCGAGCCGGTCCCGCCGCCGAGGGGGCACGGCGGGCGAGCGCCCCGGCGGCGGCCACTTACTTTCTCTTTCTCCACGAAGTCCACGAACGCGGTCCTCTCGATCTCCACCGGCTGCCCCTGCCTGTCGTAGAGCGCGAGCACGAAGTGGAAGAAATTGGATTTCCGCAGGTTGGAGGGCGGCTGCTTCTCGAAGTGCGCCCGCGCCAGCCCCACGCCGCTGCGGGAGGAAGGGGACAGCGGCGCGGTGAGCGGCGCGCGGGCGGGGAGCCGGGCCGGGGCGCGCGGGCCGCCGCGTACGTACCTCTGGGCGGCGGTGTTGGCGTCCACCACGCCCGCCGTGTGCATCCACGAGCGCACCGGGTTCATGCCGCTGCCCAGCGGCTCCTCCTTCATGGTCGTGCCCCCGCGCGGAAGATTCTCCTGAATCCCAAACATGAACCCTGCTGGCGGCGGCGGCAGCTCCCGGCCGAAAGCGCTTCCGCGGGCAGCGGCGCTCGGGGCTCGGCGGCGGGCGGCTGTCCTGGCCGCGCTCGCCCTGCTGCTCGGCGCCTGCGGTCCGGCCCGCCGCCGGCTTCAGCCCGTCCCGGGCACGGGCGACATACACCGGCGGCCGGCGCTCCGGACGGCCGGGGGCGCGGAGGCGGCGACAGCGGCGGCGGCGCTTCGAGGAGCAGGACGCGGCGGCCGCGGCGGCGCTTGTTGTTGTTGTTGTTGTTTGCAGGCGCGCTCAACGTGCTGTCATCCTAGCCGGGCGCCGGCCGCGGCTGCAGGACACTGCGGGATCGCCCGCTTCTGGCGCGGCCCGCCTGCTCCAAAGACAAATAAACGGGGCAGTGAGTGGCGCGGCGCAGTCCCGGGCGCAGGCGGGGCGCGGCGGGCCTGGAGCGGCGCGCGCAGCGGACGGAGGCGCACAAAACTCAGCCCTCTCTCCCCGAGGAATGGACCCTTTCCCGGGAGCCAAAACTCGAAGCCCCCGGGAGCGGCGCTGTCAGAGGGTGACGTCGGGGGGCGGCGCCTGCGCCATATATGGGAGCGGCCGCCCCTCGCCGCGCCCCTCGCCGCCGCCGCCGCCGCCGCGCTCGCCGACTGACTGCCTGACGGCGCCGCGAGCCGGCCCGAGCCCCGCGAGCCCCGCGAGCCCCGCCGCCGCCCAGCGCCACCGAGCGCCACCGCCGCCCCCGGCCACGCGCCGCCACTCCTCGCGCCCGGCCGCAGCCGAGGAACTTATTGCTCGCCCAAATAAATCTTGAAAAGAAACAAACACTGCCAGTGCACAACTGCAGCTAGGCCCCCGAACGCCCCCTGTCAAAAGCAGCCACACGGTCAAAACACGGTGGGAAAGGGGGGGAGGATTTCTTTTTTAAACGCCAGGACGCCCCAAGTTGCCCAAATGCCGTCAGTAAAGGCAGGGGGCCGCAGCTCGCCCTGGGGCGGCCCAAAGGGAAGAGGAGGAAGAGGCAGGCAGGCCAAGGGGTACGCGGCTGGGTGGAGAGTGGCCGAGAGATGCGGGGCTGGGGGGTAGGCGGCGACGGCCCAACTCTCCCGAGCCAAGGAGGGGCCAAGGAGCAGACCTCGGGTTGCTGCGGGGCGGGTCCTGCCCCCGTTTGAGCCCCTCCGGGCGCCCTCGCGGAAGCCGCGGAGGGCCGGGCCGGGGACCCACGTCGGAGGCCGGCTCTGCCAGATGCTCCCTCTCCCCCTCGCGGCCACGGGAGACCCGAGTCCCCGGCCTCCTGTCCTTAGCACGGCGAGTGGGCGAGTGACAAAGAAGGCTTTGGGCGCCCCGGGCCGACGGGAAGCACGCCGGACCTCTCCGGCAACCCGCAGCCTGGGGAGTCCGGCTGCGCGCCCCGCGCGGTGGCTCGACCTCCCCGGCGCCAGCTCTGAAGGCCGAGCGGACGCCGCGGGCGCCCGAGCCCTGCCCCTGGTGCCGCCGGGCCCTGTGAGCGCGTGACTTCTGCACCTGGTTTCGAGGAATCTGGAGCGCAGCGGGGCGCGGGCAGCGCGTGGGCCCGGCGGGCCGGGCTCCTGCAGCGGGGACTCGGCGCCCAGGCGCGCGGGCCGCCCGAAGGACGTATGCGCCACACCGAGCGGAGACCCAGGGGACAGCCGGGAGCTGTCCCGGGCACTTCCCTGCCGAGAGAAATCAGGCCCTTTTGATTATTTAAACAACAACAACAACAAAAGGTTTCCGGACGCAAGTGGGTTGCGGGACAGCCTCTCACGCCGGGTCCGGGACAGCATTCCCTCTCTTCGTGAACCGGCAGTGTGTGTACGTTAAGATTTTAATTAATCGGGAAAATCGAGGTCCGATTTACGTTATGGGGAGCCCCACGCCTCTTCGAAGGGGTGAGGGGGAAAAGCTGTGTTCGAAAGCAATCTATTTTGCTAGTGTTGGGGGTTAATGACTATTGCCAAAGATAAGTGAATTATCAAAGCTGTTGCGCCAGTCCCATCTCCAAATCCATTACGGTGCCGGCCGTCTAATTAAATACGTAAGTATAATAAAATCATATTTTATGACTATTTGAGGGTAATGAGATTAGTCTTTAGAAGCGATCCCACATATTAAAGATGCCACTGTCTATAGAATGTTAATAACCTTAAATCAAAGTGTATGGAAACTATTCGCGATAAATTAAAAGAAATTTTCTGTCTCTCTAATAAGTCCTGCACTTCACTCACGGCCGAGCCGAATACAAGAGGGCACACGCTCCTCGTGGAGGGACAATGCAAAATAAAGTTGGCCCTTGGTGGAGGGTGGGGTTGAGAAATCGCTTTGTCTCTGCGTGTTTGGCTGCTTCGGGGGCTCACGCAGGGCGAGCGTTATTGTCAGAATATGCAAAGTGCCTTTTCGGGAAAGATGAAGTTGGAAATAGGAAACAATGTTTCCTTTGTGGCACACTTCCTAAAAACGCCCTGCCCGGGCTGGAGGTGCCCCTTCCTTGCGCTAACGAAAGTATCACGCTTAAAATCATTTACAGTATCTTTAATTCAGATTACACGCGCCAAGGCGATTTAAATCTGATTACCAAATTAGAAGGTTTAAAAACAAATCCTTCTAAATCTGATACTGTTGACTAAAGAGGGAAAAAAAGTTCTATAAGCCCATTGCATAAGGTAACGATCCTGCCCCAGAAAGAAAAGGGGTTTTAAACCTTTTTGACAACAAATGCAGCTGCCCCACTATTTTGGACGATATTAAGCGAAAATGAATGCAAATCTGTGCTCAGCAGCCATCTGGCCCGAAATGGGGGAATCAGCTGCTCTCACAACAGGCTTGGAGGCTGAATCCATTTCAGCTCATTTTCTAGATCATCTGGTCCCGCACCCAAAGCGTGGAAAATACGGTCTTTATCATTCACCAACTTTATCTTTTTTGTCACTCCACTGCTGGCTCCGGGCTGCCGGCACAAGGACTCGCCGCCCAGGCAGGGTCTCCACCCTGGCCTGCTGCGTGGCTGCCTGGGAGGGCAGCCCTTTCCGCCCCCACCCCAGCCCGGATCTTCCCTTTATTGGGGCGGGGGCAGCAGCGGAGGGGCGCGAGGGACAGAGCACCCCAGGCCGGGGAGGAGGCTGCAGGTCATTTCCTGGATATCCTCTGAGATGCGGGGAGCGCGTCCCCGCGCCCCGCCGCCTCTCCCGGGAGCCCTGCCCCCGCCCCTCCGCCCCTGCCCGGGAGCGCGGGCGCCCGGCATCCGGGCTGGGGGCTTGGGGGTTGGGGAGGGCCAGGCTGGCACTTTGGGGGTTTTGCAGGCCCGCTGCGGCTGAGAGGCCAGCCTCCACGCACTGGGCGCTCCCAGGGGCCAGACGGGCGCCCAGGGGCCGGGCCCGGGCGGGGCCTGACCTTCGCCAGGGACCCCGCGGGCCGCGGCGGCAGCCCAGGGCCCCGCGCCCAACGCGATTTGCACGGGTGGCCCTCGCGCCGCCGCCGCCTCGCCGCCGCCGCCGCCGCCTCCTCGGAGGGTGGGAAGTATTCCTTTTGTGCGGATTTACGGGGAGAGGCTTCAATGAGCCCCCTCGCATTTGCATTTAAATAGCGGCATCAAGCGCTTCGCGTGCCACACACCAGTGGGCTCCCAGATGTCACGCCGGAGTCAGTCAGATGGCCAGTGCCCAGCTGTCCTCCCCACGTCGTGCCGGAGCAGGCAGTGACCTTAAAGAGACAGCGCCCCGCCGCCCCTGGCGCCCAAAGCGGAGAGCGGCGTGCAGGGCGCCAGGCGCCAGGCTGCGGGGGCGCTTGGGCCGCTGACCCGCGGTACTACCCGAGGCCAGGCCGGGCGGGCCAACTGCGCAGGGCCCGCACCTAGGTTCAGCCCGGCCTGCCCGCCTAGCCGCCCAGTGCCCGGGTCGCCGCGCACACCGGGGTCCACCACCCGCCCCCACTACACACCAGCGGGGATGGGGGGCAGTTCCCCGCGCGGAAAGGAAACCCCCCTTCACACCTCCCCTGTCCCAGGCCCCACTGCTGGGTGATACAAGGCCCAGGGAGTAGGAGCCAAGGTGGTGCCGGCCTCCGAGCCACCCAGAAAAACCCAGCTAATTCGGGGACCCAAGGCGCCAGGCCCATCGTCCAGAACGGCAGCGAACGCCCCCTTCCTGCCTGCGGCCGGGCCCAGGGCTCCCGCCCACCTCCCTACCAGCCTTGCGGGGAGTAATAAGCTGCATTCCCGCCGCTGATAAACCCGGGCTGGGGGTTCCTGGAAGCTCGGCCCCTTGGGGGATCAGCAGCTGCGCGCGCTGCGCTGGCCCAGCCGGTCGCCGCGCCCCCGGAGGGCCCGCGGTCACAGGCCCAGGACGCGGGGTCATGCCACTCGGAGCCGTCAGAAGAGCGGAGAGCCACAGCGCCCACGGCACACGGTTCGCGTCCCCGCCGCCAGTGCGGAGGTGCAGGCGCCGCCCGCCCCCACGTCCTCCGCGCCCGGGGTCACGCTCCAACCGCGCCGGCTGCCGGGCCTCCAGCCCTGCCCGGGCCTGGGGTCTAGGCCCGGCGCCGCACAGCGGCGGGGGCCAGAGAAGGACCCGGAAAAGAGGAAACCAAACGGACCCTGGGTCGCGGTAGAAAAGAAACCAGAAGAGCCGGGAGGGCGGGTAAATCGGGGTAACCCGGGAGGACGCCCTAGACACTCGGTGCACTGCGGGAGCGGGTGAAAAGGCCACGCATTCGCAAACGCTGCCCGCCGCGGGCTTCGCCTTGCGCCGCCAGGTCACGCTGGCCGGGGGGCGGGGAAGCAAGGGCCACCCCAACCTGTTAGGTTGCGAACAAAGGGGGTCGGGCCAAGGTCGGGCGGGATTTCCAGGCGCAATGGGCGTGCCCTCTCCCTCTCGGCGCAGAGACCGAAGCCGCGGGCTCTCGGGAGGCGGAGGGTGACTGAGCGCCCACCAGGCCACGCGCCCCTACTGTCCTCGGTGGCAAGTAACTGGCCACTTCGCCCCACTTCTCCCGTGCGCTGGAAAGCCAGAGGCCTGACTGGGTTCGCTGGTGAAAAGCGAAAGCTGAAAGGTCGCAGACCCCCATTCTCTATACCACTCTGCCCCCCCCCCAGCCCCCCGGATTTATTTTGTCTGGCCGTGATTCCTGCGGCCCGACGCTCGAGAACCGAAGAACGCTCAGTTCCCCAGTGAGGCCTGCCGAGGCGGCCAGGTCTGGCAAACAGCGCCTCCTGGGGTGGGGAGAGTGGAGTGCCGGCGCGCAGCCGAGCCCCGGGGCTCCCACCCACCCCCGGCAGGTGGCCGCCCGGGTTCCCCTCCCGGGCCCAGCAGCTGGGCTGCGGCTCCGGCGCGTCGGGCGCACCTAGGCCTCTCTGACCCGGTGACCCCAGGGGCGCACAGAAACCGCCACCCGCCGCTGTATTTGCCGCCCACTTGCGCCTCCGAGAGCCGGGCCCAGCGGGGACAGGGCCCGGGCGGCGAGCGTCGCGCCCACGCTCTTGCGGGCGGGAAACGCGCGCTCTACGCGCCTGGCCCCGCGGGGGCCCCGGGCACGACCAGACGTTCGCTCAGCCCACCCCCTGGAAGACCCAGGGCGCTTGGTAGCGGGGCCCAAAACGCCAGGGCGCGCCTCGGCCCCTGCAGCGTGCGACATTAGAAGGGAAGCAAAGTTAATTATCGCCTCCAGGTCCTAACTCTTCTCTGGCTCCTTTGGTCACTTTGGCTGACATTCTCCGCCTCCCCCCCCCCGCACTTCGAGTCAGTCCTGTGGGCTGTTCACCCGCAGCGGGAGTGTCAAATCAAACCCGCGCGTTTTGCGAGTTGGCTTCTCCCAACGCACATTGCAACCTTAAAGGTTGCCTCTCCTCAAGAAACGCGCGGGAAAAGCTACTGGGCTGGGAAAGAGCCGGTGCGTGCAGGGTCCCTCGCACAGAAAAGGTGCAGCGGTTTAGCAACAAGCTGGGATTTCCGGCGCCGCGTTCAGCCGCGCCCCGAAGGAGGTCGGGCAGGAATGCTTCAGGGCCCGCGTCCGCCCGCCCCCGTCAGTTTACAAAGAAAACTTTCCCCAGAGAAGTTTCTAGATCGAACGCTGCGCAAAGTGCGCCAATCAACACCTACATACACCTAAACTGCATAAACAGGGATCGATCAGATCCTTTCAAATATTATAATTGGCTTTAATTAAACACACTGCGTTCTAATTAACTCAGAAATTTCAGCCTGCTTCGGGACACTGGGGTCTGGTTTGATATTGTCAGTCCAGATGTCCTAATAAAATTCAATCCTCCACTCAAGACTTCAACATTCACTAAGAACAAAATGCAAATTAGATGTAAAACCTAAAGTATCGCCAAAGGTACAATCAAGAAAGGTGTCTCAGAACCTCTCACTTTTCTTACGCAGTGGTTCAAAAAAGCAGATCACAAGCCCCCTCCCGCAGGCCGTAGAGCTTCCCTCTCCCCTGGACGGGGATGGAAAGCCGCGCCACCGGCCCCAAGGTGGAGGAGGGGAGGCCAGACCCCACGACACGGCTGAACGCTCTCCTCCAGAAGCTAACGGCGCGCAAAAGTTTGCCAACTCTGGCAAAGCAGTGCGGGAGGTAGGGAGGCCGGGAAGAGCGGCCACCGCCACCAGCGCATTGACGCCCCCCCCTCGGCGACCCCCGCCAGCCCCTCGGACACACTTTAACGGAGTGTGTACACAACCGTTTCCGTGCGCAAGTGTGCGGGTGGGTGCTCGCGGCCCCGCGGGCTCAGTCCGCCCCGGGTAAGTAACTCAGCTGCGGGCACCGCGACAAGGCCGGGAGGGTAGGGGGAGCCCACTGCCCATGGACAGTGTCAAGCCCTCCTTCCTTCCCGCCGGCCCAGCCACTCTCAGCCACCCTCACGCGGCTTCCGAGGGACCCCAGCCAGCGTACCCGGGTGGCAGCGCACAGCGGCGGGATGGCCCCTCCCGGAGAGCCGGGCGCAGGCCGCGTGGGGGGGGGGGTGTGCGCCTCTGGCGATGGATTTGGCCGCGACGTGGTTGTGTACTGACTTCCAGGGTCTGCTAAACTTACAGTCCAGAATGAGCCCGTTAGAAGGAAGCTCTTCCCACATAAAACCTGTGTATGTTTCCCATACTAATGGAGTCACTTAAAGCTGTTGCTAATTTAACTTTTTTAAAAGGCCACACTGGAAATTTGCATTTTCTTTAGGATATTGAAATGAAGAGAAAACCGCTGGGCGGCGAGGCTGCCCAGGGCATAGCTAGGGGCCATGCAGAAATAAAAACAGACAAAGAAAAGAAGAAAGAAAGAAACCGGCTTCTCTCCTAGACTATTAATAAGCAATTTGTCCCGCTGAAATTTACATTGCAAAGCGCAGGGCGCGGGCAGCCCGGGCGGCGGGGCGGGCGCGGGCTCCGGGCCACGCACCCGGCGCGGGACGCGGGCTCCGGGCCAGCCTGGCCGCCCTCGGTGGGGCGGGGGAGGGGGGATTTATGGGCAGCTTTGAACTTGGTGTCCTTGCCGCGGCTCCCCCGACCCTCGCCCGCACTCACGCGTATCTGCACGCCCAGGACCCGGCCTGGGTCGCGCGCCCGGAGACCGGGAACCCAGTTAGGTCGGGGGTCGCCCCGGGGTGCCCCTCGGCTCCCAGGGTTGCCCCAGGATCGCGGACCCCCAGTCAACCCCAAGGATTGCCCAGGACTCCCGGGCTCTTTAAATCGAAAATGACAACAATAAGCTACATTTTCTTTCCCCGCTGAACCTCGCGGCCCCGGCCCTACTCAAGTGCCAGCGCGGAGCCCCGCGCCCGCCTGCGCCCCGCGTCCGCCCGCGCCCCGCGTCCGCCTGCCCCGCGTCGCCTCCCCCGCGCGCTCGCCGCCTGCGGAGCCGCAGCTCGGAGCCTAGCGTGGGGCCAGGGCGCCATCTACGGGCGCCACGCGGCTGACGGCGACCGCCGCCTCCTCCCTCTTGCCTTCTCTGGCTGCTCCTCCCCTTCCTCTCCCTCCCCTCCCCCTCCCCCTCTCCCCCTCCTCCCCCTCCGTTCCCCCTCCTCCTCCTCTCCTTCTCCCCGCCGCCCTCGCTCGCCCAGCGCCCGCGCCGCGACTCCTGCCACTTATCACAATTACCCGACGCCTCCGTGCCATTTTGCTTATGAAACATTGATTGCTAGTTATGGAAACTTTTAAGCACTTTCCAAATGAAGGCGTTCTCCTGCCTGCGATTTTTAGGCACGAGATTAAAAGATATGAAATGTAAAGATAATGCAATTTGATTTGTTAGTCTAACTCTGCGATTTGAGACTTGATGTCCCCAAAGACCAGGCAAGCTTTTCCCCTTTATTTATTTTTATTAAAACATCAATCTATGCTGGAGCTGGGTGAACTCGGTTTCACCTGGAGAACATAAAATTCTCCATACCAGGGAAATAAGCACCTTTCATAAATCAGCGGTATTCCTGACACATCGATCAATTTTTGGTTGTTAATCCGAAAGAAGGAGTTTTAATTGCTTCCTGCGTTCTCGTCCAGGCACCTCGGCGTTTCGACCTTTCCCTCTCTCCCTCCCAAGGTCTCACTGTTGTACTGGGGCGGGGGGTAGGATGGAGATTGGCAAATCGCGGGTGTTGGGCTAAATCCCCGCGACCCCGGGTCTCTTCCTGGGCCGGGCGCGCCTCCCCGCGCCGAGAATGCCTCGGCACGCGCTCGCCTCCCCGCAACCCTGCCAGGAAGGCCGCGAGGATGCGGCCGCCAAGACACTGCCAGAGGCGGCTCAGAAGTTCACTGCTAACCTGCCCGCGCTGATCACGGTCACGGGCTCCCACGGCCACCGGCTCCCGCGGCCCGCAGCCGCGCGGCCCCGCCAGGCGTCTCCGCCGCAGGCCCCGCCCGCGCTCCCGAAGGCGCGCAGAGGGCATTCGGGCTCCGGGGAATGCGCAGCCCGGCCTCCGGACCTCGGGCCCCCGGCGCCCATCGCCTTGCCTGCGACTTGCGAAGTTCAACTTCGCGGGTGCCGCGGCCGCAGGTGGGAAGCCCCCGACGGGATCGCGAGCGGCCCCCGCGCTCTTACCTGCCTTGTGCATTCGACGGGCGTGGCGGGGAGCCCTGATCGCGAGGGGGTGGGCGGCTCCGGCGGGCCGAGGGGGTGTGCGGCCCCGTGCCTTCCCACGTTCGCACCTCTCGCCCTCCGGGGAGAGCCCACGGGCCGAGCCGCGAGCGCGCTAGTGCGCACGCGCCGCGCCGGTCTCCCACGGCGGGAGGCGGCGGCGCGGCGGGCTGGCTGGGCCCGGGCGGGGGCGCGAGCGGCGGCCCCCGGCGGGAGGAGGCGCCCGGGGATGTCCCGCGGCAGCTCGGCCTCGGTGTCCCGGGGCCCGCAGCTGCGCCTCCGCGCGCGCCGCCGGGGACCGGCGGGGAAAAGGCCTCCAGGGCGCCCCCTGGGCCGCGCGCCAAGGCCCTCCGCCCGCGGGGACTCCCTTTTGCGAGGACCTGAACCCCACTGTGTCCTCGGGGGGTCCGAGACACGCTTTAGCAGGGAGAGCGCGCTGGGCGGGGGCCGGGGCACCGCGCGGACGGACGCCTCTCGACTTGGCCTCCGGAAGCGGGTCCCGGGCCCCTCGAGGCCCAAAGCCGTCGCTGCAGGCTCGCGCTCCCACGGACCGGGGATTACATGGGGTTCTCTCGACCCTTTGGGTCAAGTGTTTGTGCGGTGGGCGAGGGGTCAGCTTCAGCGGTAAGTGGATGCTAATGGGAAGCACTCTGCTGGGCCCCGTGGCCGGTAAAGTCAAAGGGGCAAGCAAGAGAGTTCCCGGAAGATTGTCCCGATCAAACCACCACGAAAATAATACCTCAAGGGACCTCTGGGTTCAGGGCATCCTGGACGGCCTGACGCTCCGGGCCGTGGAGCAGGAGCCAGGCAGCTCTGGCTCCCCCTCCCCACCCCACCCAGCCCTTTTGGTCACGCAGTCATTAACACAGCCTGGACTCTTTGCCTCTTTGGAGCTGCTGCAGCGACAGGCAGGGTCAGACAGGGTGTGTCCCGCACCCGACTGGGGGCCCATGGGGCTGAGCTTACAGCCAGGCCCTGTACCCTTCCCAGTGCCCTTGGCCATTGTTCTCCAGCATACCCTTGGTTCCCTACTAACCCTTATCCACGTGCTTCCTCAAGCCCAAGGGCAATATAGATACTGGAATAAAGGCACCTTCCACAGGCCAAGGGTGCCCCTAAAACACGAACCTCGTGGCACAATAGGAGCTCGGCCGCCTGTTTACTTCTCCAGGGTTTGTTTTGGACTCATTATTTCAACCTCTGAATTGCTGGGTCAGTGGGAAAAGTTATTTGGGGCCATTTATTTAGTAAAAAGCACTCTAGAGAATGCAACACAGAAACAAACTTTATTAGGATAGCTTAATGTAAAAAAAGAACTAAATCAGGAATGTTTCCCCTCTGTCGTCTTCACTTGAGAATCATTTTAATGTGAGCCAGCGTGAAACCATTTAGAAATATACACTATTTTAAGACACAAAATGACCCATGTTTCAGTAGCAGCTAAAATATATTGACTGGTAGGTGTCAGGCGCCCAAGCTCAGAAAAGTTAAGGGATACAACCGTGTCTCGGTGTGCGGAAGCCAAGCCTCCAGCCCAGCATCTGACTCAGGGTGCTGGCTCTCTAAGCCATGGGTGCTTCTAAAGCTGGGGCAGGGGCAAGGAAGCGTTCAGTGTCTTGAAATCATTTTCCATGCAGGCAATCTTGGAGACATCCTTTGCTCAACTCAGGAGAGTGGAGATTATCACAGATGTGGCTGAAGGGACAGGTTTGACCTCATAATGCTGAGATGCTCTGCCTTCCTTCTCAACCTCTCCTGCTTGCCTTTTCCTATGAAGCCAGCTCCACTGCACAACCTCCTCTGCCCACCCCCACACCCCCACACCCCCCAAAACACACATACCAAGGCTGGAGTCGCCGAGCTTCTGTCCTCCGAGCTGGCCCTGCCTGGGCGCCCACCCACCTCTGCCCACACCACTCTCTTCCTGCCTGCTCTCCTGGAGGCTGCCACCCAGCCCTGCTCCTGATAGGTCCTCGTCAGGAACGAGGACTGCATGGAGGCCTGCGGAGCAGCTAGGTAAGTGAGTCCTGATCTCCGGGGCCTGGGCCAGGAGTGGCCTTGGTCATGGGTGGCGGGCGAGGGGGAGCCTCGCGATCACGTAAGGCTGGTTTCAGAAGCCCATCCCCTGTGTGAGAATGGAAAAGCCGAGAAACGTCCTGGTGCCAGGACCCGCGTGGCTGCCTCTTCGTAGGCAAAGAGCAGCAGTTGATAGCGCCATGCAGGTAAGTCACGGCCTCCTTAAAAGGGCGCAGTAGCCAGCCGCCCTCCCTCCTCCGCGGCCTGCCTTTCTCCTCAAGTATCACGTTCGAATTCGGCGGGGTCAGGCTCTCTGTGCCCACGTAGGAAAAGGGCCGCCGTGGCTGTCTGTGGATGAGTGTAAGAGCACGTCTTCATACCAGTGACGTGAGAGCAAAAGGAAACAGCTGCGGAGTTGTTTGTATTGGGAAGACTTAGATCTGATGGGCCACGCCCAGTTCTCTCACTCATAAAAATCCATTTCAGCTGTCATTGTCCACATGTGCACACAAAAGGAAACGTAAATCCACAAACCTCAATATTCAGACCTGCTTCCGTATTGGCCGTTTATCTCCTTATCCATAACCAGTAGTCTGCCTTGAGGCCACTTCCAACAGCAGGCATCCTAAGGGTGAACAAGGCTGGGAGCTGGCAGGGCCCACTACGGTGCCTACTAGTCCAAGGACAGCAGGGCAGGGAGAGGCCCCGTGGCGGGACTCTGCAGAGGGGGCCCACAGTCACCCAGCCCAGAGACCAGGAGTTAGCCCTAGACATCTGTAGAGGACAGGGGTTTCAGTCGTTACCTGCCAGTTGCCTTCTGATAGCAAATGCATCTTCCCTGAGAGTGTAGGCACAGACCCACCTGTTCTCTCCATCTGGCACCCAGCCAGGCACAATGTGCATTTGAATATGTGATTGTCATCGATAGCTTTGTCTTATGGGAATTTCCACACACACGGCAAGGGAACAAATCTCTGCATACCCATCACCTGGCTCCAGTTGGTCTTTCCTAACTGTTTCCTACCATTTGGTTTTCACTAACTGTATTTTCATATTTATAAATTTCAAAGCTGGGGGTGAAAGCCCACATTTCTGAGTCCAGCCTCCAGCTCCACACTCCTTTTTCCACACCCAACATTCAGTCCTGGCTGGTCCTGGCCCACCCTCTGGTCGGAGCGTGCCCCGCTCCCTGCCTGGCCTCTGGGCTCCAGCTGCTTCACTTCCTTTCGCCTCTAGCCTCGGTCCTCAGTCCCTCTTGATTTTACAGATCCTTCCCGCTTGTCCAGGCCCCCTTAAGCCCCCTTCCTTCAGGAAGGCCTCTTAGGGCTCCCTCCTGACGCCCCCACAGCTTTTCATCTCCACTTTGCACTCGTCACCTACTTCCACCGAGGTGGGAATTCAGCGTCCACATTTCATTTCTGCATGGCAGGACCACAAGCACCCCGAGGGCAGGGCCGCTGCCAGGTGCATCTTTGCTTCCAAGCATGAAGCAATACCTCAGCAAAGAAGTCATCAGGCTGGCGGCCCCATGCCCCAGGCTGGGATTTGTCTGCCACTGCCCAAGGGCAGGTCACCAAGGACTTGGCTATCCGGGAGACAGAAACCCAGACTTGACAGCTCGTTGGAGGACTTTCCCTGGTGGAGAAATGGTTCTAGAACAAAATCTGACTCGGGCAGGTTTAAGGAAGGTTGCTCACGGCCATACCACTGTGTGGTACCGTCCGTGCCTGGTGCATTCTATTCAAAGTGTACACTCAGTGGCTCCCACTTTCATCAGAGTTGTGCAGTCATCTCCCTAGTAAACATTTGAACGTTTTTCTTAGTCCAAAAGAAAAAATCCCCAAGCTCCCTATTATTGACCCCTAGCATTGATATAGTACCTTCTTTGACATTGATGCACGAATATTACAATACTGCTATTAATTATAGTCCATAAGTTACATTAATTGTATTTTCCCCATGCATCACCTTATTCTCACCACCTTGTATTACTGACATACATTTGTTCCAGTTCATAGGAGGGCATTCTTGTATTTTACTGTTAACCACAGTCCTCAGCCACCTCTGGGTTCACTGTGTTATTCAGTCCCTAGATTATTCTCTAGCTTTTGACCAAGATGTGTATGATCTATGGCTTTGGTCTGGTCTCATCTGCCCTGGATTCTGGAGGTTTCCTGCAAGCCGGGTCCTAGGATGGTCAGAAGCTCCTGGGAGATTCCTGCCGGCCGCACTGCCTGAGCAGGAGCTTCAGCCGCCACTGTGGCAGGACTGGACGGACACGTGCAAAGAGCAGAAGCCAGATTGGTGTGCCAGGATGTGGCTTCCCAAATCCCTTTGGCCCACAGCTGCGACCCGGGAAACACTCCCCCTGCTCCAGATCCATGGCCAGTCAGTTCCAAGTTCCCAAGAGACGCAGCTGAAGATTCCTGCAGATCCGTAGCCTGTATCCCCATGGTGGGAGGGGGCCGGGCGGGGGGGGCCCAAAATGTGGAAAGACAGAACCCTCTCTTCTGTGCTGCCATCAACCACTCCTTCACATCTTATAGGAAAAATTTTTCAATTAAAATGGCAACTAATTTGGTAAAATACGGTGTGATTTATCTTGGAATATCATCACTCTTTCCTCCCAAAGACTTTAATCCGGGTTGGAGCCGCCAAGAAAGCAATCCGTGGTAGTTTGCGGTGGCCAGGAAAATGGCGGTTTGTGTGCTGGATGACAGCTCAGAGCTGTCTCCTGCAGGTTCCCCAGAGCCCACCAGGCAGTGGGCAGCGGCATGTGCCACCAAGGGGCAGTGGTGATGGTGCCAGCTTCCAAACACCCTGCTTGGGTGCTGTTTTCTTGGTGAGACCCACTTCTCCATTTGGGGGATCTCAGGCTCGTGGGGCAGACTTCTTTTCAATGAGACTAGATTCCAGCAATTGCAACGGCCATTTTCAAAGTGTGAAAGGAGGTGATCAGGGCCACCTGTTACAGAGACATCTCCGTCCCCCATGGCCCTCTGCCGTCCTGTTGGGTTTAAAGGAGTGAAATGGGGGATCCTGTCCTCCAGTCATCCATGAGAAAAGAATCCCAGGGTTGGAAGCCCCAGCTGTATTCTTGGCCCATGAAACATAAAATTAGAGACAGAAATATAGATGTGAAGAAGATTGAGATGCATTTGTTGAGCGGAAAAATCCTGTGGCCATTGAGGTTGCTTTTCACCTCAAAGTGTATATGTCAATCTCCCTCTTAATTTTTAAGTATAGGCCACTCTGTTTTCATTTCTCATCCTTGTGTTTGTCTAAAGCCTTGAAAGTCAAATCTTTCAAACCTGAGGCTCATGAAGGATGCTTTAACTCATAGGGGAAGCCCTTTAATATAAGTAGACTCCATTTTCCTGGGACGAGTGGTTTGTAGAAGGAGTTTCCCCCTAGGAGGCCTGGAAGAGGGGGGAAGCAGGGCAGGGAAGGACAGAGGCCAAAGGGCCAGTGGCTTCGGGCAGGAGTCCCACGGAGGGCTGCCGCAGTATTGGTGACTTTGCAGACCTTCCCCCGATTTCTTCACCCCAGGGTTTGGAGTGGGGCCGGGTGGCCTGCTTTGGCCAATGAGATTTAGCGGTCACAACACATACAGAGGCTTAGAGAAGCTCTCGCATTCCCACCGCTGCCTTTGCCTCTCTGCCCAGGTCAGCCTGCTGGGGAATGAACACGTGAGCGGACCCGAGGGACCGGGGGACCTGGCCGACACCATCCTAGGCCAGCTGACACCACCTGACCGCCAAGATGTGAGAGAGCCCGCCACGATCGGCAGAGCCTCCCAGCCGACACACAGCTGCCTGGATGCGTGAGCGGGCCCAGCCGCAACAGACAGATCTCCCCGCTGCTGCAGTTGGACTCGTTTGTTAGGCAGCACGATAGTGACATCGATAGCAGACACAGGAGGCTTCAGCCTGACCCTTCGGGGGACTCTGGAGCATGAGCCACACCCCGAGTCCTCCGGACCCGAGGCAGAGTTGCCGGGCTCTCAGTTTCCTGACCCAGGAATCACTGGCTGAGGCTGCCCTGCAGTCCGAGCGGCCCAGGCCCTGCCCCTCTCCGTGTCTGCCTCTGAAAACCAAAGGCCCTGACGGTTGGAAGCAGAAGCACACTGAGGCTGGAGCAGGTATCCCAGCAGGGAAAAGGGGAGCCAGGAAACTGCAGAGCACTAAGTGTTCACCACACACCGCAAGTGAGGCTTCCCTGTACATGTGGTGACGAGGGGCCAGTCCGGTTCGGTCCAGTGCGTGCTTCTCTGTTAGGGCAGAACCACGTGCGACCCACGGCTACATTGACAGGGAATAAAAATAACTTACAAGCCAGATAGCTGATGCCTGAAGGGGGCACACCACGAAGTCGACTGGGGGGCAAGCGCAGCTGCTGCAGCCCGGGGAGGCCGGGAGGGTCTCCAACACTGAGTGAGCACTGAGTGATCAGGGTCCTGCCCCCATGCACACACCCCCAGTGTCTTCTGGAGAAGGGGTGAACTCTCCCAGCAGCGCTGAGGCAGGGGCCTCCTCTGTCTAGGGGCCTCGATGCGGGTGTGGGGTGAGAGGCCACATGTCAGGAGACACAGAGTTCCAGAGAGGACGTGGCAGCTGCCCTCCAGGGGGGCGAGCCGGCCAAGTCACGAGACCTCACAGGTCACGGAATCCTGCCAACCGCACAGAAAGCCGCGGCTGATTCCCCTGCGTATGAAACGGCAATAACGTGGAAGGGGGGCGCGCGGGCTCACGTGGGGCTGGCCTCCGTGGGTGTGGAGGTGGCAGTTAGGGGGACCTCGAGAAAAGCCACCTGCGAAGAAAACCCAGAGCCTCACACGCACATTCCCTAGGCTGGGGCAACAGCACAGGAGCCGTGTGGGAGCTGCTGGAGCAGAGACTTGACAGTTAAGAACATTTTCGAGGAAAACACTAAATCAGTTTTTGCATGTTTATTAAGAGTATTTCTGCAATTTGAAACAACATGTTTTATATGAATTTTGCTTCTAAGGGGGAAACGAGTCACTTAAAATATATGTAAATCATACATTCCTTGTGCATAATTTTAAAATTATCAGAAGAGAGTCACAATGCGCTGGCCACGTGCCTGAGAACACACACCTGTGCTCCCGTGCCTGCAGGTGTGCAGGGACATGGACGCGGGCCCGAAGAGCCTCGCGTGGCTCCGTCAGCTGGTTGGGGACACAGTCCCGCCAAGGGAACCAGAATCCTAACGACAACCCCAAGATTCCCAGCCCCTGGCTATTTCATCAAACGCTAATCTGGGTACTGCTGGGGTGGGATTAAGGCGACTAACCAGCAGGCCTCAAAATAGGGAGATTACCCTGGATTAATGGGGTGGGCTCGATGTAATCACAGGAGCGCTTCAAAGCAGACAGGAAGGCCGAAGGATCAGAGACGTGGAAGAGGGAGCCAGAGGAGGGAGGAGGCAGAAGCGGGGGCGAGCTTCAGAGCAGGGAGGCTGGGCCCGCCATTGCTGGAGGGGACCAAGTGGAGAGCTCAAGAGGGAACACGCTGATTGCCAGCAAGGAGACGGGACCTCCGTCCTGCATGCTGCGAGGAAGGGAGCTCCCCCAACAACCTGAGGCAGCTGGGGTGCAGGTTCCTTGGGTGAGATGAGGACGCAGTCCGGTCGGCACCTGATTTGGGCTTGTGAGTGCCTGAGTGCAGAAGCCAGCCAAGCCGAGCCAGCTTCTGCCCTAAGAACCGTGAGATAAGAATTGGGTTTTAAGCTGCTGACTTTGTCCGGAGAGCAGTAGGCGAACGCACACACCTGTGAAGCCTGGCGGCGGCCGCCCGCTGATCACGCTGCTGTCATGCGGGGCGCCGCAGGAATGCTGTGAACAAGCCCTCCCCAGCACAGCCGTGCTCTCGGGCAGGCCCGTGGGTGGCCGGGACGGCCCCGAGGTCTCGGCAGGGCCAGCCAGCTCCCGGGAGCAGGTGCTTCTCCCTCGAGTCTCTGCTTGCGTCCACCCAACCAAAGCAGGCCGTGGCCAAAGGGTCGTGACAAGGCCCGTGGCACAGGCGTGGATGCAGGAGCCATGAAGAACCAGGACAGTAGTGGCAGAAGAGCCACGAGGCGCCCGTGTCCTGACAAGGAGAGGTGCACCTGCCTGGGCCCTGGGCTGCTGCGACCCCCACCCCACAACCCTTCGGAAAGCATTCAAATCTCTTACAGCTCTCTCCGAGGGGCCAGCCCCGTTTGATCTCGAGGCGAAGGCCCATGACTGTCCTGCCTCACCTCCCACCTCTCCGTGCACCTAGAACTCCTGCTCCAGGCACTGTCCCCGGTAAGCCTGAGCAGGACCAGGCAGAGGGGTGACGCCTGAGAACCCCCCCTTTGTCTGATGGAAACCTGGCGGCAGAGGCCCAGCCTCCCTTGTGAAGCCAAGTCCCAGGAGGTTAATCCTCTAAGTTCTTCTCAGGGACAGGCCCAGAGGGGGTCTCTGTTGGTGGGACAGGGCTGGGCACCCCTGCCCTGACTGTGCCCTCCTGAGGGGAGAAGGACCTCAAATCTGGGGCAGCCCAGAATTTCAGACCAGGGTTTCCTTTACTAGCCATTCGCCTTGGGCAACTCAATCTTGCTGGGCCTCGGTGTTTCCTCCTCTTTAAAATTGGAGTAACAATAGAGCCCACCTCATGGGGCTGTTGTCAAGACTTAGTGCATGATCAGTGCTGGCCATTGTCCCTGCCCTCCCCCAAGCTGCCTGGTGGGATGTTCGGTTGCCTTCACCTTTTGGGTTTGTTTGGTTCCTGTCTGCAAATCTCCCCTCCCCTAATTCTATCCCCTTCTCTCGTCACACACTCAGGATGCACCATTTAGGACACTTTATGTTGAGAGCGGCAGGAAACCAATTCAAACAGGCTTAAGCAAAAAAGAATTTTGTTGGCTCCTGTAACAGAAGGTTGTACTCAGGAGAGGCTGGATCCAGGAGATTAAACAGCCTCAGCAAGGGCCTGTCCACAACCTCTGAGGTGTCTGCTTTACCCTCGGCTTCACCTGGTGGTCCCAGCAGCTCCAGTCATGGTACCAAAATGGCTGCTATGGTACCAGATCACACCATCTGAGGAAGTGGGGTATCTCACCTGGCAGCTTCCATGTAACAGAGGGCTTCTTCCCTCTCCCAGAAGCCCCGGAAATTTCTAGCTCAGACTGAGCTGTTAACCCTTCCCCAAAGTACTGTGGACCTGGGGGATGTCACTAATCACCACTCACCCAAACCACAGGGCTGAGCACAGGGGAAGGTGGCTTCAGCGCAGAAAAATCAGGCACATTGGCAGGGTAATGAGCAAATGTGGACTGTGTGGATTTCTCATGCCCAGGGGTAACTGCTGGCTGTTCTCTCATGGATGTTAGCGTGACGTAAACAGGGCACCCTCTCCTGACCAACGTACAGGCTGGAGCCATGGGACTATCCCAGCAGCTCTGGGGACAGGCTGAATTAGGTGGGAAGGAGAACTTGTAAGTAATGGACTTAGGTATTTAGCTGTGGAGATTTCCAGGCAAAGTGTTGATGGTGAGCTCTGACTTCTCCTTGCTGTCTTTAGTAAAATGCAAAAGGAAAGATATAAACTGAAGAAAGAACTGTTAAGCAAAAAGGAACCAGCACCTGATGATTTGGGAGGTTCTCAGCCTATCCAGATTGCGAAGGATGCTAAAGTTAGGAAATGTTTTATGGGAAAAGCATGCTCTGTAGAGAAGGCAAAGCGCATGGCTGGGCAACCTTTTGCTGAGGGATCAGGTGTGTGACACATTAATCTGATCAGCTCTGTCAGCACAGGCCAGGAATAGAGATGGGATTATCCAAGAAGAGTCCAGAGAATCTTCTTGCCTAATGCTGCAAACTCCTGTGATGCACATGGGAGACCAAAAAGATTTTTGAGAATGTTCTATCAGCAGAAACACTGACAGATTGGCCTAAGAGGGCATAGACAAGATGGACTAAAGGAATGTCCTCAGACTTCTGGGACTTTGCAGGCAAGAGTTGGGAAGATAGAGTTACTTAGATGCAAACATGTGCTAATCTTCAAGACAAAGGAAGAATAACTCTAAGGATAGTCACTGATGCAGACAGAAAGGCCAGAGAAGCAGATCTGGAGGCCGTCTGAGCTGCTGCTGTGGCCCCAAGGGGGCTAGAGCTGCAGCATAGAAGGTGGAGTGTGATGCCACATAGGATTATTCTCAGGCCTTGAACCCTGATGGAGTTTTCCCTGCTGATGATACTTTTTGTTCCAATTTCTCCCAATTATTCCAATGGGGATAGCTACACTATGCCAGACCCACCATTGCATTTGGGATGCATATAACTTGTTTTCTAGGGCCACAGGTCCACAGATGGAGAGGCAATTTTGCCCCAATATGGATCATACCCAGAGCCTCACCCATACCTGATTTAGATGATGAGATTTGGAACTTTTGAGCCGATGATGTTTAGAAATTCTGGACTTTGATTTGATGCTGTAATGGGTTGAGACTTTTGGGGATGTTGGAATGGGGTGAATTTGTTTTGCATATGGGGTGGGATGTGAACTTTGGGAGGCCAGAGGGTGAACTGTAATGGAGTGTATACTGGTTCCCCAAAAGGTATAGCCAAGTCCTATAACCCCCTGAACCAGGGAAGGCAATTTTATTTAGAAAAAAAGTTCTTTGAAGATGTAATTGATCTAAGGATCTTGAGATGAGATCATCCTGGGTTTAGGGTGGGCTCTAAATACAATGACAGGTGTCCTTAAAAGAGAAAAGCAGAAGAGGTTTGAAAGAGACACAGGGGAGAAGGCCACGTAGGGATCTGGGACACTCATCCCACCATGTAGTAGCAAGCACCTGCCCTTGACAGTGTAAGCGGAGAACACTCGGGGAGCCTGAACTTCCTCCCCACCCAGCCGTAACGAGGCATCCTTCCCCCTCCTTGCTGAGTGGTGTTGGGGGAGGCCTAGTGGAAAGCGAGGACTTTCACCACTGCCCAGTGGATCAAGGCCACACAGACCCTGTTATCAGCAGAGGCCATGTGGGGAGAAGTAATGAGGCCCTCGTACCACTTCCAGCCAGGGAGGTATCAGGGAAGGCTTAGTCAGAAGACAGAACTCCCATCACCACCCAGCAGAAACAAGGTGCCACCCCCATTGGGCCAAGTGGGGAACCTAGACTTCTAATCCCACCTGACAGTAACAAGACAGTGCCTCCCCTTCCCTTGCCAGAGTAAACCAGCTGAAAGAGAGAGTTTAAATGAGATTCAGGTTTCATAAAATAATACCCCAAATGTCCAGGTTTCAACTGAATAGCATTCCTCTTATAAAAAACTAGGAAAATCTCAAACTGAATGAAAGAAAGGCAATCGATAGATGCAGACACTGTTATGACAAAAATGGTCGAATTGCTTGGCAGACATTTTTAAGCAGCTACCATAAAAAATGTTTCAAGGAGCAATTACATGCAACCTTAAAACAAATGAAAAAAAAATAGAAAGTTTTAGGAAAGAAATAGAATGTTCCAGCAAATAAATAAATGATATAAAGAAGAATGGAATTGAAGTTTTAGACCTGCAAAATTCAATAATCAAAATAAAAACCTCAAAGAATGTGTTCAACAGCAGAATGGAGGAGACAGTGCAGAGAATCAGTGAATTTGAAGATAGAATGATAGTATTACCAGTCTGAACAACATAGAGAAAGCAGATTAAACAAAGTAAACAGAACCTCAGGGACATGTGGGATTATAACAAAGTACCTAACATTTGTGTCATTGGTTTTCCAGAAGAAGAAGAGAAAATGGTGAGGCTGAAAAAGTACTTAAAGAAATAATGGCTGAAACATTCCCAAGGTTGACAAAAGCCATAAACTCATTGATTTAAGAAGCTGAGCAAAACCCAAATAGAATAAATCCAAAGAAATCCACAGCAAGGCACGTTATTGTGCCTCTGAAAACTAAGGACAAAGAAATAACCTTGAAAATTGGGGTAGAGGGTGACCGTTCAAATCATAGCAGATTTGTCATCGTAAAACTATAGAGGTCACAAAGAAGTGGCAGAACATTTTTTCAGGTGCTAAAAAAAAAGAGAGAGAGAGGGAACTGTTAACCCAGAATCCTATATCCAGTGAAAATATCCTTCAGAACTAAAGGGAAAATCAAAGCATTCTGAGATGAAGGAAATTTAAAAGAATTTGTCTCCATCAAACCTACTCTAAAGAACGACCAAAGGAAACTCTCTAAACAAGAAGGAAACAATAAAAAAAGACACCATGGAACATCAAGAAGGAAGAAAGAACACAGCAAGCAAAAATATGGGTGAATACAATAGATTTTCCTCCTCATTTAATTTTCTAAAATATGTTTCATGGTTGAAGCAAAAATTTTAACACTGTCTAATGTTATATGTAGAGGAAATATTTAAGACAATTACATTATAAACAGGATATAAATAAAGATAAGGTTTCTGTGCTTCACTTGAAGTGGTAAGAGTTTTGAGTAGACTGTTATAAGTTTATGCATATATAATGTAATGTCTAGAACAACCACAGAAAAGTTATACAAAGAGATACACTCAAAAACATGATAGATAACTCCACATGCGATTCTGAAAAATGTTCAAGTAAACCACAGGAAGGCAGGGGGAAAAAAAAAGAGAGAAACAAAAATCAGAGAGAAAAAAACCAAGAACCAAAAATAAAATGGGAGACTCAAGCCCTAACATATCAATAATTACATTAAACATAAATGGTCTTAGCATACCAATTAGAAGACAGAGATTGACACGGAAGATTAAAAGACAAGTCTCAACTACATGATGTCTATAAAAAACTGACTTAAACTATAAAAATAGAGACAGGTTGAAAGCAAAAGGACCAAGAAAGACATATCATGTAAGCATTAATCAAAAGGAAGTCTTACTATAAAGACAGCTATTTCCAATAGACAGGCTTGCCCAATCCCGCACTGCAAAGGATAAACGTCTTTCAGTGAGAAGGTGATTTATTGAGAGTGCACAAGCAAAGAACTGGGAGACTCCTCCTAAGACCAGTTCAAAGTGAGAATGGGAACTAGAGTTTTTAAAGGCAAAGGAGAGAGCAGACTTCTGGGAAGATGACAGACTAGAAAGACATGGGACTTTCTTCTCCAGAAAAATAGCTAGAGGACAGGCTGGAACAGCCTAGAAAAAGATCTTCTAGGGTTTAGGACACCAGGTGAAGGCTGGACACTGCGCAGAGGAGAGAGGGACAAAGGAGGGAAATCACTATGACAGAGCTGTGAATTGAAACCAGAGGCTGCTGCCAGCACCATCCCCCACACTAAAGACACTTTACAATTCTCAGGCCTCTGGGCTTGTGACTACAGACAAAGGGGGCTCCAGGGGTCTACCACCCCAGGAAAGGGGAGAAAGAGGGACACAGACTAAGGCTGACTCAGCTTCTGACCCACAGATTTGGTCTGCTCTGTCCCACCAGCCCTTCCAGGCCAGGTGGGACCACACCGTGGTTTGCCCTGGGAGCCAGTGAAGGACTGGAGAGATCTGACTCTTGCAATTTCCTTCTCTTCTAGTTGAGACTAATTGTTGAAGACACTCCAGGAAAGGGGAGAGAGAGGGACACAACCTATGGCTGACAGCTTTTGACTCACAAATTTTGTCTTCTGTGTCCTGGGAGCCCTTCCAGGCCAGTTGGGGCTGCACCATTGTTTGACTTGGGAGCTGACAAGGGACTAAAGATATACAACCCCCCCAATCTCCTCTTCTATTAACAGGGACTGATTACTGAGGACTCAGAGGGGAGTGGAAATATTTCTGACCTGGGAAAATGGAGGGGGCTACCAGAGAAGGCTGGAGAACTGTCTCAGAGAAAGTTTGAATTACAAGGCTCATAGCCTCCAGACAGGAAGCTCTAGCAAACTGATCTGGTCTGTGTTACAACAAATACACTACAACCAGGCATTGAAATAAGAGCTGCCAAAGAGCACCATCTGCTGGCAGACCAAGGAAGTTCACACAAGAAAATTAAAAATAAGTAGGAGAGGCTTTTTCCAGTCTCTATAGCCTCCTGCCCCAAGGCCCTAGAAAGCAACTCTACAACCAATTACTGGGTTCAGTGCCCAGTTCTGAGCAACCAGCAGGGCAATCCTAACAATCCAGCTTGAGCCAAGAATCAAAGAGCAGTGGTAACACACAGCCTCCTGCCACTAAATCCCTACAAAAGAGAAAGAAATTGAGCATAGAGTAAACTATATCCTAATCAGATGCCTAGATATCAGCAAAAAATGAGCCATACTAAGAAAATAGAAGACATGGCCCAAGAAAAGAAATATATCAAAGCCCCAGAAGAGATGCAGAATTTGAGAGAACTAATCAGCAAGATGCACACAAATTTCCAAATCAAATTAATGAGTTTAAAGACAATATGGTTAAAGAGATAAATGACATCAAGAAGACATTGAGTGAACACAAAGAAGAATTTGAAATCCTAACAGAAAAGTAACAGAGCCTATGAATATTCTTGCTGTCCTGATTTTGTGATAATCAGGGTAGGCTAGACATTTGCTGTATTAGAAACCATGCATGTGTCAGACCTAGTTTTTCTCCCTATGTCTGGTTTTTAGAATGCTGGTGATAAACTAAGCCTGATTAATTATATGACCATCCTGTATGGGAATTGACTGTAACTCTAGGTATCTTTGGTCAGCCTTAAGAGATATAGCAGGGGGATAGATGTGGCTCAAATGGTTGGATGACCATCTCCCATATGGAGGGACCTGGGTTTGATCCCCAGGACCTCCTGGTAAAAAGAAAAAGAAGAAAAATATAGAAGGCGTGCAGGTCACCAGGCCCTGTGCATGGATGTGCCACCAGGCCCCGTGAGCAGGTGAGCCCCCCAGGCCCTGTGTGTGGATGCGCTGTCAAGTCCCGTGCATGGGTGCACCACCAGGCCCTGTGAACAGGTGAGCCTCCCAGGCCCCGCATGCGGCTGCGCTGTCAGGCCCCACAAGCCACGCAGCAAGATGATGATGTTAACAGGAAAGTGACACAAGGGAGAGACAAGATAAGACACACCGAAAAACCAGGAACTAAGGTGGCGCAGGTGGTAGGACGCCTCTCTCCCACATCGGAGTTTCCGAGAACTGAATCCCAGTGAAGACAGGAGGAGAAGGATGAGAAGAGAGGGCAGGAAATGGACACAGAGATTTGCCCAGTGAATGGACACAGAAACAGCAAAAATGGGGGGTGGGGGGTTAAAAATGGATAAAAGTAAATAAATAAATAAATCCTTTAAAAAAAGTATAGGGGGGGGAAGCGGCTGTGGCTCAATCAGTGGGGCTCCTGTTTGCTGTGAGGGGGGCCCCGGGTTCGGTTCCCGGGGCCTCCTGGCGGGGGCGGGCCCGCCCGCGCGGCGTGGTTGGCTGGCCCGGCGAGCACGGGCAGCGGAGGGGGGGGGGATAAATGAATAAATAAATAAAATCTTAAAAAAAAAAAAAAAGTATAGGGGAGTAAGATACGGACTATAGTTAGTAATAATACTTTGATGATGCTCTTTCATAATTTGTTAACAAATGTTTCACAACAATGCAAAAGTATTTGTGGTGGGGTGATGTGTGGGAGCCCTGTATGATGTTATACATGTTTGTTTTGTAAGTTCACAATGTTTAATGAATAATTATTGTTTATGTATGTTCATGAATGAACGATATACTTCAATAAGGTGTTTTAAAAAATAAAAATAAAAATTAGAAGAATGAAAAAGTGAAAAACAAAAGAAAAGTAACAGAGCTCATGGGAATGAAAGACACAATAGGTGAGATAAAACACATTTGAGGCATACAATAGCAGACTCAAAATGATATAAGAAAGAGTAAGTGATGCTGAAGACAGAACAGATAAATTGAAGAGAGAAAGAATGGAAAAAATTGAGCAGGGGCTCAGCGAGTTGAATGATAACACAAAATGCAACAACATACATGTCATGGGAGTTCCAGAGGGAGAAGAGAAGGGAAAAGAGGCAGAAAGAGTATTTTAGGAAATAATAGCTGAAAATTTACCAACTCTCATGAAAGAAATGAACTTACATGTCCAAGAAGCACACCATACCCCAATCAGAATAAATCCAAATAGACCTACTCCAAGACACCTACTACTCAGAGTATCAAATGTCAAAGATAAAGAGAAAAATTCTTAGAGCAGCAAGGGAGAAGCAAACCGTCATGTATAAGGGATGTCCAGTAAGACTTAGTGCAGATTTCTCTTCAGAAACCATGGAGGTGAGAAGACAGTGGTATGATATAATTAGGATACTGAAAGAGAAAAACTGCCAGTTGAGAGTTCTTTATCCAGCAAAATTGTCCTTCACATATGAAGGTGAGTATAAAATATTCACAAACAGAAACTACGAGAGTTTGCAAAACAGAATCCACCTTTGCAGGAAATATTAAAGAAAGCTTTAGAACCTGAAAGAAAAAGACAGGAAAGACAGGCTTGGAGGAGAGTAGAGAAGAAAGAATAGCAGAAAGGATAATCAAGAGTAAAAAGACAGACAAAAATAAGATATGACATATGAAAACCAAAGAATAAAAGGGAGGAAGTAAATAATGCATTTACAGTAATAGCATTGAATGTGAATGGATTAAACTCCCCAATCAAAAGATACAGGTTGACAGAATGGATAAAAAAGCATGAGCCATCCATATGCTGCTTACAAGAAACTCACCTTAGACCCAGGGATACAAACCGACTGAAAGTGAAAGGTTGGAAAAATTTACTCTATGGGAATAGTAACCAGAAAAGAGCAGGGGTAGCTATACTAATATCAGACAAAACAGACTTCAAATGCAAAAAAGTTATAAGAGGTACAGAAGGCCATTATATATTCATAAAAAGGACAATCCATCAGGAAGATGTAACAGTCACAAATATATATGCACCTAAACAGGGTGCCCAAAAATACATGAGACAAACTGGAAAAACTGAAGGGAGAAATAGACATCTCTACAATAATCGCTGGAGACTTCAACACCCCACTCACCATTAACTAGAACAACTGGACAGAAGATCAACAAGGAGACAGAGAACTTGAACAATATGATAAACGAGTTAGAACTAACAGACATATACAGAATGCTACATCCAAACTCAGCAGGTTATACATTTTTCTCAAGTGCCCATGGATCTTTCTCCAGGATAGACCACATGTTAGGGCACAATGCAGCTCTCATTAAATATAAAAAGGTTGAAATTATACAAAGCACCTTCTCAGATCATAATGGAATGAAACTGGAAATCATCAACAAACAGGAAAAAAGTAAATTTGCAAATGTGTGGAGGCTGAACCACACACTCCTAAATAATCAGTGAGTCAAAGAAGAAAGTGCAAGCAAAATCAGTAAATATATTGAGACAAATGAAAATGAAAACACTGCTTATCAAAATTTATGGGATACCGCGAAGGCAGTCTTGAGAGAGAAATTTATAGCCCTAAATGGCTATATTAAAAAAGAAGAAAGAGCTAAACTCAAAGATTTAACTTAACCCCTAGAGAAATTAGAAAAAGAACAGCAAACCAATCCCAAAGCAAGGAGAAGGAAAGAAATAATAAAGATTAAAGCAGAAATAAATGAAATTAAAAACAAAAACAATAGAGAAAATCAACAAAACCAAAAGCTGGTTCTTTGAGAAGATCAATAAAATCAACAAACCCCTAGCTAGACGAACAAAGAAAAAAAGAGAGAAGATGCAAATAAATACAATCAGAAATGAAAGGGGGGAAGTTACAATGGACCCCACAGAAATAAAAAGAATCATAAGAGGATATTATGAGAAACTATATGTCAACAAACTAGACAATCTAGATGAAATGGACAAATTCCTAGAAATGCACAACCAACTTACACTGACCCTACAAGAAATATAAGAACTTAACAAACAAATCACATTTAAGGAGATTGAATCTGTCATCAAAAATCTCCCAGCAAAGAAAAGTCCAGGACCAGATGGCTTCACAGATGAGTTCTACCAAGCATTTCTAAAAGAATTAACACCAATCCTGTTTAAACTCTTCCAAACAATTAAAGAGGAGGGAAAATTACCCAACACATTTTATGAAGCCAACATCACCCAAATACCAAAGCCAGATAAAGATACTACAAAAAAGAAAATTACAGATTGTATTAGTCAGGGTTCTCTCAGGAAACAGAATCAGCAGGAGATATCTGTGAATAATATGGAACTCTAAAAGAGTCTCTCACGCGACCGTGGGGACGCACAAGTCCAGGTTCCTCAGGCAGGCTGCAAACCAGGGGCTCCGACGAAAGTCCGATGAAAGGTCGTTGATGAGTCTCTGGGAGAAGTTGCCTGTCCAATGACGAGCTGGGAAATTCTCTCTGAATGTTGAAATCACTTCCACTTTTAAGTCATTCAACTGATTGGATAAAAGCACCACCCACTGATGATGTAATCTCCCTGATTGATGCAGATGTAATCAGCCATCCACGCAGTAAACTCACTGGTGATTGAAGTCCATAAATGCTCTTGTATTACAATTAGCCCAGTGCTTGCTGGAACAAACACCTGGACACAATTACCTGGCCGAGTTGACACATTAGCCTAACCATCACACAGATCAATTTCTCTAATGAACATAGATGCAAAAATTCTCAACAAAATATTTGCAAATCAAATCCAGAGGCATATCAAAAGACTTATACATCACGACCAAGTGGGATTTATTCCTGGTACGTAAGGTTGGTTCAAAATAAGAAAATCAATCAGCATAATCCACAATATTAATAAATTGAAGGAAAAAAACCACATGATCATCTCAATCAACGCAGAAAAGTCATTCTACAAAACCCAGCATCCTTTTTTAATAAAAACACTTTGAAAGATAGGAATAGAAGGAAAATTCCTCAATATGATAAAAGGCATATATGAAAAACCCACAGCCAACATCATACTCAATGGGGAAAGGTTGAAAGCTTTCCCTCTAAGATCAGGAACAAGACAAGGATGCCCACTGACACCATTGTTATTCAATATTGTACTAGAGACTTCCGGGAAGATGTCGGACTAGTAAGACACGGGAATCTCTTCTCCAGAAAAATAGCTAAAGGACAAGCTGAAACAGCCCCGAAAAAGATCTTCTAGGGTTTAGGACAGCAGGTGAAGGCTGCACACCACCCAGAGGAGAGAGGGACAGAAGAGGGAAATCGCGACGACAGAACCGTGAGTTGCAAGTAGCAGCTTCTGCTGCTGCCGGCCCCTCCCCCACACTCTTCAGAATTCTCGGGCTCCTGGGCCTGCGACCATAGACAAAGGGGGCTTCAGGGATCTGCCACTCCCGGAAAGGGGAGAGAGAGGGACACAGCCTTAGGCTGACTCAGGTTCTGACCTGAAATTTGGGCTGCGGAGCCCCATGGACCCTTCCACATGGCGGTTTGCCCTGGGAGCCCGGAAAGGACTGGAGAAATCCGATCCTCGCAACCTCCCTCTCTTCTAGCCTGGACTAATTGTTGAGGACACCACAGGAGAGGGGAGAGAGAGCCTGGGGCTGACCCTGCTTTGGACTCCCAGGTTTGGTCTGCCCTGTCCTGAGAGCCCTTCCAGGCCGGGTGGGGCTGCGCCATTGTTTGCCTTGGAGCCTGCAAGGGGCTAAAGATATACAAACCTCCCAATCTCCTCCTCTACTAACAGGGACTGATTGTTGAGGACTCAGAGGGGAGTGGAAATATTTCCTAGCTGGGAAAAGGGGGGCGCTACGAGAGAAGTCTGGAGAACTGTCTCAGAAACTTTGAATCACAGGGCTCCTAGCCCCCAGACAGGAAGCTCTATCACATTGATCTGGCCTGTGTCACAACAAATACGCTCCAACCAGGCATTGAATTGAGAGCAGCCAACAAGCGCCATCTCCTGGCATATCAAGGAAGTGCACATAAGAAAATTAATAAGTAAGAGAGGCTTTTCCTGGCCTCTATAGCCTCCCTGCCCAAGGCCCTAGGAAACGACTCTACAACCAATTACTGGGTCCAGTGCCCAGTTTTGAGCAACCAGCAGAACAATCCTAACAATCAAGGTTGAGCCAAAAATCAAAGAGCGGTGGTAACTCACAGCCTCCTGCCACTAAAACCCCATAAAAGAGAAAGAGATAGAGCATCTAAGTAAAATACAAACTAACCAGATGCCTAAGCACCAGCAAAAAATTACGAGCCATACTAAGAAAATAGAAGACATGGCCCAAGAAAAGAAATACAGCAAAGTCCCAGAAGAGATGCAGAATTTGAGAGAACTAATCAGTAAGATGAGCACAAATTTCCAAAATCAAATTAATGAGATGAAAGAGAATATAGTTAAAGAGATCAATGACATCAAGAAGTCATTGCGCAAACGTAAATAATTTGAAATCATGAACAGAAAAGTAACGGAGTTCATGGGAATGAAAGACACAACAGGTGAAGTAAAAAATACATTTGAAGCATACAACAGCAGACTCGAAATGATAGAAGAAAGAATAAGTGATACTGAAGACAGAGCAGCTAAAATTGAAGAGAGAAAAGAACAGAGAGAGAAAAGAATGGAAAAAAATGAACAGGGGCTCAGAGAGTTGAATGACAACACAAAACGCAAGAACATACGTGTCATTGGAGTTCCAGAAGGAGAAGAGAAAGAAAAAGGGGCAGAAAGGGTATTTGAGGAAATAATAGCTGAAAATTTCCCAACCCTCACGAAAGAAATGAACTTTCATGTCCAAGAAGCACACCGTACCCCAATAAGAATAAATCCAAATAGACCTATGCCAAGACACATATTATTCAGAATGTCAAATGTAAAAGATAAAGAGAAAATGCTCAGAGCAGCAAGAGAGAAGCAAACGGTCACGTACAAAGGACGTCCAGTAAGACTTTGTGCAGATTTCTCTTCAGAAACCATGGAGGCAAGAAGACAGTGGTATGATACAATTAGGAAACTGAAGAGAAAAACTGCCAGCCAAGAATTCTTTACCCAGCAAAACTGTCCTTCAAATGTGAAGGTGAATATAAAGTATTCACAAACAAACAGAAACTAAGAGAGTTTGCAAAAAAGAATCCACCTTTGCAGGAAATATTAAAGGAAGCCTTAGAACCTGAAAGAAAAAGACAGGAGAGAGAGGCTTGGAGGAGAGTATAGAAGAAAGAAAAGCAGAAAGGATAACCAAAAGAGTAAAAAGACAGACAAAAATAAGATGACATATGAAAACCAAAGAATAAAATGGAGGAAATAAATAGTGCATTTTCAGTAATATCATTGAATGTGAATGGATTAAATTCCCCAATCAAAAGATACAGGCTGACAGAATGGATAAAAAAACATGAGCCATCCATATGCTGCTTACAAGAAACTCATCTCAGACACAAGGACACAAGCCAGCTGAAAGTAAAAGGTTGGAAAAAGATACTCCACACGAATAGCAAACAGAAAAGAGCAAGGGTAGCTATACTAATATCAGACAAAACAGACTTCAAATGCAAAAAAGTGATAAGAGATGTGGAAGGCCATTATATTATAATAATATTATATATTAATAAGAGGGACGATCCTCCAGGAAGATATAACAGTCATAAATATCTACGTATCTAACCACGGTGCCCCAAAATATATGAGACAAACTCTGGCAAAACTGAAGAGAGAAATAGACATTTCTACAATAATCATCGGGGACTTCAACACCCCTCTCACATCATTAGATAGAACAACTAGACAGAAGATCAACAAGGAAACAGAGAACTTGAACAATATGATAAACAAGTTAGACCTAACAGACATATACAGAACACTGCATCCAAACTCAGCGGATTATACATTCTTCTCAAGTGCCCATGGATCTTTCTCCAGGATAGACCACATGTTAGGGCACAATACAGCTCTCAATAAATATAAAAAGATAGAAATTATACAAAGCAGCTTCTCAGATCATAATGGAATGAAACTAGAAATCAATAACAGACAGGAAAAAAGGAAATTTGCAAATGTGTGGAGAATAAACAACACACTCCTAAATATTCAGTGGGTCAAAGAAGAAATTGCAAGTGAAATCAGTAAATATATTGAGACAAATGAAAATGAGAACACAACATATCAAAACTTATGGGATACAGCAAAGGCAGTCTTGAGAGGGAAATTTATAGCCCTAAATGCCTATATTAAGAAACAAGAAAGAGCTAAACTCAAATATTTAACTGAACAACTTGAGAAACTAGAGAAAGAACAGCAAACCAATCCCAAAGCAAAAAGAAGGAAAGAAATAATAAAGATTAGAGCAGAAATAAATGAAAATGAGAACAGAAAAGCAATAGAGAAAATCAACAAAACCAAAAGCTGGTTCTTTGAGAAGATCAATAAAATTGACAAACCCCTCGCTAGACTAACAAAGAAAAAAAGAGAGAAGATGCAAATAAATACAATCAGAAACGAAAGGGGGGAAATTACAAATGACCTCACAGAAATAAAAAGAATCATAAGAGGATATTATGAGAAACTATATGCCAACAAACTAGACAACCTGGATGAAATGGACAAATTTCTAGAAACTCATAACCAACCTACACTGACACAACAAGAAACACAAGAACTTAACAAACCAATCACAATTAAGGAGATTGAATCCGTCATCAAAAATCTCCCAGCAAAGAAAAGTCCAGGACCAGATGGCTTCACAGATGAGTTCTACCAAGCATTTCTAAAAGAATTAACACCAATCCTGTTTAAACTCTTCCAAAAAATTGAAGAGGAGGGAAAATTACCCAACACATTTTATGAAGCCAACATCACCCTAATACCAAAGCCAGATAAAGATTCCACAAGAAAACAAAATTACAGACCAATCTCTCTCATGAACATAGATGCAAAAATTCTCAACAAAATACTTGCAAATCGAATCCAACAGCATATCAAAAGACTTATACATCACAACCAAGTGGGATTTATTCCTGGTATGCAAGGCTAGTTCAACATAAGAAAATCAATCAATGTAATACACCACATTAACAAGTTGAAGGAAAAAAACCCCATGATCATCTCAATAGATGCAGAAAAGGCATTCAACAAAATCCAACATCCTTTTTTGATGAAAATACTTCAAAAGATAGGAATAAAAGGAAAATTCCTCAATATGATAACAGGCATATATGAAAAACCCACAGCCAACATCATACTCAATGGGGAAAGGTTGAAAGCTTTCCCCTTAAGATCAGGAACAAGACAAGGATGCCCACTGTCACCATTGTTATTCAACATTGTACTAGAAGTTCTAGCTAGGGCAATTAGACAAGACAAAAAAATTAAAGGCGTCCAAATAGGAAAAGAGGAAGTAAAACTCTCACTGTTTGCGAATGACATGATCCTGTATTTAGAAAATCCTCAAGTATCCACAACAAAGCTACTTGAACTAATAAATGAGTTCAGCAAAATGGCAGGATATAAGATCAACACGCAAAAATCAGTAATGTTTTTGTACACTAGTACTGAACAATCTGAGGAGGAAATCAGGAAGAAAATTCCATTTTCAATAGCAACAAAAAGACTCAAATACCTAGGAGTTAATTTAACCAAAGAAGTACGGGACCTATATGCAGAAAACTATAAAACAATGCTAAAAGAAATTAAAAAAGACCTAAACAAATGGAAAGACATTCCATGTTCATGGATTGGAAGAATAAATATCACTCTTGCCCAAACTGATTTATAGATTCAATGCAATACCAATCAAAATCCCAACAGCTTACTTTACAGAATTAGAGAAGGCAATTACCAAATTCATCTGGAAGGGTAAGTGCACCCGAATAGCCAAAAGTATTCAAAAAAAGAAGAGCAATGTGGGAGGAATTTCACTGCCTGACCTTGAAACATATTACAAAGCTACAGTGGTTAAAACAGCATGGTACTGGCATAAAGATAGACATATCGATCAGTGGAATAGAATTGAGAATCCAGAAATAAACCCTCACCTATACAGTAAACTGGTTTTTGATAAACCTACCAAGCCCACGCTGATGGGAAAAAACAGTCTCTTCAACAAATGGTGTTGGGAGAACTGGATATCTATAACCAAAAGAATGAAAGAGGACCCCTATCTCACCCTCTATACAAGAATCAACTCAAAATGGATCAAAGATCTAAATATAAAAGCCAGGACCATAAAACTACTAGAAGAAAATGTAGGGAAACATCTTCAAGACCTTGTACTAGGTGGTGGTTTCTTGGACTTCACACCCAAAGCACGTGCAACAAAAGAAAAAGTAGATAAATGGGACCTCCTCAAAATTAAACACTTTTGCACCTCACAGGACTTTGTCAGAAGGGTGAAAAGGCAGCCAACTCAATGGGAAAAAATATTTGGAAATCACATATCTGATAAGGGTTTAATATCCAGGATATATAAAGAGATGTTACAACTCAACAATAAAAAGACAAATGGCCCAATTAAAAAATGGGCCAAAGACTTGAATAGACATTTCTCCGAAGAAGAAATACAAATGGCAAAAAAACACATGAAGAAATGCTCAACATCACTCATGATTAGGGAGATGCAAATCAAAACTACAATAAGATATCATTTCACACCTATCAGAATGGCCGCTATTAAAAAGACAGAGAACTACAAGTGTTGGAGAGGATGTGGAGAGATAAAAACACTTCTTCACTGTTGGTGGGAAAGCAGGATGGTACAACCACTATGGAGGACTGTTTGGCAGTTCTTAAAGAAGTTGAATATAGACTTGCCACGTGACCCTGCAATACCACTACTGGGTATATGCCCAGAAGAACTGAGAGCAGTGACACTAACAGACATCTGCACACGTATGTTCATAGCCACATTATTCACCATTGCCAAAAGTTGGAAACAACCCAGGTGTCCATCAACAGATGAATGGATAAACAAACTGTGGTCTATTCACACGATGGAATATTATGGAGCTGTAAGAAGAAATGAAGTCATAAAGCATATGGCAACATGGATGAATCTGGAGGACATTATGTTGAGTGAAGCAAGCCAGACACAAAAGGACAAATACTGTATGAATGCATTACTATGAACCAAATATATTGTGTAATATATATAAAAATACATATATATTGTACTAGAAGTTCTAGCGAGGGCAATTAGACAAGGAAAAAAAATTAAAGGCATCCAAATAGGAAAAGAGGAAGTAAAGCTCTCACTGTTTGCAGATGACATGATCCTGTACTTAGAAAATCCTGAAGTACCCACAACAAAGCTACTTTAACTAATAAATGAGTTCAGCAAAGTAGCAGAATACAAGATCAACATGAAAAAATCAGTAATGTTTTTGTACACTAGTACTGAAAAATCTGAGGAGGAAATCAGGGGGGAAATTCCATTTTCAATAGCAACAAAAAAAACTCAAATACCTAGGAATTAATTTAACCAAAGAAGTACAGGATCTATATGCAGAAAACTACAAAACAATAGTAAAAGAAATCTAAAAAGACCTAAACAAATGGAGATTCCATGTTCATGGATTAGAAGAATAAATATTGTGAAGATGTCAATCTTGCCCAAACTGATTTATAGATTCAATGCAATACCAATCAAAATCCCAACAGTTTACTTTACAGAATTAGAAAAGGCAATTACCAAATTCATTTGGAAGAGAAAGTGCACCTGAATATCCAAAAGCATTCTAAAAAAGAAGAACAACGTGGGAGAAATTTCACTGCCTTACCTTGAAACATATTACAAAGCACCATGGTCAAAACAGCATGGTTCTGGCATAAAGATAGACACATCAATCAGTGGAATAGAATGGAGAACCCAGAAATAAACCCTCACCTATACAGTAAACTGTTTTTTGACAAACCTACCAACTTAATGTTAATGGGACAAAACAGTCTCTTCAACAAATGGTGTTGGGAGAACTGGATATCTATAACCAAAAGAATGAAAGAAGACCCCTATCTCACTCCCTATACAAGAATCAATTAAAAATGGATCAAAGACCTAAATATAAAAGCCAGGACCATAAAACTACTAGAAGAAAATATAGGGAAACATCTTCAAGACCTTGTAGTAGGTTGTGGTTTCTTGGACCTTACACTCAAAGCATGTACAACAAAAGGAAAAATAGATAAATGGGACCTCCTCAAAATTAAACATTTTTGCACCTCACAGGACTTTGTCAAAAGGGTGAAAAGGCAGCCAACTCAATGGGAAAAAATATTTGGAAATTACATATCTGATAAGGGTTTAATATCCCGGATATATAAAGAGATGTTACAACAACTCAACAATAAAAAGACAAACGACCCAATTAAAAAATGGGCAAAAGGCTTGAATAGACATTTGTCCAAAGAAGAAATAGAAATGGCAAAAAAACACATGAAGAAATACTTAGCATCACTAGTGATTAGGAAAATGCAAATCAAAACTACAATGAGATATCATTTCACACCTATCAGAATGGCCACTATTAAAAAGACAGAGAACTACAAGTGTTGGAGAGGATGAGGAGAGATAGGAACACTTCTTCACTGTTGGTGGGAATGCAGGATGGTACAGCCACTATGGAGGACTGTTTGGCAGTTCCTAAAGAAGTTGAATATAGACTTGCCACGTGACCCTGCAATACCACTACTGGGTATATACCCAGAAGAATTGAGAGCAGTGACACGAACAGACATCTGCACACCGATGTTCATAGCCACATTATTCACCATTGCCAAAAGTTGGAAACAGCCCAGGTGTCCATCAAGAGACGAATGGATAAACAAACTATGGTCTATTTGCATGATGGAATATTATGCAGCTGTAAGAAGAAATGAAGTCATAAAGCATATGACAACATGGATGAACCCGGAGGACATTATGCTAAGCAAAGCAAGCAAGACACAAAAGAACAAATACTGTATGAATGTGTTACTATGAACCAAATATATTATATAACATTTTGTATGATTCAAAAAAAAAAAAAAATTTATATGTATCCAGTACATTTAATTGAGAAATGTATGTTTTTATTAACTGTGCTTTCTCTTTATTTTTTTAAATATTGTTTATATTTTCAATTATTAGATGTACAAAATAAAGTTTTTTTAAAAAATGTATGCACCAAAAGACAGAGCTGCAAAATATGTGAAAAAAAAAACTGAAATAACTTAAAGGAAAAATAGGAAAAAATCACAATTATAGTTGAAGACTTTGACACCATTCTATAAACAATTGATAGAACACCTAAACAGAAAATCAGCAAATATATAGAACTCAATAATACCATCAACCAACAGGGTATAATTGACATTTATAGGACACTCCACTGAACAACAGCAGATTACACATTTTTTCATGTGTCCATGGAACATATGCCAAAATAGACCATTTCCTAAGCCATGAGACAAATCTGAACAAATTTTAAAAATTGAACTCATACAGTGTGTTCTCTGATCACAATGGAGAGAAACTAGAAAAAGTGACAAACACTTGGAAACTAAGCAACATACTTCCAAACAATCCATGGGTCAAAGAAGAAGTCTCCAGGAAAATTTAAAAATACATTGAATGAAAATAAAAATACACCATATCAAATTTGTGGGATGCAGCTAAAGCAGTTCTGAGAAGGAAATTTATAGCATTAAATGAATACATTAGAAAATATCCTGGAGCTAGAGGACATTATAGAAAAAAAAATGAACCTTGAACTTATACAAAAATTAATTCAAAGTGGACCATGGACTTAACTGTAAAACATAACACTATAAAACTTTAGAAAACAACAAGGAAAAAAACTATGTTTTTCAACATAGGAAAAGAGCTAGGCAGAAATTTCTAAGATCTTTCCATCCAGTCCATAAAATGAAAAATTGATAAATTGAACTTCATCATAATTAAAACTATTGCTGTTCAAAAGACACTGTTAAGAAGATGAAACAATAAGCAGTGTAGGAGATAATATTTGCAAACCACACATTTGGTGTAGGAATAGTATCTATACATTTTAGGTTGTATATATTACTAGAATAATTTTTAAAAAACACATAGGACTACACAACACAGTGAACCCCAATGTAAACCATGGATTGTAGGTAGTAGTACAATTATAAAAATGTTCTTTCATCAATTGTAGCAAATGTACCACACTAATGCAAGGTATTAATAATAGGGGTGTATATGGGAACTCTATTTTCTGCATGATTTTTCTGTAAAACTATGACTTTTCTAATAAAGAAAAACCTGAAAAATAAAAAACAAAGAATCTAAATGAGCAAAAGACATGAAGAGACATTTCACCATAGAAGATATACAGATGGCAAATGAGCACATGGAAATATGCTTAACATCATTAGCCATTTGGGAAAGGCAAATTAAAACCACAATGAGATACCACTGCACTCCTATCAGAATTGCTAAAATAAAAAAATAGTGAGAACACCAAATGCTGGCAAGGATGTGGAATAACTGGATCACTCGGGCATTGCTAATGGGAATGTAAAATGGTACAGCCCCTCTGGAAAACAAATCTTCGGCTTCTTGAAAAGCTAAGCATGCAATCACCACATGACCCAGAAATTGCACTCCTGAGCAATTATCCCAGAGAAACAGAAACCTAAAGTCACCCAAACACCTGTCAACAAATGCTCACCCAACATTATTCATAGCAGCCCTAAACTGGAAACAACCTGTGAATGGAGAAATGAACTGTGGTACATCCATGGCACGGGATTTCACCCAGCAACAAAAAGGAGCGAACTACTGGCACACACAACTTCTTGGATGAATCTTGACGGAATTATGCTGAACGAAAAAAGCCAATCCCAGAAGGTTCCATACTGGATGATTCCATTTATATAACATTCCTGAAATGGGAAAATTATAGAAACAGAGAACAGACGAGTGGTTGCCAAGGGTTATGAGTGGGCTAGTGGGAGGGAAGCGGGAGGGGTTTTCAAAGGGCAGCATGAGGCATCCTCCTGGAGTCAGAGGAATTGGTTCTTGCCTGTGTCAGTGCGAATACCCTGGCCTGCACACTATAGTTGTGCAAGACGTTGCCATTGGGGAAAACTGGGATAAGGTACCCGGGAGCTCTATTTTATTCCTTACAACTGCGTGGGAATCTACAGTCATCTCAGATAGAAAGTTTGATTAAAAATGCTAATGGTAGATAATGTTTACCGAGCCCCTGCCAGGTGCCAGCCCAGTGGAGGTTCGTATCGTCCCATTTCACAGACTCTCCCAGGGTCATCCAACTAGCAGCGTTGAGGCTGGATTCTGACACAGGAAGTGCAGCTCTTAGCCCCTGGTCTCTCCCCAGCCCCTACCCTCCTGGGCTCCTACCCAGTCTTCAGTCTGCGCCCTGGGACCTACCCCCTCCCTGGCCCTGCCTCTGGTCCTTCGCAGACTCTTGCTTTGTCTTTTCTCGCCCAAGTTCTGCGCCCGCCACATCCCGTGGTCCTCACCGACCACGCCGATAGCTCCTCGCTGCGAGCACCAGAGGCTCTGGCCGCAGGCGCCGCTACCGTGCAGGCGACAGCCCAGAGGAGCTGGCGTCCGCGGCCCTGGAAGCAACAGCCTGCACGCAGCCTCCTTGTGCGGGGGCCACTCTGCGAGGCCCCTTGCCCACTGCGGGCCTTCCCTGCCCATTTCAGCATTGTAGAGGCTACACGACTTTGTGGTACACAGAAGGGCTGTGATTTTTTGACAGGACACCTGTTAGTGCAGATACAGATCTGCCTAGTTTTCCCTACCATTTTGCTTATAAAACCCTGACTGTCCCCCACATGTTTCCTTAGGGCAGGTTTCCAGAAAGGCAGTTACTGGGCCAAGAGCTGTGGCCCCACGTCAGTAGCACCTGTTACCTGGCGGAGGCCCAGGTGCTGGGCCAGTTCCGCATGAGGGTGAGACGCAGGGGCCTCCCTGGGCATCTCCCAGCTCTCCTGATGCAGCCTGCGGGCAGGCCGAGGATGTGCCGCTGGCCACACCCCGCCCCTGGCCGAGTAGCCGAGGCCTGGATTCACCCTTTGGGAGCGCACAGTTCGGAAGCATTTAGTGCCAGCACAAGGTTGTGCAGCTGCCACCTCTATCCAGGTCCCACCCATTGTCATCAACCCAAATGGAAACCCCATAGCCACCAGCAGGCTCCCCCTTCCCCACCCGCCGCCCGGGCAGCCATTGGCCTGCTTCCTGCCTCTGCGGATCTGCCTGTTCTGGACACTTCCTGTAAAGGCACTCGTGCCACGTGTGGCTTTCCTTCGGCTTCAGGCCTTCGAGGCTCCCCCATGTTGCAGCGCGTGCCAGGCCATCTTCGTCCCTTCTTGTGCCTAACACCCCATTGCAGGGACAGACCGCAGCGTGCTTGTCCAGCTGCTCTGCGACGCCCACCGTGGAAGGAGGCTGCGCCCCTCACCCGCTCTCCTGACCACCCCCTCCTCATCTTAAAGGCTCGGCTCAGGCCTCGCGTCCTGCCAAGGCGCCTGGGGTCACCAACGCGCACCTCGCGGAGACCTCCGGCCTTGGAAGGATGCAGGAAAAGTTAAGCTCGTCCTGAACAAATGGCTCTCAGACACACCCGCGGACACACACCAAGCAGGACACTTCCCCCAACCCAGGGAGGCATGAGGGTCACGGACCCATTGCCCCAGAAACCACTGAGCCTCCCGTTGCCCCAGGGCCTGGGCAGCGCGTGCCCCTCCCCTCGCCAGGCGAGCAGGGCAGGCTCCCTGAGGACTGGTCTCCTCCAGGCAGGGGCTGCGGGCCCCCTGCCCGGAGGGGATGCGGGAGCAGGGAAGGAGCCGCCCCCTGGCTGTCCCTGCTGGGCGCGCCAGGCTAGTGTCCGACGCCAGGACCGGCTCCCGACGCCTGCAGTGGGTGAGCCCGGCTGCCTGCGGAGGCTCGGCGCAGGGATGGCCCTCCTCGGACGCATGTGGACATTTCCTCCAGCCATCCTTTGGCCCAGCTCCAGGAAGGACAGCCAGGCCAGGACCGCCCACCCACAACTCCCCAGACTGGGGAGCAATGCCAAGAGATGGCGTAGAGTGACGACGACCTCCAGGCCCCAGTGGCCCTGCTGCAGGGATCCCTGGAACTTGTCAGAAGATTCCGGTGCTGTCAGCAAGCATGGGTGCCCCACCGCTAATGATGCTCCAGGGAAGTTCTGACTCTGGTTCTTCTGGGGTGAAGCGTGAAAACAGTGTGCAAGGCATTATGGGCTGCATTGCCCGCCCCCCCAAAGACACATTAGAGTCCTAACTCCCTGTCTCCAGAATATGGCCTTATTTAGAAATCGGGTCTTTGAAGATGGGATTAATTAAGATGAAGTCAAACTCATTTTAGGTCAAATGAGGCCAAACTCATTAGGTGGGTCCTAATCCAATTTGACCCGTGTCCTCAAAAGCAGAGGGAGATTTGGACACAGACACAGAGGGAGAAGGCCTGGTGATGACGGAGAAAGGGAGTGGAGCGATGCGGCCACAAGCCGAGGCAGGCCAAGGGTGGCCAAGAAGGCCGCCCCGCAGCTTTCAGAGGGAGCGTGGCCCTGCCGCTGCCGGGGCTTGGACTCGTGGCCGTGGAGCTGCGAGAATGACTTTCCATTGCTTTAAGCCCCAGACTTGGCGACACGAGGTGACGATGCTCCCACCAAAGACCTCTGTCTCGACCACCTGCCTGGCTGCGGCTGGGAGCTGGGAGGGCACTGACTAAAGGTGTTAGAGACGCCAGATCCGGGGCTCTTGTTCCAAGAGGTGATGTCCTGCTCCTGGGAGAGGACGGGTGGCCTGAGTGGTTCCTCGCCCGGGCACCCCGGGGCTGGCCGGGAACAAGGGCTGGGCAGACTGCCCTGTGGTCTCCCGCCTCCGGCCAGGCCTCACCTCCCCTGAAAGGCTCGTCCCTCCACCGGGTCTGCCTGGCGGCCGTGGGCTTGGCCCGGGGTCTAAACTCCCGCCGTGTAACAGGCTCTGTGACTCCTTCGTGGCCGGGCCTGCTCCCTGAACTTGGGGGCCAAACTGAGGGCTCTCGTTCCAGGGGAGAGTGTGCGAGTGTGCAGGGGCAGCCAAGCGAGCGGGGGGCTGTCCTGGGCCTTAGCAACTCTCTTGTCACTGTGAACAGGCACGAGGTGCTTTGGGGCTGAGCCGGGAGTCTGGTTGGTGGCTGCAGGCAGGTGGGCCCCTCTCAGCTCGGGCCCTTTCCCTCAACTTCCTCCAGATAAGGCAACTGGCTTTTGGGCAAACAGGCCACTGGCCAGGGCAAAGAGGGAGCAGTTACCCCCCAGCGGTCAGGCATCCAGGTTCTGCCCTCACAGACCCTGTGAATGCCTGACCGCATGGCTGACCCCTGACAGAAAGGCCAGCTCGAGGTCAGCTGCCTGAGCGGGCTCTCCAGCGGCCCTCCCCGTCACCAGGCCCTGTCAGAGCTGAGGGCTCAGGGTTGGGTGGGCCTGGAACACAAGTGGAGGCTGCTGTCAGCCGCCATGTCGTGAGAGGGCCTGTGGGGGGCTGTGGGCAGGAGCTGAGAGTGGCTCCCGCCAACAGCCAGGCAATGGGCATCTCGGGCCCACGACGGTCAGGAGCCAGATTCTACTGGAAACCAGAAGGAGCTTGGGAGTGGCTTCCTCCCCAGAGCTTCAGGGGAGAATGCAGGTGGCCGATACCTTGATTTCGGCCCCTGAATCTCTGGGGAGGGGAGACTAAGCCAGTCTGGGCTGGACCTACACAACAGCAAGCCGGTCAAGGGAGGCTGAAGCTGCTCAGTCGGTGGAAGGTGCTATGCAGCAGTTGAGAATGGACAGTGATTTAGTGTCCTCTCGACCCCACGCCACCTCAGGGAGAAAGCTCTCCCGCTCCTCTTCAGAGCCGCGGCCTCCACAGCTGGACGCTCCGTGTCGCCAGGCATTCTGGTTTCTCAAGAAAAGATCTTGTCTTAATGTGCAGCTTCCTGGTTTTAAATATCTTGATAACGAATCTCAGCTCCGGGTCGTCCACATCCGCTTTTCCTAAGATCCTCCCCAAGGGGTTCCTTAGTCACAGGACTTTGGGAAATGTTACATATTTTTTGTAAATTGGCAAGTCTTGTTGCTATTTTAAAGGCTCTGAGAAGTCTTGCAGTGAAGATCTCCACTTAACTCTGTGTTCTGGCGGGGAAGGTTCTCGAGATCTTTGGCCATGGGACCTGAGCTCACGTAACACCTGCTGACATGAGGCAGGCTGCCCTGGGTCTTCCGCCTTCTGGCAGCCTCCCCCAAAGTGTGTACATGACAGCAAACACACACATGAAGGAGAGCCTGCAACGGCACGGCTCCTAGGAAGACATGCCAACCGGCCAGCCGGAGGGTTCACAAGCTTCCGGAAGGTGGCAGGTGCATGAGATGAGAGGGCCGGCTGGGCGAGAGCCGAGGACACGTGGCCTGGAAGAGTCCAGGAGGCTCCAAGGCAGGGGTCAGCAAGCGGGAAGAGAGGGGCGGCCTCCGGGGGCCCAGGAGAGCGGATCAGAGGGCGACCAGGGAAACGGGGACTGGCCGCCTATGGGCATGGGTTTTCTTTCTGGGGTGATGACAACGTTCTGGAATTCGACAGCGATGAAGGGAATATACTAAACACCACTTAATTGTACTCATAAAAAGGGTGGATTTTATGGCATGTAAGTTATACCTCAAAACACCCATGTCACCGACTGATTCTCACAGAATTCTTTTGTTGATTTTTTTTGGGGGGTGGGGTGGGTGCCAGGGACCAGGGATTGAACCCAGGACCTCATATGTAGGAAGCCAGTGCTCAAACACTGAGCCACATCCGCTCCCCTGAGCTGGTTTGTTTTTTCATTTGTTTTGCTTGTTGTTTTGTTTTTTTTAGGAGGCACCAGGAACTGAACCAGGACTTCCCATGTGGGAAGTAGGCGCCCAACCACTTGAGCCACATCTGCTCCCCTCTTTTATGATTTTTGTCCAGCTTTTGTATCCCTGGCCAACCTATAGCTGTAGCTGATGAATGAGAGTAGTTCTGGCATGAATGGGGGTTGATATTTAACAAGTCACAGCAAAACAATGAAGAAGTTTGTCACAACATACCCATTTGTCAATGGCCAAGTGACTTCTTTGCTGAATTGGATAATAGTTTTTGGAACACTGGGAAAATATTTCCTCAATTGTTTGTCCTATTCACAAAATAATGGCTACAGGTGAGACATCGCTTTACCTGCATTGTTAATATTTTCTTCATCACTTTCATAAGTCTATACAATCAAGGAAACAATAAACCAAGTCTTGACTGGTAGCAAAAAAAAAAAAAAAAATGCAAAGTAACAAACAAAAACAAAACAACAAAAAGGTTGATATGAAAAGAAAGCCATCCAGAAGGAAATAAAGAGTTCTTTGATATTAAATAAATGACTGTCCAAATTTAAAGACTAAAAAGCGACACAATGGCTGGCCCATAAAGCTGAGAACGTCCTTCAGAACGTTAGGGAAAAAGTAAAATCAATGGACAACAAAAAGTGATGAGGTAGAAAGCCTCAATCTCCCCCACAAGAGGTCCGGGAAGGGCATCCAGAAAATGGAAGGTGGGGGATGGCTCCCCACGTGGGTGCCCTAGTTTCCCAAGGAGCTCGAGCTGGAGGGTGCCTGTAGTCCTCCGACTCCATGCCCCCTCACTGGAGAACTGCTCACGCGTGCTCGTTTAGCCTCTGCTTGGAGGTTGCACTTGGATTTGCTGCCCATGGTCTGGCACCTGGAAACCGCACACTCTGAGGGGGTGCACACAGGTGTCCAGCTCTGCCATGACCGGGGAGGGGAGTCCGTCTGACCCAGCACAAAGCAGTCTAAGCCATGCCCAGGGATCAATGACGAAGCTGGTAATCTCACTCCCAACCATCTCCCCTGCTCTGAGTGGGCACAGAACTCAAGAGAGGAGAAGAAGTATATTATTGCATCAGCCCTCAAATCTCCAATGTGAAAAAAGAAAGAACCGGAAGATCCACAGAAAGGTGAACTTAGAGCAGGACGAATGGAAGAAGACTCAGACCAGTCCCAGCCCCGTGGAGTTCCAGCGTATCGGGGATTAAGGAAGGAGCTCTGGAGCACCTAGAGAGGAAAAACGACAGGCTCCTCTCAGAGGAAGGAGGGCCCACGCACCAGTCCTCTCGGCAGCCAGGGTGAGCACCAGCCTTCAGCATTGCGAGAAAACATTATTTTGAACTCAGAATTTTATGACCAGCCAAATATCGATTATGTTTGCAGGTGAACTTCCAGGTATGCGAGGTTTTAGAATACTCACTACTAGTTCCCCCGCTGTGCTCTTTCTGAAAAATCTGCTTGAGGATGTACTCCAGTAAAGCCAGCAGACCACCACCAACAAAAAGAATTCAGGGAAGAAAAGAAAAGAGCTCCAGAAGGCAGTTGCGTTAATCCAAGAGTGCTATATGAAAGGAAACCCTAGTCTGAGGGCCTGAAAAACAGCTGGTCCAAATTAGACATTCAGAAATAGAGTGGTTGAGATGCTGGATGATCTTCCTGACATGGTAGGAGAAGCATGTTTCTTCCATCAGAAGAGAAATATAAAGGCAATTAGCAATACCAGGATAACAAAGAGTTACAGAAGAAAGCCATATGAAACATTGTGATGTGATTTTGAGCAATTGATAGAGTGTGAAAATTATACATACCCATTTTATATTGGTTCATGGATCACTCTAGGTTGAGATTTTATTTCCTTTCTGGGAATAGAAAGGAATAATATTTACAAAATCATAATATTATATATTTACTGGCTTTAAAATGATAGACTCTTTCTGATTATACTAAAAGGCATTGACCTTACACTTTAGATTGATCTTATGGTATGTGAATATATCTTAATAAAACTGCTTAATAAATAAATAATTATGCAAGAATAGCCAGAAATAGCAGCCATGTACAACAGGGAAAACAGAGAGCGATTGAGAGGTGAAGAATTTTCTTGTTTGTTTGTCTGTTTTTTGTTTATTGTTACAATTGAAATAAGGAAAATGCTTTAATGATTGACGTGATGAATGCCGAACTATGTGATTATACCAAATACCGTTGAGTGTACTCTTTGGATGAAATGCATGCTTTATTAATATGTATCAATAAATGACAGACTTAATATATTGGCAAATTACAGGAGAGACATAGTAATAGGGTCGGAACAAATAGACTGATAAAAAATTGAATGTTATCAATTCTTCTTTGACCATTTCTTAAATTCTAATTCCCCACCTCCCTTCTCTTTTCCCTGCTTTAACTTTTTCCCTAGCATGACCACCTGATATACCGTATATTTTAAATATTTATTTCATTTGTTGTGTCTCTCCCCAAAACTAGAATTTAGCTCCAGAAGAGGAGGGGCTTCTGTCTGCCTTGTCGTTGCCCAGAACAGTGTTTAAATAGCGTGTGCCTCTAGCTGCTTTTTACTGAGTCATTGAAATCCGGTGGGGCCTCGTTGACCCAGGCTGGCGCGGGATCTCTGGCACTGGGCAGAGGGCTCCGGCTTCTTCCCCTGACGTGGAGGGAGTCACGAGATTGTGCAGAAACAGAGGTCTACGCACGTGATTCTGCGCTATTAATGAAAAAAAAATGTAAGAGCTAAAACTAGTATAACTATAAGGGGAGAGCTTAGGAGGTAGAAATGACTTAAACTTCTCTTTCATCCCAGGAAGTCAAATAGAGATGGTTTAAAATTGATCAACCCAGAAACGAGAAGTAAAAGTGTTTTATTTAGAATTATGGCAGTAACAACAAGATCTGAAAACGTAAACTGTTAAAATGGTTTTCTCCCGAGAGTGAGACCAGGGGTGGGAAACTTTTCTTTTTCAGTTAATATCAGCCTATATGGCTCTAATATTTTCACTTGGTGTGTGTATTACTTTTATAATTTTAAAAAATGTGGGGAAAAAGCCATGTACACAGACTTCGATATCTTTGTTTCCTGTAAAAACGTCTTCACCTGTGTGTGATTTAGCATTATGCCACTGCATTTTATAGAGGACCAGTATAAAGAATGGCCATCTGAAGAGTGTATCTAGACCATTGGAAAACTGCAATAAAAGACATTCGTGTCCATTATGTCACCCAATGTCCCTTATACAAGGAGCCGTGCTGCAAACTTCTCCTAGAATTTCACACCTGAGAAAGTTTGTTCCGACTGGGGAAAAACCTCTACAATAGCTCTGAAAGACAAAGGGGCTGGCATTCTTAATATATGAAAACTCCCTCAAATTAATAAGCAACATGCCTAAATACTTCAATAGAAAGAAAAAGAATGAAAGACACAAACTATCTCAGAAAAGAAGAAAGTAAAAGTAGCCAAATAAAGCAGTGAACTCACATTGTCACTTCTCTGAGTGGCAGCACTGCAGGAGGAGGAGGATGGGAGAAGAAGAAAAGCTAATGAAGACGGGCTGGGGGCCTGGCACCTGCCATCGGAGGCAGTGCCTCCCACGGGGCGGGCAACGCGCTCAGTAGCAGTCTCACATCTAGGAACGTAACCTAGGGAAATAACTGAGAACGTGCACAAAGATGGATTTCAACCAGATGGTTGAGAAACATTTATTAAGCACCTACTGTGTGCCAGGATGCTCATTGCACGATTTTAAAAAAATTAATAGCCAAAATATTGAAAACAAACTGTATGTTCCCAAATAGGGGCATGACTAAATAAATGAAACAAAACATACCTTCAATGCTATGCGGTTGTTAAAAATGAGGCTGGGCATATTTTGTTACAAAGGAAAGGGTTCTCAGTATAAGAGTAAATGAAAAATGCAGGTCACAAAACAGTATAACCAGCATGATCCGGTTTTATGCACACACACACCTGAAGGGCATACTCTAAAATGCCCGTGGCCGTTCCCATCTAAACCTCCAGCATGTGTTTCTACAGCACTGTCCTCGGCCGAGCTCTGGAGCTGACAGCGGGGCAGCGGGGAGCTGCTTCACCCGGGGGCTTGGGGCTGGGGGTTCAGTGTGGAGGGGTTTCTTCTAGCCCCTTCTCCGCGTTTATCAGGCTTTTTAACCATCTAGCCCCTTGTGGGTTCCACGGTCCAGACCAGGGCTTCATGGGCACCACTTTCCGTCACAACTGTGGACCCAGTTACCCAATTAGCATTTAGAAGGAATTGTGCACGCTTTAATTTTCGGCTTTATTTTTGCTTTTGGATTTCCTAGTTTTTCCACAGATGGGCACATGATTGCTTTCCTAGTTAACAATAATAAAAGGGTTAAATATGATTTTTTTTTCCCTTCTGAGGACCTCAGCAGTTGCTTGGAGGGGAGGACGATTACATGCAATGAGTTAAGGTTGAGGACGTTCACATCTGTTTCTCTCAGCCCCCTCTGCGCACAACGACTTTCTCCAGGGCAGCCAGGGGCACCTGCCTGCCTTGGTGGGCATTAGGATTCCTGCAGCACGAAGGAAGGGGTCCCCAGGCTCTGAACCCCAAGCAGGGCCGCAAGACCGAGGATTTAGAATCTGGGCATTTTGAAGAGTGGGACTTTCCAAATTCCATTAACTTCCAACCTGCCACGGGTCAGGCTTGGTGGATCAGATTGTGGATTTTACCTAAAGAGAGGCCCTTGGTGGACAGGTAGGTAAGAGACCACCTACCCTTCCAGGTCTGTGGGTTATGGGACAGAGGGGAGGCAGAGATGAGGAGGTGGGCGTCACCCCCGAGCCTCCCTGCCCAGGGCTTCTGAGAAGGTGGAGGGTTGAGGAAGACACAGGAGAGGAGATGGGTGCGTGGCCTGATCCCACCCTAGGATCTGGGAGACCCCTGAGCATGAGATGGGGCCCCCCAGAGGTATGGGGGCAAGGCAGCACAGTCGGGCAGCCCCTCCAGTCCCCATGGGCACAGATGAAGGGGGGCTGCCACAGGGTCCGCCATGCCAGGGGCAGGTCCCTCCATGGCAGGAGCTGCACAAGGGAGCTGCCAGGCCGGGGCTAAGGTTGTCCGCTGGGCGTGAGCCTGCACACTATCGTCCTCCGCCAAGGCACGCCCAGTTTCCTGAGTTTGCATGGCCTCAGCTCAAGGCACCGGCCCCGTGGCCTAGTGTGTTCGCATACAGGTTAAGCTGTTGCAGAACAGGGACTGAAAAAACACAGTGGCTTAGATAAGCTGGACCTTGCTGTCTCTCTCGGTAGCAGCCCTCAGCTGGCCAGCCGTCTCAGCCACCCGGAGGGCCCTGCTGCCTCCCATGCGGGTCTCCCCCTCTGGTCCACAGGAGGGCCCCGGATGTGGCTGCCCCAGACGTGGCTGCTTCAGGGCCGGCAGGGCAGGGCAGAGGAGGCCCTGAACCAGCTGCTTTGCGTCGAGGACCTGCACGTTACTCCCCCCCACCCCCATGCCTTGATCCTCGTGCTCCCAACTGCAAGGAGAGCCGTGAAGAGGTACGTCGACAAGTCCCTGCTGGAAGTACTGGGTTCTCTCCCGTAGAGGAAGACAGAAGGACCCCGGGGAAGTTTAGCCGTCTCTGCCTCACCTAGTTCGGTCAGTTTACTCCCATCCCAGTCCAATCCAGTGTGGCCTGGGAGGCAGGTCAGGTAAAACAAATAGGGCCCCTGGGACCACCTTGAAAGGAGGGGATGGGCTCTTGAAGGAAGGGGGTTCCCCAAATTGGCTACAGATGTGAGAATAGAATAAGCCCAGAAGACAGGGTAATACTCCAAAGTATTCGTGGTCCACCTTAAAACTCCGGTGGCTCTTCTACCTTTCTTTTAAAGACAGGCCATGTGGGAACTTTATGCCATATTTAGAAGATGACGCATTCCTTGAAAACTGTAGCAAGAATAAATGTGATTTGCCTGTGTCTAACTGGAGGGCACCAAGTGTGGCTGTGTACCAGGACGTTGGTGCATACCTGTACCCGAGTACCTGTACCCCTGTACCTGTGTACCTGTACCTGTACCCATACACCTGCATCCACACCCCTGTACCTGTACCCCTGTACCTGTATGCCACATGGGTACCTGAGGGAGTCACAGGGGCCATTGGACAAAGCATCCAGGCTCAGGTGTCGGCATGATCCTTTGTCATGGCCCTGTGAGGGTAAGGGCACGTGTCACATTCGGGCAGGTGCTTCCAGGGCTTTCTAGTAACCCATTTGTGTCCCAGTCTGGGTGGCCGAGGAGCCCGTTGGAACCCCATGAGGGGCCAGGCCCACCCACGCTGGACACATGGTGCAAGCTAGAAAGCTCTTGGGCTATTTCAAGCCACTAAGACGTGGGAGCTGTTTGCTGTTGCTTGGCTCACCCCAGCAGAAGAGGGAAACAAGCTCAGCAGCGGTCCAGGAGTGCCAGGCTGGCGGCAGCCGGGGAGGGCGCAACACAGCAGGTTGCAGGGACGGCCTCGCCGCTGGATGCTGCGTGGGAGGTGGTGCCGGGCGGCTGCACCTTGTCTTCAAGAGAAGCCGGGCCTGCAGATTCTCACGGGCTTTCTGGCCACGGAGCACCCCCGAGCAGACAGAACGGGGTGGGCCTGATGCAGCCTGCAGGCCGCTGCCTGCCCTGGGTGTTAAATAAGTGATGTCCGAGCATTGCAGGAGAACACACGCAGCCCCGGCCAGAACGGCTCGCTCACTGCTTCTGACATGGCACAAGGTCCACAAGTTGCAGAAACACATAATCCCATTTCTTAAAAACCTATATGAGGTCCAGTACACAAGACGCCTATTTATTATCTCTACGGGAAATGAGCTTTTTCTAGGAGTCTAGACTGCTCAGGAGTTTGTTTGGGGGCTTCTGTATGGATTGTGTTAGTATTAGTGCCGGTAAATCAGTCTGTGGATAAATAAAGAGATGAATAAAGGCCGCATGGACGTTCCTGGCCCAAATACGTGGTGCAGCAAGGATGGTTGTCATTGCATTTCTGAAGCACTGAGTTCCAGTGAAATCACCTGAGCAAGCCAGCCCTCATGGTCAGGAGCGTTTTGAGAAAGGGATGTCAGGGCTCATTCTGCTGTCTTGTGTTGGTGAGCGAGTGTTGCAGTTTGTGTATTAAGAAAAGGGGAAAGCCATTTCTGTATATTAATTATTGATTAAATAATTACCTAACTGAGGGGCTTTACACATGAACTTTTGACAAGTTATAATGAATCCAGCATTGTCACTAGGTTTTAATAGAAAGCAAGAAAATGTTCTGCTCTTTTTTTCTGTGCCTAATGAGCAGATGGAAGGCATCAATAAATGAATAAAAAGAAAAAAAAACAAAAAACCTATACACAGACAGAAATATAGAGATAAAGAAATGAATATATCGTACATACATGAATGGATGAACGAATGTGGGACATGGCTGGAATATTATTATGGAATATTACTCAGCCATGAAAAGGAATGAAGTGCTGATACATGCTGCAAAGGGGTGAGCCTTGAGGACGTGATGCCAAGGGAACGAAATCAGACACAAACACCCTGTATTGTACGATTCCATTTATATAAAATGTGCAAAGACAGAAAGTAATATAAATAAATTATTCCATTTACATAAAACATACAGAGACAGAAAGATCGGTGGTTGCTTAGGGCTGGGGGAAGGGACTGGAGAAAGGGGATCGTAGCTAAAGGGTACAGAGTTTCTTTCTGTGGTGATGAAAACGTTCTGAAATGGACTGTGGTGATGGGTGCACGTCTCTGTGAATAGACTGAAAACATTGAATTATACACTAAATGGGTGACTTGTGTTATGTGAATCGTATCTCAATAAAGCTGTTTAAGTCTAAAGAAGTGTGATATTTGCACACCTATGGACAAGACCTGCTACCAGCACCGGCTCCAGGGTAGGGGTTGGAAGTGGGAGGGGAGTAGAGCAGGAGCACTTTTTTGCCTTGAGCTTTGTACTTTGCATTGTCTCTGCTGAATTTCTGTATTATATGAATTTTTGTGTGACGACCGAATGCAGATGGACTCACTCATGCCAATGGCGGGCTGAGAGACACATAGCAGGCATCTGGACCGGCCTCTACTCTTTTTTTTCAGGAGGTGCTGGAGATTGAACCCAGGACCTTGTACATGGGAGGCAGGTGCTCAACCACTGAGCTCCACCCACTCCCCCAGGCCTCTACTCCTCACTCAAGCAGAGGGCCTGGGTCCCAGGTGGGGGCTTTGGTTGCAAGACATGTCACCCGCAGGCAGAGGCCAGTTACTGGTGGTTGTCAGGAGCTCCTGGAGCTGACAGGGGACGTCTCAGGCCAGGAAGCTCGTGATGGTCTGGGAGGTGAGGGTGTGTGCGTTCAGTGCGCGGGGACTTAGGGCCTTCGCGCCACGCGGGCTCGGCAAGAAGACGGAGAGCTGCAGTGCCGGGCCCCAGGCGGTGCTGCATGAGCACCCCTGCCCGGGGCGTTCCCGGGAGGCTGAGTCGCCACGCCCCGGGAGGGCCACATGTGCTGGCAGGAGGCTCCCTGCAGGTGGCATGAGAGCAGAGGCAGCTCACGGGGGCCCAGCACAGAGCGCCGGGCCCGGGGCCGAGGAGGGGGTGCCACCGGCGCTCAGGGCTGCAGACAGACACCGCCTGGCCAGACCGAGACCGGGGCGTGTCCGGGCGTCTCGTCCTGCGTCGAGCACGTGGGGCTCAGAGCTGCGGTGAGCCTGGCGTTGGCGTCTGATCCTCACCGCACACCGCGGAGGCTGTGTCCTGAGCTGAACGGTGGCCCCCGAGAAGATCTACCGCAGCCTAATCCCTGGAAACGGGGGTGGCTGCTTTATATGGCAAAGGATGCACTTAAGTGAAGGATTTTGGAAGGAGAAGCTTATCCTGGGTTTCCAGGTGGGCTCCAAATGCCACCACGTGTCCTTGTTAGGACCTTGGAGATTTGACACAGACTCTCAGAGGAGAAGGTGATGAGAAGGTGGAGACGTTGGATAGACACGGCTGCCGCGAGTCAAGGAACGCCTGGGGCCCCAAGAAGCAGGACGAGGCTTCAGGGCGAGCACGGTCCTGCCTCCTCACCTCCTTGAGTTCAGACATCTGGCCCCCTAGAACCGTGAGACAATGAACTGAGGCTGTCTTAAGCCACCCCTTTGGTGGGCGTTGGTGACGGCATCTCAGGAAGCTGAGGCTGGGGCTGCCACTGCCCCCGTCCCCGCCACGAGAACACAAGGGCTCAAAGGCTCAAAGCATGTCACCAGAGGCCCTGAAGCTGGAAGTTGATAGAAGCAGGATTCGCACTCAGGTGTCTGAGCCATTTTCATTTTCAGCTCAAGGGTGGCTGAAGGTTGCTTCATCTTCCTCAAGCTCCTGATACTGCCAGGCTATGGGGGGGCTTCACGTTGGGAAGTAGGGGGCAGGAAGCACCACCTTGGAGGTGAGCGGCCTGGGGGGACAACCAAGGTTTTCTGGCTTTGCTGTTTTGACCTAATGTTTTTGTCCTCCTTTTGGGCATGTCTGGAACGGTTTAACCGAACCCCAGAAACACTGGGCTTACAGGGTTCCTCCATTGGATGTGCAACTTCAATCAAGTTCATTACCTGAAAAGGCAACAGGCACGAAATGTCCACGCCCGAGCACAGGCTGAGCATGGGTACAAGGGCTGGCCATGCTCACAGGGGGATGGGCCCTGAGGTGGGGGGTTCGTGCGCTACTGGGGACTGCCCAGGCTCCAATGCAACCCTACAAGGCAGGAAAGTTTCCAGGCCAGGTGCAAAGAGGAAGACACGAAGGCACACGGGGATCGAGCTGCCTGCCTCAGCCACACGGCCAGAATGTGCTGAAATTTAATTTGATTCCAGAAGCCACGCTCTCAGGCACTGCAACATGCCGCTCCTTGTGAGAATTATTTCATACTTATCAAAATAAGCAGTTCATGGAAGCAGATGTGGCTCAAGTGATTGAGCTCCCGCCTATCACATGGGAGGTCTGGGTTCATTTCCCATGCCTCCTAGAGAAGACAAGCAAGGCAGGGAACTGACGCGGCGGGCAGGTGCGGTGAGCTGATGCAACAAGATGACACAACAAGGAGACACGTGGAGGAAAAACATAATGAGAGACACAGCAAAGCAGGGAGAGGAGGTGGCTCAAGTAATTAGTCACCTCATTCCCACATGGGAGGTCCCAGGTTTGCTTCTCGGTGCCTCCTAAAAAAGGAAGACCAGCACCCAACAAACAGACACAGCAAATGCAAACAACGAGGGGGTGGGGAGAAATAAACAAATAAAATAAATCTTTTTTTTTTTTGAAAAAAAAAAAAGCAGTTCAGTCAAAGGCTTACGTTTCATTCTCAGTTTCGTGGTTTTCCTACTACGTGGTCCATCCCTAGAGACAGATGAGACATGGCATCAGAGACAATCAGAAGGGACGCTGTCTTTTGCTGCTCAAGTGCTTTCGTCACACCCGGTCAGTGAATCCAGGACACAGGCCCAGCGGCGCAGGCAGGGCTGCCCCATGTCACCCTCTTCTCCTCCTGGCTGCCCCCATCCCACTGCCCCGCGCCCGACCGTGGTCCAGGCTCTAGATGTTTCATGGATGTAGGAACCGCGGACGAGTGCAGAGCGCAGTCAGTGACGCCCCTTCTCCCTCCCTCTCTTCCCCTCCCATCCACTTCCAGCCTCTCACACTTAACAACAGCAGCCTGAGAACAAAGAGCAGCAGGACACTGCCTGGGTAGGCTCCAAGGCCCAGTGGGCGGAGGCCAGCGTGGCCTGGGGCCAGGCCCGAGTCCCTGAGCTGGTGCCACACCTGAGGACGAGGTGTGTTGACAAGGATTCCATTTGAAATAACCTGCCCCCTGCCCCTTATCTTGGATCTTTTTTGTGGACTTGTGGGTTGGAACCATGGCTGGTGTGGAGAAAATTCTTCCGGGGCTTTCCTTAGGCGGTTTTGAAAAGGCAGAACCGGAGAGGAAGCAGACTGTCCTCACAAAGCAAAGTAATGAACTCACCCAAAGCGTGAGCTATTGATTCAGCCTCACCTGAGAAGTCATCGCAACACTATGAAAAACATACTTTCAGCTCTAAAATCTCCTGACGGGTATGTCAATTCTAACAGATTTCTCCCCGTTAGGTCTAAATCTGTCGTTTGGCTTGGGCTGTCAGGAGCTGATTGTGTGACAAGTGGGCTCAGGATAGGCATTTCCATTTTCCAAATCAGCCTTTTGACTGGGGCAGCAGCTGCAGGCCTCTGCCTAGGCAAACAGTCCTGGGCCCTGGGCAGTGGTGGGGAGGGGGGTCCAGGGTGGGAGGCGGCTGTCCACAGACAGCCAGACAGATGGGCATGCTGCTAGGCTCCCCCGGGGTGAAATGACCTGTGCCCAGTCTCGCAGGTCCTGGTAAGGACGAGAGCGGTAGCTCGTGCACACACCTGGGTGGGGCTGTTTCTGGGCCAGGGGCTGCCAGGAATGCTCGGTGGCCATCAACCCACTCAATCCTCACAGCAGGTCGTGGTATTAACCACAGCCGGTGGATGAGGAAACTGAGGCACAGAGAGCTTGAGAAATTCGCCCAAGGCCCCACTCTGGGAAGCACAAAGCTGCAATTCACCCCACTCGCTAGGCCTCAGCTCTGGGTGATGAGACACGCAGAGCCCTTTGCTCACCGCTTCCGCCCTCTCCCGCGCACCCAGACCCCTCTGCTCCCACCCTACCTTGGGGGGCGTGTGGTGGATGCCCAGCAGCTCACACCTCCTTCCCCCCTTCCTGCTGGCCTGGACCCTCAGGCCAGCTTCAGCCCCCCCAGCCTGCAGAGGGGGCGGTGGTCCCCTCGGCCAGCCCCTGGGGAGCCTGCTGGCCCGAGGCAGGAGGAGCCGAGGGGCAGAAGCAGCTCTGCAGCGGTGGCACAAACGCTGTCTTCTATCAATATGTCTCACTTGGGCCACGTGGCTTTGCTTTTTTCCCTTTTATTGATTTTGTTGCCTCGTATGCAAGATTTTTCCCAGGGCTTTACCATAATAACGCTTTCTAGCCGGGCTGATGATGTCTCCCTTAAGAGGTATTAATATTGGAAGAAATTGTTCTTAAGGTGCATCTACTTATGAAATAAACTATAATAAGCTCCCAGCAGTATCCCGTGGAGCACAGTATACATCATCATATATAGAAGGCTGTCGAATATTCATAACTTTTTTAAACTTCCTGAATCAGTCTGCAAGGGATGGGATGCCTTTCTAGAACAATCTCTGTGAAAGAGAAAAACCCAGCCAATGCTTCTTCTGACGGGGTAGGTGGTTGCTGTCAGTGGGTGGAGCTGCGGGGCCCCTTGGGGAGGCCCTGCGGATGGCAGCAGGAAGCTGCTTTGCCCCGGCGGAGAGAGCAAGCCCAGCTCGGCTCCGGAGCCAAGGTGGGGCACTGCAGCTCCTCCACGCTCACCTCTTCTGACCTGCCCAGAGACGCCACTGCCTACACCCCAAACCCACTGCTCCAGGAGGCTGGCCTTGTGTTGGAAGCGCTTCTCTTCAGTGGCAGGTGTCAGATATGTAGCCTCATGGAGATAGTCGCTCATTAAGTCTTAAACTTCTAAACATCCCTGTGAAATGCAAAAGAGAGCACCTGGGCTATATGTTAATACAGAATTCATTATATGCACAGCTCCAAACTCTCCAGCCTCCTCATCAGGCTGCCTGGCAAAGAGGCGTCTCCACGACCAGTGCCCCCAGGCTGTGGGGTGTGCAAGGAAGATGCCAAGAGAGTGAGCTGAGGGGTTGCCACTGTCCCCTGGAAGAAATGGAAAAGAAAGGCACGCTTTGCCTGTTTTGAGCATCCCCAAGAAACACTCAACACCCCGTTCAAAGAACTCTCAGGCTTCACAGTCAAAAGCAAACCCATCTGCGTCCTTGGCTGCGACGGTGGTGGTTCCGGCAGGCTCAGGCGGGGCAGGGAGGACTCGGAGGGGGTGCTCCCCATCCTTGATATCGACTAAACCAGAGGAACAAGGGAGCAGCTGGGCTCCCAGAGCCTCAGGAGCCACTCGGGGGCTGATTAACTGATGGGCTGGCAAACTACTTCATCCCTCTGCCCGGGGGGCCCTTCCAGCTCAGCATCTGTCTGGAAAAGATCCCATCTCACCGAGCCCCCAACCCATGCCAGCTGACTCACCTCCCATGCCTAGCTGAACATTCTGGAACCTGGCTGCCCCACTTTGGGACTCACCGCTCTCTAGGACAGCCCTTCTTCTCTGCTGCTAGCCTTGGCTTTGCATACAGCGGACGTTCAATATCTAGTCCTTGAACTACTGAAAGAGCAAATGAATGAAATTCAAGGCCTGTGAGAGAACTTATGAGTTTAGCTTCCACCAAGCCCCAATCCCAACTTTCTTCCCATCAAGTTCAGAGTGGTCAGAAGCAAAATGGTAAATTCAGTGAGTCATGAATCCCCTTTAGCCGACCACACGGAAGGGGCTCACCCAGCCCCCCTCCAGCGGCAGCTGCTGTCTTGTCTGCCCTCACCCTCTTCCTTGTGTTGACCCTGAATCGACGTGGTTGGGGCTAGCCTCGGCCCCTCCCTCTCCCACTCAGGGACTGGCAGCAACTCAAGCCTCTGGTCCACTGAGGCCTCCTGGGTCATTTTCCCCCAACCTGCTGCAGAAGGCTAGGCTTTAACACATACCCAGTGCTTCTTAGAAGTGTTTTTTATCATAACCCACAAGAAGAAATGCATTTTACGTTGGACCAGTACTCACAGATTTATAGTCCACTTTTTGTATATTCCAAGACACACATTTTTTGCCTTTTAGCATCTCTTAGACACTCTTGCTCAAAGGCACTGTGACATCTCCACCTGCAAGGAGGTGGCCCAGCTCCGAGCATGGCTGTCTGTGCAAAGCATGGTCTTCTCTAAACATGCTCTTATCACCCCATTTGAGTTGCGTGGATTATGCTACCACGTGCGTTGAACTTAGTTTTCATTAAAATGTCTTCAAATGGTGTCACCATGACTGGGCGTGGAAAGGAAGAGATTTTGAGGACACAGAAATGTAGGGAAGCAGAGCAACAGAGCGTCAATTCGATACTAGCAGAGCAAGTGTCCATGGTTGGGAGAATGACCACGAGGCCTTTTATTATTATTACTACTATTTTGTAAAACAGCACCCAGGGGCTTTTTGACTCTTAAGAACACAGGTAGACAAAGTTGGGGTGTATTTGGTTCCTGAGACATGTGCAAGAGATTGTTCCCCAGTCTGTAGGAGGAGATGACGGACTCAAGACCACCAGGAAGCTGCTGTGGCGGAGTCTGGCGTTTCGAACGCCCGCCATTAGCACACTGCGTCGTGGTTTACCTGCCGTGCCATCGCTCACAGAATCCCAGCACACCGTGGGGCACATGGCGCTTAGGTGGACGATGTGACAAATGCAGCCCTGAAACGAGTTTGAGGAAACAACATTCTCCTTTCATGTGCCATTCCCTCTAAATAGTCCCTCCATTTTATTCTAGTTCCCCCCTTTTGTTTTAAGGAGGTACTGGGGATTGAACCAGGACCTGGGACATGGGAAGCAGGTGCTCAGCCACTGAGCTACATCCACTCCTCTTTATTTCACTTTTTAAGCATTCTGGTCATGAACTACTTAATTGATTTCCTGGCCCACTAATGGGTTCTGACCTGCAATTTGAAAAATTCTGAATTAATAAGAGTTGAGAAAATGGTGCTGGCAAGCATCCTGTCCACTGTGGAGGCAGCATTGCTGACAGGCGGTGGGGACCCCGCCAGCCTCCACGTCCACACTGTCCAAGAGAAACGGGACCAGAGCCACAGCTGCTATTCACGTGTTCTAGTAGCCACATTAAAAGTGTAAGAAAAAGCAGGTGAAGTTAATTTTAATAATATATTTTAACCCAATCTATTAAAAAATATCTTAACATATCATCAATATGCAAAAATTACAATGAGCCATTTATTCTACAGCCTTCTTTTCACAAAGTCTTTGAAATCTGGTGTGTGGTTCACGCTCACAGCACATCTCCATACAGACCAGACACCTTTCAATTGCTCAATAGCTTCAGGCGGCTGGAGACGGTCATCCTCGGTAACAGGCTCTAGACCAGGGATCCGCAAACTTCTGTGCAGGGCCAATGACAGCTATTTTGGGTCCTGCCTCTGCCTTTGCCTTTTCAGCTCTGCCACTGAAGTGTGAAGTAGCCAGAGACTGTACTCAAATCGATGCCATGACTGTGTGCCAATAAAACTTTATTGACAAGAGTAGGTAGCAGGCCAGATTTGGCCCATGGACCATAGCTGGTCAAACCCCTGATGTGGATCATTCCGTGCTTGAAGCCATCAAGACTTTTCAACTTTCCAGTCCAAGCCCAATACGTTATTACTATTTTAATTTGCTTAAGCTGTCATCAAAAAAGTCCCAGTAAAGAGAGCTCGAGCTCCAGTGAGCCACCCTGAGGGACACTGTCAGCCTTCCAAGCCCCCCTGGGCCAGGGCTTCCTCTTCCTCAAGAGGAGGTAATGAGCCTCTCCCAGTCCCCGTGAGCGCTCCTGGGACCGTGCGGCCTGCCCACCCCTCTCCTGAGGGTTCCAGCTCTGGGCCCTTGCCCCCTCCCGCAGCCTCCTGTGCTTTCCCTCTCTCCTCAATGATCTGTCGGCATTTGAAAAGCATGTAGGGATGAGGGGCTGACTATGAAAGCCAATACCATTTGCTCATGGACACGGAAGCCCCATCCCACGTGGGGAAACAGGCAGCCTGGCTCAGGGCAAGCTGGGCAAACAGATGGGAAAGTGCCCCTGAGCCCACGCGTCTTCAGGCTCTGAGAAGTTCTACTCTGTCTCTCCCTGGCCGGTGTCGTTTTGCAGCCCTGGGAAGAGCTGGCAGGACCAGCACCTGAGCATCTCCCAAATTAACACAAGCACATCTTAGCCAAGGGGCTCCAACATTTGCTTTAGCTCCAGGTTAGGCACTTGCTCAGCCCTGTGCAGGAAATAATTTCCAAACCACAAACATTAGCCTAGCGGCTTCCAGATGTCACTGCCGGACCGAGCAGTTACTGTGTAACGGCAGTGTGTACTGGGCCTCCATAGGTTTGCCGCAGCCCGTCGCCTTCCGCGGGGGTTCCTGTCCCCCGCCAGCCTCAGGCATGCCTGTCCTGAGGTTTTTGGACTTGGAGCAGGAAGTCTGGGTCTCTCTGTTGGCTGAGGCAGGCCCACTTGAGGGCCGTGGGCAGCCTCTCCAAGAAAGCTGATCTGCAGCAGGAGCTAAGGAAGCCCCCAGCCAATGTGCCAAGAGGTAGCACGAGGCACCCATGTGCCTTCCCCGCTGGACGCAGGTCTGGAGATCTGGCTCACTCCTGCTTTTCCATCTAGCAGCTCAGCTCACGGCACTTAGCGACATCTCCAAGTTCTTTCAACAAGTCCCCTTTCTGCCTTAGCCACTTTCAAACCAATGAGTCCTATTAAATCCTATTAAAAGAATCCAATTTAAATCAAGTGGTGGGAAGTCACAGCGAATGACAGGCCAGCTGGGAAAAAGGGCAGGAGCAGGGAGTCCAGAGACGCCGGGGGTGGGGGTGGCTGGATCCTGGGGTCCAGGCCATCTGAAGCCAGAGGATCAGGGGCACCTTTCCCACTGTCCCGCCCCCTTGTCCTGGGGTGCTAAGTGTGTGAGCAAAGGGGCCTCTGCCTTGCGGCATGAGCACTCACTCTTCACCCGGGACTGGCCGCTCGATCCCGCTGCCCTCAGCAGTGCCAGGCGAAAGGCCACTGTCTCAGGAGAAGGGGGAGCCGGGAACTGGAGGGCAGGATCCACCCACCGAGACCCTTCACCAAGAGAGAATTCACCTCCCTGCAGTTGCCTTCAGAAAACACCTGAGACTTAGGAAATGCCACAGGACACTCCAACCTGGGGCTCTTTGTCACAGGCCCTGTGAGGGAGATTACTGGGGTGAAGAGTCTCCCCTCTGATTCATGTCCTCCCAGAACCCTGGACTGTGATTTTATTTGGAAATAGCATCTGTAACTTCATTCGCTCCCGTGAGCGCACGCTGGAGTAGGGTGGACCACGGTGAGCCCTAACCCGAGGAGAAGACGGAGCCACGGGCCGAGGCCAGCGCCCAGGGAGGAGAGGACGCCCGGAGGGAGCACAGCCGGCCCACGCCCGGCCTCGGGCTCTGCCCAGCCCAGGAGGGGAGCATTTCTGCGGTTTTGAGCCCCAGCTGGTTGTGCTTGGTTAGGGCAGCCTAGGAGACGGAGGCCGGGAGCAAACCGGAGGACGGAAACGCCTCGGCCAGGCCGAGCTCTGTGGCCCCCGCGGCGACCTCAGAGGACGCTGTGTGCGGGATCTGCGTCTGCCTCCGTCTCTGTGTCGAGCTCCCGAGCGGCCCGGAGAGCTGCTCAATGAACAGTCATCCGACAGAGAAACTTCAGGAAGCAGCAGCTGGGTCTTCGTGGGCCTCCCAGGGGTTTCGGAAGTGACGGTTCATTCTCGGTGACAGCGGGCTGGGCCTGCGGCCGGCTCTGGTCGCTCGGGCCTCCTCGGTGCCCTCATGCCAACAGCCTGGCGTGTCCCGCCCCGCAGGCCGGGGTGGCCCTGGACAGGAGAGGGGGTGAGGCCACATCAGTGCTTCCCTCTCGAGTGCCCAGAGCACCGCCCCAGGCCCACACTCGATTGCCAGCGGCCCCCAACAACCACACACAGCGACTTCCGGCGCTTTGGCGTAAAGCCCAGCTCTCTAAAGTGAGGCTGCTCCACAATGTTTCTGGAGCAAAGTCGCCCCAGTACAGGACAGGGATGCGGCTCTCTTCGTGCTTTGTGAAATGCTAACGAGCTGTGCTGCTCCCTCTGGGAACAGTCCCGGCTCCCCTCCTGGGTGAGCACAGCCCTCTGGGTTCTGGGACCCTGACGGGCACAGGGTACAGAGCTGAGGCAGGGGAGAGCTGCCTGAGGCCCCACTGCTCAGAGACCCCAAAACAAGTGGGCAAGGTGGGAGTTGCTTGCAGGCCCCACTCTGCTCACCCGCCTCAACTTGTCCATCTCCCTCCTCCAGCCCAGCAAGGTTCCCCTTCCCGGGAAGGCTGCTCCACTCACCCTTCCTGCCGGCTTGACTCTTGGCTAGTATTTCCGGGTTGGGTGGTAGAATCTTCCAGAGCCTTTTATGCTCTGCAGCAAGGAGCCTGTAATCGATAACACTCATCAGGGACCTCCTCTGAGCCGGCCTCAGAGCTGCGACGGCAGGACCACTCGTCCTGAGCACGGGGGCTTCCTGGGGACCCAGGGCGGTCTCCTCTGTGCACGTGGGGGTGAGAGAAGGACAGCTCTGCCCCAGAGCGTGCCTGTGCGAGAATCAGAGAAAGGCCCCTTCCCAAGCACACTCAGCTGCTTCCTGCCAGGGAACTGTCTTCGTCTCCCGACGTGTCAGAAGAAGACAGCGTGGCCTAAACTCTACCAGAGGCCAAGGGCTGCCCAGCAGCCTGGCCCCAGCTGCCCACTCCTCTGGGTCAGAGCTGTCGGACTCAGCCCGGGGGCTGCCTCTGAGCGCCATCACACCCAGCCTTCCGCCCCCACCTTCTGCCCCTTCCCACAGGGGAAAGCTACAGACACCACCGCACGGGAAGCTGCTGCACGCGCTTCTTCCATAAATGCATGTTCCTGGAAACGGTCACAGGAGTGCCTTAACCCTGGGTGGGCTCCCGGGGAAGGACAGGTGTAAGAAGCAGCTGGAAGTTCGTTTCCTTTTGCACCCCTTGTCTGAGGGTTGCCAGTTGGAGATTAGGATGTTGAAAGGACACGTCCACAATTCACCCTCATTGGCGCTGTCATTTAACGTGGCTGCAGGACTGTTTGGGTCCTGCATTGCCTCCCCCTTCAGACAAGGGCGGGAAGCCACGGCCCATCGGGTCTGCAGGGCACACACCGGCCAGGTGGCCTGGGCAAGCAGCTTTGCCTCCGAGCCCCAGTCCCAGCCTCTAAGTGGTGATATCAATGCCAATCTCAAGAGGTCGAGGCACAGAAAGCCCAGAGCAGAGGGGCTGGCACCAAGGAGGTCCCCGATGAGTGTTTTCAATTACAGGCTCCTCGCTTCAGAGCAACAAAAGGCTCTGGAGGATTCTACTACCCAACCCAAGCAGAAACTTCAGCCAAGAGTCAAATCAGCAGGAAGCGTGAATGGACAAGCCTCCCTCGTTGTATCTATTTGTCTTTAAAATTCTATATTTTTATTGATTCATTGTGCGACACCCTGCCATGTTCCAAGATGGACTTAAGTGGCTCTAAAATCTGTGTTTACAGGCAGTGGTGCCGGGACCAGTTTTTGGAAGCCACACACCAAGTTGTGAGAACTATCCTTTCACATTTACCGAGATCGTGCCTCGGGGGCCACGTTACTGAGCCAGCTGGTGGAAGGACCCATGGGAAGTCACCTGGATTCCTTTGCCTGGTAGGACATGGTGTTGCTTCCAGAGTGTCTGGGCTTTTCTCAGGCTTCTCACAGCTTGTGCTGTACAGAACAGAGGCTGCCAATCTGTGAGTTCTTCACATTTCTCTTCCGAAGAATTTTGGACACATCATATGCCTCCCCAGAGTGCTCCCTGCCAGGCGAGTTCACAGGGTGTGCAGGGGGGCCGATTTCCCCTCTTGGAAATGCCTTTGGAAATGATTGTGTTGATAAGGTTGCGGATTCCAAAGGCTCCCAGTCGCCGGGACGTCTCCCCTAACTTGAAAGGGGCTTCCCTCACGGCCCTGGAGAACCTGCGTGGACAGCGGGGGTCAGGGCTGCAGAGCCGGCTGGCCCTGGGGAGCGGCGGAGCAGGTCAGCCGGCGCCTCGGTGAGGCAATGAACAGCTCTCCGTGGTCATCAGAACAGGGCAGAGGAGCACAGGCCGGGCCGGCGGCGGCACCAGGCCATTTGCTGTGGGACCCAACGAGAGGTGGGCCTGGCGGGCCGATGCCCTGCCAGGGACAGGGGTGCCGGGCTCCTCGCCCCCTCTGGTCAGCCTCGGCTCCGTGGCTGTTTGGCCGTGAAGGGGGTCCTGTGAGTCCAGCACCAGTGAGCAGAGCCCATGCCAGGGGTCCCTGCCCCAGCCGCTAGCCCTTTGGAAAGTGGGGGCTGGCTGCAGCGTGACGTCCTGTGCCTCAGGCCGGGGAGAGGACGCACGTGAGCCCCCAAGTGCCGAGGGGTCACTGGATCCTGAAGGACAGGTGGAAGGGAGAGGTCCTCACACCACTGACCATCCCTCACACAGCCTACCGGCCCGAGGACTCAGAGGGGGGAAGTGTCCACACACCCACTGCCCACCTCCCTGGATCAAAATCAAGGCCAGAGGGAAGCGGCTGTGGCTCAAGTGATTGGGCTCCCATCTACCACATGGGAGGCCCCGGGTTCGTTTCCCGTGGCCTCCTGGTGAAGGCGAGCTGGCCTGCGCGGAGAGCTGGCCTGCGCGGAGAGCTGGCGTGACAAAAAGAGACGAAGAGGAGAGACAATGAGAGACACTACCAACCAGGGAGCGGAGGTGGCTCAAGCGACTGAGCGCCTCTCTCCCACATGGGGGGTCCCAGGATCGGTTCCCGGTGCCTCCTAAAGAGAAGACGAGCAGACACAGAGAGCACACGTGAATGGACACGGAGAGCAGACAGCGAGCGCAAAAACCGCAAGAGTGGGGGGATAAATTAAAAAAAAAGAAATCAAGGCCAGAGACACTTGCGGGCACACCTTTTCCAAAGGCCAGAAGCCCGCAGCCCTGCTGCGCAGCTCATTTCCTCCCAGCTGCCCGCTTTGGGGACCCTCCCCGCACGTGCTGCCCTCCCCAGGGGACCCAGCAGGGCAGACTGAGCCCCAGTCCCGGCAGCACCTGGCCCCTTGACCTGTGTGGATTTTTCCTTGCTGCTGCTTGGGGCGAATCGTGAGAATATTCCCCGTGTAGAGTTCTCAGGTGCCGTGTGGGTATCACTCGCCGACCTGGGCTGCGTCTCTCCTGCTTGTTCTCAGCAGGATGCACTGGGAGGCCCACTGAGGGCTGAGGGCTGAGGGCAGCAGCGCCCGGCCGAGCACTCGCCCTGGCCCTGGTGACGGTTGCCGCTGGACAGAGGTTCCAGGCCCTCCGCTCCAGCCACCTGCTCCGAGCACCTCCTGGGACTTGCGAAACCCGAATAGACGCTGCACTCTCGTGATGACGGCCACTGACCACCCCCCCCCAGGCACGTTGGGAACCTTCTCCTCCCCTCCTCATCAGCCCTTGCCTCAACTGGGAAACCAGGCCTTGCTCCCCCGTGGACATAAAGCAAGAGACAACAGCTCCAGACAAGGAGCAGAATTTTCACTTTAGTTCTGTCCTTCACTTTCCTCCCCTGGGTGGCGAAATCCACGGGCTTTGCCCGACCTGGAGGGACAGGTAGGCAGGAACACTGCCCACATCACCGTGCCCCAGGGGCCAGGGGCTCGAGGGTCCCAGGGTTCAGATTGGACATGGACTTTGGTGGGCTCCTTGGCATAAGGAAGCATCCTTGCAAGCATGAAGCTCCTGGGCAAAGCAGGTGTCCAGGGCCCGGGCTGGTGCCCGAGGAGAGGTGCAGGCAGGAGCCCAGGCCAGCCTCGGGGTCCGGACTGCTAGGAAGGCTGATGGGAGACCACTCCTCAGGGGCCTCGCATGGGGCAGAATGAACTCAGAGACACCTAAGTCTGATTCCCAGGGCCCCCGTGCTGCCGGCTGGTGCTTTGGGCTGGTTCTCCCTGCCCAGGACCGAGCTGCCAGGCTGCGTCCTTCTGCACTGGCTTCCAGCTGGAACAGGTGAGGAGACGGACATCTGGGAGTGGGGCCTGCTTGCCGAGTCAGCTACAGAGAGTATGGCCGTTGCCGTCCAAATGCCACCGCAGGGCCAGGGAAGAGAGGAGCAAGGGGAAACCGAAGCAGCTCTCCTCCAAAACAGCCTTCCCCTTTCTTCTCCAACCTCCTTGGTTGTGATTTCAATGAGGTCTAATTATTACTACACCCTTAGTGCATGGAAGCTGGGGTTTTTATTAGTTTTTTATTGCCGTAACAAATTATCACAAACTTAGTGACTTTACACAGCAAATTCTGTTTACAGTTCTGTGGGTCCAAAGTCTAACGGGGTCCAGTAGGCTAAAATCACGGTGCTGGCAGGGCTACATTTCTGTACGCTCCAGGGGTCCATCCGATCCATGGCCATTTCCAGCTTCTAGACGATTTTTTGTCTCATGACTCCACATTCATCTTCAAAGTGAGCAAAGGTCTGACCTCCTCTTCCGCCTCCCTCTTCTACTTGTTATTGCGTTAGGCCCATCCAGATAATCCACACTAATCACCCTGGTTTAAGGCCAGCAGATTCACAAATTTAACTCCCCTGGGCCAAGAAGGGTGACATTCACTGGGGTTTTCCTGGATATCTTATTATTACTGATTTCTACATTAATTCCATTTTGGTTAGATAACATTTCCTGCATTATTTCTATTCTTTACAGTTACTAACTTCTGCTATGGGCCCCAGCAGGTGGTGATTCTACCTTGTGGGACATACCATGCACACTCAAAAAGAATGTGTGTTCTGAAGTTGTCGGGCATAGTGTAACCATCACTTAGGTCGAGGTAGTTGATAATTGTTTTTGTTCGCTAAAGGCTGCCGACAGCAGTATACCAGAAATGGGTTGGCTTTTACAGTGGGGATTTACTAGGTGCAAGCTTACAGCACTGAGGCCATGGAGGTGCCCGAATCAAGGCATCAGCAGGCGATGCTTTCGTCCTGAAGACGGACACATGCAGCATCTGTCAGTGTTTCCCTTCTCTCCCGGGTTTCATTGCTTTGGCTTCTGGCTTCCTCTCTCCCGAGTTCTGTTCAGCTCTTTGCTCTCTGGGCTTTCTCTCTCTGCTCCTGTGGCTTTTTCTCTGTCTTCTGTGTATTCATCCTGTTTATAAAAGATCCAGTAAGAGGATTAAGACCCACCCTGGGTCATGCCCTGCTAAAGTCACCTAATAAAAAAGGTCCCACCGACACTAGGTTTATGGCCACAGGAATGGATTAGCCTAAGAACATGATTTGCTGGGGTCCATAAAAGCCTCAAACTACCACAATAATGTTTACATATCACCTATATTTCAGCCAATTTTTTCTCTAATCTATTAACTGCTGGGAGAATGAATTTATGAATTTAAAAAAAGATATTATGTTTGTAAACTAGTCTCTTCCTCTGGGTGTTATGTCCTTTGTACTAAATTCAAAGGTTTTTACGTTTACTTGATTAAATCAAGATTAGGGCTTTGATTCTACCATGTCAGTAAAGTGTGAATCAGGGTTGAGTCCCCACCCTCTTGGTGCGCTATATAAATGGTCACTCACTCAAGAAGACACATAGAAGGAGATACGTGGAAGAAGAGAGAGAGAACTTTCTCAGTTTTGATCCTGGGGCCCCAGAGAGAGCTGAGCCATTCGCCTGATAGTTTGCAGCTGAGAAGGCCTGGAAAGAAACGAGTCCTTCAGCCTACAGCTGAGGTTGGGAAGAAGCTGGGCCCATGGAGCCTTAAGAGGACGAGGAAGGCTGAATCCTTGCAAAGGTCGCCTGCCATTTTGCTTCAACACGTGGCAACAGACTTTGGTGAGGAAGTAACCTTGAGTAGGACTCTTTAAGGCCTTGTGACTGTAAGCTTCTACCCCAAATAAATACCCTTTATAAAAGCCAACAACAAAAAAAAAGAAAAAAAAAAAAAAAAAAAAAAAAGCCAGCAGCATTCTGGTACTTTGCATCAGTACCCCTTTGGCTGACTAACACAGAAGAATTGTTAAAATCTCTAACTATAGAAAAAATAAAAACAAAAAGAAAAAAAAAATCTCTAACTATGATTGTGGAATTATCTATTTCTTCTTTTGATACTGTCAATGTTTGATTTATAGCTTTTGAAACTCTTTTATTAGGTGCATACACATTTATAATTGTTATGTCTTCCTGGTGAATTGACTTTTTTTTTTTTTTTTTTTTAAACTCTAAACAGACCTTTATTGACCAGGGCATGGACTTAAAGGTGGAGTGGTCAAGGCCATGGGCACAAGAGTGGGAAAATGGTTGTCTGGTCTGAAACCTGAGACTGCTGCTGGCAGTGGTTTCCTTAGTGCCTGCAGCCCTCATTTTTGTGGTCACCATCCCTCTGGTCTCAGAAGTAGCCATTACAGGTACCCTGCTTATGGTCACACACCTGCTCGTTATCCTCCACCAGGCTGCCCAGTTTTTTGGGCAGCCTCAGAGCCAGGTTCTGCTGGGCAGTGCAGTGAATCACCAATGTCTGTGCCAGCTGGTCCAGGAAGGCCGTCAGCTCCTTGTTAATGACCATCTTGCTGGTGATGGAGTGCTCGGTGGACAGATCCAGCTCACACGTCAGGCAGTGTCTCCATGCTGACGGAGTCACAGACATTGCTGTAACGCATTGACCCTTTTATCATTACGAAGTGTCCCTCTTTATCTCTTTTAATACTCTGTCTTGAAACTATTTTGTCTGATATTGATGTAGCCACTCCAGCTTTCTTATGCTTACTAGTTGCATCTTTTCCCTTCTATTTACTTTCAATCTATTTTAGTTTTTATATTTAAAGTGCAACTATTATGTCTGGGTCTTGCTTTATGAAATCTATTCTGATAATCACGGCCTTTTAATTGGCATGCTTAACCTGTTAACACTTAATGTAATTATTGATATGGCTGTATTTAGGTATACTAATTTTATTTTTTCTGTTTATTCCTTCCATTTTATGTTCCTCTGTTCCTCCTTTTCTGCCTTCTTTTGGATTGTTTGGAATTGTTAAAATTCCATTTAAATTAATCTATTGTGTTTTAGCTATACCTCTATACATTACAGTTTTACTAGTTGGTTAGGGATTAAATTATACACCCATAACTTTTCACAGTCTATTTAGGGTTAATATTGTACCTACTTTACATAAAATATAAACTCTTACAACTGTATAGGTTCATTTGTGCCTCCTGAGTCCTTTATGCAAGAGTTGTCATAAATATTACATTCACAAACATTATAAACCCCAGAAGACAAGGTTTTAGTTTTTGCTTCAAATAGTCTTATGTATTTTAAAGAAATTAAGATTTTTAAGCAGTCTTCTACATTTGCCCACATATACCCCAGGTTTGATATTCTTCATATTTTCCCTAAAACCTGAATTTCCAAGTGATATCGTTTTCCTCCAAATAATGTCCTTTAGTATTTCTTATAAATGGCAAGAAATTCTCTCAGTTTTGTTTTATATGTAAATATCTTCATTTTGCCTTTATTTTTGCTTATAGAATTCTAGTTGGCAGGTTTTTCTTTCAGCACTTTAAGAGATGTTATTCTACTGCCTTCTGGACTCCAAAGTGTCTGATGAAAAGTCAGCAGTTATTCAAATCATATTCCTTTTTATATAATGTGTATAATTTTTTCCTGGCTGCTTTCAAGATTTCTTCTTTCTTTTAGTTTCTAACAGTTTGATTATGATGCTGTGGTAGTTTGAGTCTTTCGTGGACCCCAGAAAATTAAGTTCTTAAATTGGTCCATTCCTGGGGGTGTGGGACCCTTTGTTTGGATTGGATTCAGTTGAGGGTCATTTGATTGAATTGCTTCAGTGGAGCATAGCCCAGGGTGGGTCTTGTCCTCTTGTCACAGAAACAGCAGAAATCAATGGAACACAGAAGCTGAGAGGAGCCACTGAAGCCAAAAGCTGAAAGCAACAAAGCCCTGATGAGATGGGAGAGGTGAGCTGCCATTGTGTTTGACCACCCACAGCTGCAGCTCAGGGAGGAAGCAGCTCCTGATGAAGCCATTTGGACATTTTTCTCGGCTTTGAACCTAAGCTTTTAGACTCATAAATACCCATTATAAAAGCCACCCCATTTCTGGTATAGTGCCTAGGCGGCCTTTAGCACACTAAAACAAATGCACAGGTATGGTTTCTTTTTATTTATCCTGTTTGTAGTTCCAAACTTTCTGAATCTCTAAATGCACACATTTCACCAAATATAAGAAATATTTTGGCCATTTTATCTTTGAATATATTTTCTGCTCCATTCTCTGCTTTTTCTCCTTCTGGTAATCAAATTGCATAAATTTTAGACGTTTTTTGTTGTTGTTGTTGTTGCACCAAACATATTAGCATTTATTTTCTTTTTTTAAGCAAATGGCAAATACCCAGTTTACCAGCTTTACTTTTTATGAACCTAAGCTTAATGTTACATATTTAAACAATTGCCACAACTTACTAAGTTGCCAGCATTCATGCAGGACTAAATCAGAAATGTATCACCATTAATGTATGAGTATCTTTTGCTATTAAATACTGAGAAAAATTGGTGCTAATATTCTCGCTGTCCTGATTTTGGGATAATCAGGGTAGGCTAAACATTTGCTATATTAGAAACCATGCATGTGTCCCCAGACCTAGTTTTTCTCCCTAGGTCTGGTTTTTGGAATGCTGGTGATAAATCAAGCCTGATTTATTATATAATCATCCTGTATGTGAAAAGACTATAACTTGGGCATCTTTGGTCACTCTTAAGAGATATAGCAGGGGGGCGGATGTGGCTCGGGTAGTTGGGCATCCATTTCCCATATGGAGGGACCTGGGTTCAATCCCTAGGACATCCCGGTAAAAATTAAAAAAGGAAAACTATAGAAGGCACGTGGGCCACCAGGCCCTGTGTGTGGGTGTGCCGCCAGGTCCCGCAAGTGGGTGAGTTCCCCAGGCCCCGCAAGCCACGCAGCAAGATGATGACGTAACAGGAGGGTGACACAAGGGAGAGCCAAGACGAGACGCGCCGAGAAACCAGGAACTAAGGTGGGTGCAGGTGGTAGGACGTCTCTTTCCCACATCTGAGGATCGAATCCCAGTGAAGACAGGAGAAGGATGAGAAGACAGGGCAGGAAATGGACACAGAGAGTTGTCCAGCGAATAGACACAAAAACAGCAAAAAGTGGGGGTGGTGGTGGTAAAAATGGATAAAACTAAGTAAATAAATCCTTAAAAAAAATGTATAGGGGAGTAAGATACAGACCGTAGTTAGTAGTAAAACTTTGACGACGCTCTTTCATGATTTGTTAACACGTTTCACAACAATGCGTGGTGTTTGGGGGGGGTGATGTGTGGGAGCCCTGCATGATGTTATGCATGTTTGTTTTGTAAATTCACAATGTTTACTGAACACTTATAGTTTATGTATGTTCATGTATGGATGATATCCTTCAATAAATTGTTTTAAATATGAAAAAAAAAAAAAAAGAAAGTGTTCTCAATCCCAGAAATAGGACATCACCGCGAAACTGGCACGCAGCCCACTGTGCCCCCCGCCGTGAGTTGCTTTCTCTCTGAGCGACCAGGTGGGTTTCCCAGAGAACGGTGGTGCGAGCAGGGTCTGCAGAGCGAGGCCTGGCATGAGGCAGCCAGCACCCCTACCATCCCCCCTTTCCCCACAAGCAACCACAGCGGAAGTGAACGTCTCTGCAGAGACTGTGCAACGGGCCTGCGTCTTCCCAGGTGCAGGGGAGACGGATGAAATGACACCCGCAAGGAGCAGAACTGGACTGTTGGGCAGAACAGGCCTTGACGTCAGTTTAAAGATATTGAACAGTGCTTGGCCTTATGGGGGGCACTGGTGCCCCTGCTTTGTCCCACGAGCCCGTCCTCCGTGGACCAGCCCCTCATGAGAGACAAGCAACACGCAAGGTGTGCCTGCCCCGGGAAGAAACCAATAGCACAAGTGCAGCTTGTTGTCGGGTAACTGTAGATCGACACCAGCTGAGTGCGATTGCAGTGGGCAGTGGCGCAATTATGGGAACAAAAATGCCCCAGGAGATCAGCACGGCACTTATTAATATCCGAGCCATAGGTGACAAGTGTCAGACAATCGGTCAACAAGGTGCCTGTGTCTGTGCAATCCCGGTGAACGCGTGGCGATCTTTATGAAGCGTTCTTCTGGGGGTCCAGATCGCCAAATATGGGGGGAAGGCCCTTTCCTTTTATTAGCAGCTAAGCTCTTTACACTTTTACCATATTGCGGCAGGTTAGAAGTCTAAGCTTTATTGTCTTATGTTATTGAAAATCCAGATTCCGGCAGCCTTCTCCCTCAGGTCAAGATTTGTCTGCGAATACATTCTCATTTTTCCATGTTCAGAGACTGTCTGGAGAGAGGCAGAAAAAGATTATGACTGTAATATACTTAAATCCAATTTATTTGCCTGGCCAGAAACTTCCACCCTCACAATTGCTTCCTACCCAAGATTTTGTCTTTAATTCTTTCATGACAGGAAGAAACACAGCAGCGTGGTTTCCAGCAGGTGCAGGCCTAGAGCGAGGGCGTGGACCCCGCGTGCAGGCCAGCGTGCACGGGGGCCCAAGCCAAGTGGGCAGCCACTAACACGTTCCCTGATGAAACTTTGCATTTGTTTATTAGATGAAGTCTTCAATCCCATGTCTTTTGCTGGAAGAAAAATCAGTCAATTAGAGAATAACGTGTTGTCTAGAAAAGCTCATGGCCAGCCCTGCGACTCCAGGCGCAGCCCTTCCCTTCTGTCCCATGTCATCTGGGACCGCCATCCCTGCGGCTGCCCGGCTCCCATCAGGGCAGGGAGGTCTGGGCCAGCCTGGGGCACAGGCTCACGGCCTTGGGAGACATAATTCGGGGTTATGTTTGCACATTTCAAACGATCAGCACGCAGAGGCCCTGACGGGCACCCACCAGCCAGCCACACCCCAACGGGCAATGCCTGATGCCTGCCCTGGCCTCCGACAGCCCAGCCAATGAACTTGGGACTGGGCTGCGCCCCCCCAGTTCAGTGCAGCTTGGCGCACAACCATTAAGCACCTACTGTGTGCACTCTTTCATGCCAAGGGAAGAGGCAGAGATGGCAACTCAGAAAGAAACCATGAGACGGGTGCCCTGAGCTTAGGACAGGGGAGGGGGGCATTGAATGGCTGGGGGCCTGGCTGTCAAGGAAGCCCCCAGGGAGGGTCCTGGGAGCTGCCAGAGTGTCCCAGGAAATCCCCAGCCCCAGGCAAGTAGGGACATTGGTCACCCTTGCAGCCAGGGGTGGCACCAGGAGCCCTGCCCACTGCTGAGCTGTTACCTCTGGGAGCCCCCCAGTCAGTTTCCCTCCCGGGCCCCTATTTCCTCCCCTATAAAAGGCAGGCAATAAGGATGCCTTTGCCCCAAGGAAACCTCACAGCTGCTCCTACACATTCTCATTGGGGCCCAAACCTTCCTGCAGGGCACTTGGGATGCCTTTAGGGAAAGCACAGCAGTCACTCCCAATTTGTTGTCCCCCCAGAGCCCATGGCCATGATCCTTTTGGGGTGGCAAAGCCAGTGGCGGGAGGCCTGGATGGTGAGGCTGTGCCAGGAGGGGTCCCAAGGCTGCCCCTCAGGAGAGTGGCCTTCTCAGTGGGCAAGCACTGGGAGCTGGGCTGGAGGAGCTTGAGCTGGGGTGACAGTTCTTTAAGAGAAGGGTGCAAGGGCGCCCCGGTCCCAGCAAGCCTGTTGCCAAGCTAACCAGGAGCTGCTGCGACTGAGCCTGCCACACCCTGCCTGCCCTGCTCGGACTGAGCAGCCCGAGGCCAGCAGGCAAGGCTGGTGCGAGCACTGGGCCTCTCCGAGAGGAGGCCTTGTCGGGGCTAGTGGCCAAGAGTCCAGGACATGCGTCTTTGGTCCATGGCCTCTGGGAGCTGCGGTCAAATTCCTCCTCCTTACTGGAAATAAGGCAGCAGTGACAGTCCGCAGGTACCCACTCATGGCCCAGCCCACCACGTGCCTCTGGATGGTAAAGCATTTATTGAAAATGCCAAGAGACCCAGTGGGGAGCTGGAGGCCACGTGAGAGGCAGCACCCAGTGTCATGGGGGCTTCGGGAAATCCAGCAGCCTCCTGCAGGGGACTGTTTCCAGGCATGAGCCAGTACGCAAATGGCTTGGTGAGGAACCCCCCACCACCCCCGGGTTCTGCCAGCCTCCACGGGGGGTGGGAGGTGCCACCCTGCCCTTCCACTGAATGGCAGATTCTGCCAAATGTGTTCTAGTGTTAAGGAGACAACACTGTGGAGGCGCCACCTGGCCAGGGAGAAGTGGCGTTTGAGAGAAAACGCTGATGCTCCGGTCCCAGCACAGATGGTCTCCACACAACTAAGCCCTTTAGGCTGCTGACAGGTGGCACCGGTTTCTGGGTATTAGGACTTTGACCCCAAAAGGGAAGGAGCAGCTCCCTTCCAGCCATGTGGGAACGAGACTCGGGAGGCAGATTTGGACAAAAACCTGTGCGTAGAATCAACTCTCAGAAGGGTAGTGATAGAACGAAGAACCAGGGCACCGAAGAGATTCACGGATTTGGCCAAACTGTCCTTCAGAATGACGGCAACATTCTTCATTGCCACCAGCAGGGACTAACAGTGTCTGATTTCCAACATCTTCAGCACTACTGTCAAATTAAAAATTTTTGCTAATGTGCTAGTAAAATGATATCCAGTGAATTTGATTCACGTTTTTAAACTTGAGCATTTGGGCATCTTTTGCTTTTGCTGTAGCAAAAAGTCAAGAGCAACCCAAGGGTCTGTCAGTAGGAAATTATATGAATTATTTTTCATCTACTCAGTGTATGACCCACGGCTCTTAAAATGATGAGTTCAGGGATGTGCTGGGGAGCTGTGAGCACAGGAAGGACCTCCAAATGGAGTAAGTGAGAATAAAAGTTGCTTTGTGTAACTTTAATAGGCTCTGCACACACACACACGTGCACACATTCATACAACACACACATTGCCTGCACACTCATACATACACATGAGTGCACACACTCACAAAACACACACCTGCACATTCATGTGTGTGTGCACACTCACACACAAATACAACCCCCCCCCCCAGACAGAGCATCGTGAACATCGCGTGGGAAGATGTGAGGCAGTGCCAGCGCGAGGCTGCCTACTGCGGGGCAGGATCCGACCACACGTAGAGTCACCACGTGGATGGAAAGCCCATTCTGCAAATGTGAACCACGTTAGGAAAGTTTGGAGGTAGCTACATTAAGTGGCGGAGGAAATATTTTAGAAAATGAAAAGGTGGCTGATTTACTTGCGTTTACATTCTTAGGAGAGCTTGTAAATTGATAAACAGAAGTCATCTCCTTTATTCGCTTTTCCAGAAGAAAGCACAGTGGCCGATGCCACCATCTGTCCTTCTAGCCACTCTGACCAGTGAAGCCTCCACATCCTTCTCTGCTGCCCGGCCACGGTGTCCTGAGGGAAAACCCCGTTCTGCCAGACGCTGCCGCCCTCTTTTCCTAGCCATCATCCAGGCCAGGCTGCCGGACACCCACACATTTGCAGTTCGTCCTTCGCTGTTGGTTTTGCATCTACGCCAAGGCTGCGCAACGCCACAACCGTTTTCATCGTTGCCAGCAAGGCTTTAGAAAGGCGACATAGGGAAGGGGATGTGGCTCAAGCGGGTGAGCTCTGCCTACCCCACGGAGGTCCTGGGTTTGGTTCCTAAAGAAGACAAGCTGATGCGATGGGCTGGCACAGTGAGCTGACACAACAAGATGACACAAAGAAGAGACACAAGGTGGAAAACACAATGAGAGTCACGACAAACAGGGAGTGGAGGTGGCTCAAGCAATTAGGCGCCTCCCTCCACATGGGAGGTCCTGGGCTCGGTTCTGGATCCTCCTAAAAAGAAGGTAAGCAACAACGAACAGACACAGAGAGCAGACAGCGAGCACAAACAATGAGGGGTGGAGGGGAAGAAATAAATCTTTTTAAAAAAGGCAACATAAAGCCAACGAGAGAAGGCAGAAAGCTGCAAACAAGAGGGTTAGCTCTGCAGGAAGGTGGGCAAACATCATCTCTTGGAGGAAAATGGAACATAAACTAGATATCAGATCATATTAAGCAATTTTTGCTAATTTAGTTAGGCATGATAATGGTATCCGTTACACCTGCTCCCTGGGGGCTGGCAGCCCACGGCCCCTCCATGCCCTTGTCTCTCCCGTCCCTTGTTTACTGGGCTCTGGGGGCCACCAAGCCGTCGCGGGGGCCTCAGAAGTCCCATCCCTGCCTGTCGAGGTGAACAAAGCCCACCCTGGAGAAACCAGGCCAGAAGGGGACAGGTTTTCCTGGAGGGCGGGGCCCACCATCCCGGGCCCAGGCCAGGCTGCCATGGGCTCCAAGTGGCTTTTCTTTCCGTTTCCTTCTAATAATTGTAATTGGTTTCCCAAGAGCAGGGCCCTGCGGCCAGAACCTTCTGACCAAGGAGTGGTTTCCATACATTCGGCATGACACTGGTAGGTGACTAAGCGACACAGACTCCACCTGCCCGGGCCGTGTCCGTGTGGACCCCAGGCCAGGTAGCTGTGCCCCGACCCCGACACCGGGGGGGACGTCCCTGCAGGCCCTCTGAGCGCCAGCCCCTCCACGCACGGGCCTTCCCTTAGGAGCCACGACACGTGCACCAGGAGCGGCACCCGGAGCCTTTTTATTCTTCGGCATTTTCACTGGAACCACGGGGTTTGGAAAAAGCGAATACAGACGTGGAAGTGTCCCTAGGAGGCCCAGCATGTCCAGTCATCCCCACACTGGTGGGGGCTGAGGGCCCCAGGCAGGAAACTCGCCCCCTTGCCCCTAGCTCTGCACCTCCATCCTCTCCAATGCGCTCTCCCATTTTCCCACGCAGGCTGGTAAGGCCTTTTGGTGCACTTGAGGGCTGGATCGGATTCCGGAAAGCACATTTTCTAGAAACCGGTGGCGTGCGATTTGGATTCTGGGGCACGGTCGGCATTTGGTAAAATCGCCCTAAAGGCAGGAGGAGGGCCACCCTTCCCGGGCCGGGCATTACTGCGCCGGGAGCGCGGGCGGGGAGGGCGCCAGGGTGGGCCTCCCGCAGGGCCGCCGCGGGCCGCGGGCGCTCGGGCTGTCGCAGCGATCCACCTTAATTACGCGTGACATGAAAAGGCCACCTGCAGATGAGGCGGTGCTGCCTGAGAGGCTCCAGGTTACTGTGGGGAATACTTCAGAACCCAAGTGTGTTTTCCCCAAGGACTCACTACCATTTGATTTAATTTTTAATTTTTACATTTTAATCAAAAATAGATCAAATGGTGGTGGTCCCTCCAGGGAGGCCCACTTCAGCTACGAAGCCGGCCTCGTTCCTCGGCACTATGGAGAGCGGCCACCCCGCCCCCCGGCGCCCCCCGGCGCCCGCCTCTGCGCTGTGCCCGCCCGGCGCTGTTCAACCAGGGGTGACCGCGGAGCTCCCCGGGAGACGCAGGCACACGTCCCAGGGGAGCCCCCAGCTTCCCAGAGGTGCGGGGCGGGGAGGTGGGCGACGCCGCCTGCGCCCGCGGGCACCCAGCTCCGGCGGCGGGCACGTGCGCACGCGGGCATTTTCTCCGTCTGCAATCCCAGATGGACACCGCGGTGGCCGATGGCCAGCAAGGGCGTGCCATGTCCACCCAGGTGCTGGCGGGAAGAGACGTGCCTTCCCCCCAAAAAGCTGCCCCTGGCGGGTCACTGCGGCTGTCGTAGGGGGCCGAGGGCAGCCCCCAGTCCACTGTGCCACCTCAGATGACCCACTGAGCCCTACGGAGCTCCTCAGCGAGTCCTCCTCCGTAAGGCCGCGATGCTGCTGCTCTTGGGGATTAAAGGAACCTATCACAGTGACCGAAGTCCTCGCCGCACGTCGGCAGTGCTCTGCGGGTGTCAGTATTATTGCCGGGAAGTGAAGGCAGGCGGTTCCCTTGCTCTCCTTGTCCCGGGGCGGGGGACAGCGCAAGGCGAGAGGGTTTGCGGAGCGCAGGCACCCAGGCAGCGGGCAGTGCTGGGGCCTCCAGGTCCCTGTCCTTCCCAGAGGCTGCCCGACACCCACAGCAGATGCTCAGCTCTGCCACGGCGTCTTCCTGCCCCAGGGCCTAGCTCTCCCTTCTGTGAGCCCCCAGGACACCTAGTCCAGCTCCCCCTGGAGACCCTGATCACAAGGCCAGACCCTGAGCAGCTGGGGGAATGATGAGGGTGTGGGGAGAGACCCCCCCACTCCCATCCCTGCCTCAGTGGAGGGCAGCGCCCCCTCCCCCCCCCCAGCCCCATCCCCCTGGCCCCTGGAGAAGGCTTCCACACGTCCACACTGTGGCCTTGGTCTTGTGGTGTCTGCAAGAGACACCAAAGTCCAGGGTGCTGCCCCCCCTCCCACCAGGGCTTTTCCACAAGGATTGCACAAGGAAAATAGCATGGTTTCTCCCAGGGAACAGGTGTGCCCCTTGCACAAGGTGTGGCACCACATCCTATTGTTTCTTTTCCCTTAGGAGACTGGAGAACAATCTCACCCTCTAGTCTGGTGGTACCGGTTTTGGGCCGTCGTCTGCCCCTTCATTGTTCTGCCTCTGTCCCTGTGGCTCGTCCTGTGATGCTCCAGGGCTGACTTGGGCACAGCTGACCTGGCCGTGCCCGTCCCCGGCCCTGCGTGTGACCTTGGACTGTGGGTGCCCTGCCCACTGGCTAGGTGGGGCAGCTTGATGGGGAGCAGGTGGCCCCCGGCCACCTCCATTACCTTGGCCCATGCTTGGTGGGACCTGCTAAGTCCCCAGTGCTCGCCACTGCTGGGGCACCACAGCCCCTTCCCGTGGCTCCCACTGGGTGTTCGGGACAGCTGGGTGAGCCCCTCAACAGGACACAGGCCATGGGCCCAGGGTAGGGCCATCAGCTTCAGGCTCCACGGGCCACCTGGGGCAGGGCATGGTCACACAAGCCCCCAAAACCCCATTTTACCAAGTTTCCTCGCATGGTGCACTGCAGATGCAGAGAAAGCTCTTGGGGGAGAGGAGGGGCTGGCAGTGGGCCCTGGATGTGCAGGAAGGCCACGGCCGCACCCTCCCGAGGCCCCGAGGGCTCTTTCCTGTGGCGCTGGCAGTGTCAGAGGCTCACGCTGGCACCACAGCACGCTTCAGCACAACCTACAGGGACGTCACCCAATAGAGGGCACCTTGGGGTGATGGGGACTTGGGCAAGCCCACTCTGAGTCTGCACGCCCCTCTGAACCTGGAGGCAACAGCGACACCCGCCTGAAGGGTGGGCTCCCTTTCCACCTGTTTGCAGTCTCTGCCGTCTGTTCATGCACGTCCCAGTCGGACAAATGACAAGTGACAGCCAGATGGAGGGAACATGCCTATCAGGGGCCAGGACAGAGACCCTAAGATTAGGTGCCCCAGAACGGGGCAGCTTTCTAGGAGACCCAGCTCCCCTCCCTGCGGGGGCAGGAAGCTGTGGTCTGGACCAGGGACCTGGTGGCCCTGCCACAGGGGTCTAGGGGAGCCCCGGGTGAAACCCGGCTCCCGGAAGATGCTCGGGCTGCCTCTTCAGTCCTGGGCAGGGGCTCAGGGATACAAGTGCCCACCTTGGACAGGTGGCTCTCAAGGTGGGACCCTGGCGGGGAGGAAACCTGCAGAGGCTTCTGGGCTTGCATGGTGGCCAAGTGCAGAGGTGACCAACTTTGCAGTAACTACTCTTTTGCCACCAAAGTGCCGATTCTTTCCCAGGCAACATGCAGTAAGTGACACATGAAGCCCTGGGGCGGAAGGGCCCTGGCTGCAGGGCTGAGCCTGGGTTCGCACAATCTGGGGGCCCGTGTCTCTAAAAGGATGGCTAGAGAGTACTGAAAGTTACAGGAAATGCTTATATTATCACCTTGAGTGAAAAATCCAAGATATTCAGGTATGAGTATGGTATCCCTCAAGAATCCAAGCAGAGAGTTACAGCAATCTTCTTTAAAGTTATTCTCTCTGAGAGAAGAGACTCAGAGTGACCAAAAACCTCATCTCCAAGTCTTCCGTGTTCCCAGGTGGTTCACAGCAGCCATCACTGCTTTCAAAGGCCTGAAAATTCACCAGCATAACCGAGAAACTGAGGGTGGGAAGTGCTGGGGAACAGAAAGCCCAGTGGGGTCAGCTCTGCGGGGCCCTCCCCCCGGGACAGCGCCCATGCCCTCGCTGCAGGGCTGAAGGAGCTGACCACTGGGCAGCAGCTCACTAAACATGGGCGCAAACCACTGCCACCCATTCTTCTGGAGCCCTCTCTGATGCCAGGGACCTTTGCCCAAGTCCAGGGGACGCCTGAGGACGAAGGGGCATCGTCCTCGCCTCCCTGGGACTCAAGCCGTGGTCCCCAGAACTGCAAGCCCTCCCGGCCGGCACCGTCCTGCTCCCGGTCCTGAGGGCAGCCCCCTTGCCCGCGCCGGCCTCCCGCAGCGAGTCAGGAAGGACAGGCGGGGGCTTCGCTAGGCCCATGGCAGTGACAGCACGAGGGCCTTTGCCATCATCTGAACAATAAACGCCTTTCAGATATAAATATCACTCTACTCACAAAATAAAGACAAAATGGAAAGAAGGTGTAATTTTAGTGTGGCTTTGAAAAGGTAACATTTTTTCAGAAAAATCTGACAATCTTCATACGACATTGTCTACCTTAAATATGATATGAGACATCTAAGTTTAATTCCATATTAGCTCTCAGATTGAAATCCTTTTAAATAGACTTTATTTTTTAAGGCCATTTTAGATTTACAGAAGCTCAAGCAGCTGGTACAGAGAACCCATGGACCTCCTTTCTTCCCTGCCCAGTTTCCTTAGTAGCATTGCATTTGTGGGGTACATTTGTCACAACTGATGAAACAATACTGGTACATTCTTATTAACTAGAGTCCACGGTTTAAATTAACATTTATGTTAATTAACATTGTGTTATAAGGTCTATGGGTTTTGACAAATGCGTCATGTCATGTATCCACCATCCCAGCATCACACAGAATCATTTCTCTGTCCTAAAATCCTCCCAGTCTTCACTTATCCCCCCTACCCCCCAACCCAACACCCCCTGGATCATGTACATCTCCATAGCTTTGCCGTTTGCACAATGCCAACCTTTTCAAGCTGGCTTCTGTCACTTAGCAATGTGCATTTGTTTCCTCCATGTCTTTTCATAGCTTGCTGGCTCATTTCTTTTTTTTTTTTTTTGGTGCACCATTCCTGGAGGTACTGCAATACTAGGTTGATGCATGGAGTGGATGGAGCAAGCTCCTATTCCAAAAACCCATTTACTATACTGTCCTCGGAGAGAGGACATATCAGCTATTAAGCTGATAAGAACAGATACTACACTTATCTTAGCCAAAAGGCTGAGAAGAGATGGCTCATTTCTTTTTATCGCTGAATAATATTCCGTTGTATGGATGTACTGCAGTCTGTTCTTCCATTCGCCTATTGAAGGGCTTCTTGGTTGCTTCCAGGTTTGGACAACGAGGAATAAAGCTGCTGTAAACACCCGTGTTCAGGTTCTGGTGTGGCAAAAGTTTTCCACTCCTTTGGGTCAATACCTTGGAGCATCATCTCTGGGTCGCAGTGCCTGAGCTGAGCTTTAACTGTCTTCCAAAGTGGCTGTGCTATTTTGCATTCCCTCCCATTTTACAAATTATTCTACGAAACTGCTTGAAATACAGACAGCTTGTGGCAACAGAGACAGTCCTTGAACCTGGGGCATGGCGCTCTGCGGTCGCGTGCTGGGGCTCAGTCCCTGTCCAAGCACTGGCCAGCCATGTCTCCAGCCAGTCACTGACCTCCTCGTCTCCAAAGTGGGTGGGAGCAGCTGCATCAGAGGGCCGTGGGGGTCAAAGGTGCTCCTTCTATGTGGACGGTGTGCAGTGGGCACAAGGACAGCACTGGTCAGCTGCAACCTCAGAGCTGTAGATAGCGCAGATACGCTAGTTCACCCATTAGTCAAAGTTCATTTCTCTGAAGGAACATTCTAAGAAATATATTTTTTTAAAACAGAAAAATACAATAAATGTAACAAACATCACGCTCTCACCAGAATTAACTGTTGGCACTTGGTCAAATTTGCTTTCTATTTTTTAATTAGTAAAGCGTGAGAGTTACAACTAAATTTCTGTTCATCACCACTAGAGTCTCATTTCCCTCCCCGGCCTGCACCTCAGGTTCCCCATGGTGCAGCTTCCCCCCATATAGAATAGCTGGTCTGGGGGGCCAGGATGGGGGAAGACTCGGAGAAAGCTGCAGGGAGGGGCCGGGAGGGGATGTGGGCACTCACTGCTCTGTAGTCTGAGCCCTTGCAGGCAAGGGGCCAGTTGGTCTCTGGAGTGACCCGGGCACCCATGCCCTGGAGCAGGGTGCTGGGGCCAGTGGGGAGCAGGTAAGCACATCCCCATGTTCCAGAGTCTCCCCACCAGATGAGGCAGCAGCAGCCAGGACAGGCCGACTAGATCCTGCAGTCTAGACGGCTAGAGGCCCCCCAATAATGCATGGGCCCTGACCTCGCTAGCAGAGGGCCTGCTGTGCCCATCTAACCACAAACATAAAACTGTCCATGCCAATATCAGGAGCTATTTTAAGAGAAATACAGGATTAAAGTAAGAGTGAGGCCTGCACATGAGACCAGCGGCTCAGCCTTCTCCATCACTCTTCTGTGAGCCTCAGCAGCCTTCTGGATAAATAAAATAATTAAAGCACTTGAAAAAGCTCTTTGCACTTTGATGAGAAAATCTACACATTCTAAGAATGTTTTCCAAGTGCCCTCTGCTAACTGCAGTCAAATGTTGCTGGGGATTGTTTGTATGGTAAACACTTGCAACCAGATGCCAGCACCACATCTGGGGGCAAACTGTTACAACAATCCTCCCCATTTAGGTGAATTATGTAAATATTGGAAATGCACGGGCAGTGTAGTATTTTGATTTTTTCCTATGCTAAGACCCACCTTCTAAGACTGATGAAAGAATGAGAAGAATGCTTCAGCTGCCTCAAGATTTTTGAAAAAAGTGTGAAGACTGTAACTGTTAGAAGTTTTCGGGCCACGGAGTCAGGTCTGCCCCCTCTAGCCTCTACCTCTGTGCTGGTGCTTTCCAGAATAAAGCCTTGGGAAGATTTCCATGGTGCTGGAATTTTGCTGTTACACGTGAGAATCAGGGGGACAAATGACTAGCCATGGGATTCGCTGCAGTTGAGAAGGAGTGCAGTAGCCAACATGGGCCTCTCTGCAGCCGAAACTTTTGGAGAGCAGATCTTAGGCACATCTGTCAATTACTCTGGAAACCAGTGAAACCATATCTTAGGTGGAACCATCTGGAAAGACAAGGCGTCTTTGTCAAAAGTGCTCCTCCACTCTGTGGTCAGGCTTGCCACCCCTGGCCTCGGGGACCAGGGAAAGGTCCGTCTAGGGCGGCTGGGCCCAAAGGGTCCTGATGGCGGGCATCCACATCTGAACCCAAATGGAAAGGAGCAAGTGCGTCGCCCCATCCTGGGCACCCAGGCTGCAGGCCACGGGCTGCTTCTGACGATCAACAACTCAGGGATTGGAAAAGGCATTCATGGACCCCAAGATTAACTTTATTTTGCTCATTCAAATTAACTATTATAAGAGATTTAGACCATCATTGAATTGTCTCTCCTCAAGTGGGCCTCACCAGAAGAGGGAGTGATTGAAAAGATTATTTTTACTGATCTATACTTTTTGGTTGCACGGTTACATCTTTTCTTGTAACTTTTTAATTCTTTTTAATAAAGGTCATAAATAAATGAACTAAATGTGATGGGTCCTCTGACCCAGCAGTTCTCTTAGGAAGATTAATTGGAAAATGTCACAAAAGATCATGTGTAAGGATATCTGTCCAGCAGTTGTTACAATAGCAAATAAGTAAATAAGTAAAGAAGCAAACAACATAAGCTAGATGCTCACGATCAAGAAACTGGGTAGACACTGCCATTTCCATCCAATGGAGTATTATGCACCCATTTAAAATGACAATCTAAAACACAGATTTAGGTACATGGAAAGATGTACATGACGTTTAACATTTAAAGTATATGTAAATGTGTGTATGTGATGTTCACATAGAAAAAGTTTTATAAGCTACACATCAAAATTTTAATATTAGTTACCACTGAGTAATGAATTATGGATGAATTTTATATTTATATTTCATTTTTACTTAATACAATTTCCTAGTTTTCTTCAACAAATATAGATTTTAGGTATAATTTTTTTAAATGTTTTCAAAACAAATTTGAAAATAAAACATATTTTAAGAGGCGAAACATTTACAACAATTTTAATATATCTTTGTCACCCATTTGCCATGCTAACAAATATTCTGAAATGAGTTTTCATAATTTGTTGAACTAGAAACTACTATAAGCTTATTTTGTGAAATCATAAAAAAGTGTATGTTGTCATTTTTACCCCTACACAAAAGGCAAACAATGACAAATTATAATTAAAGAACAAATTGAAAACTTACCTAACGGAAGTACACACATATAAATGCCGAGTCTATTTCCTCAGGGTCTAAGAAAATGTATTTTTCCCCCCCTTCTGACTGGAAAACAAAGACGAAGCACTTTGAAGGGATAATCACATTTCATGCTTTCCATGGGTGTGCTGAAAGCCAGTTTAGTGAAATACATGCAGGCTTGGGTTATTAGTTAATCTGTTTTAATACCTGTGGTGCTGACAAATTAATCTGGCAGGAGAAATGGACTTCTGTGTGCAGAGAGTTAAGGCCCGGCCGCTCAGGGCGTGTTTTTCCAGGTAATTGCCATGGGACGTGTCCGACGCCCTGGCTTTCCCTCTACTTCCCAAAGATAATGAGGTTTCTGACGTGCCCCCTACAAACCACTTCTCAAACAAAGAGGTCAGACTTGGGGTTGCTTTCGGGAGAGCTGTCAAAATGATGGCCCATTTCAAAGGGGTATACTATGCCAGCTTTTAAAAGATGTTTTCCTAGAATTGTTCAGGACTTGGGAGAACATTTGCTAGATAATATTTAGCGAAAAAAAGCAGCCCACATCTGGAAGGCAGTATACAGGGTGATCCAGGGCAGTGACAGTGTTTGTTTTCCTTTATTTTCCACATCCTTCTATAATGAACAAGTATTATTATAATCATAAGAAAGCCACTCAAAACAAGAAAATGCTACCAAAATGTCACATCCCTCATACCTTTTAGGCTGCAAGGCCTCAAAGTAGGGAGGCTGGCCTGGGAGAACAGGCCATCCTGGAGGCCAGGAGGCGGGGGCCCAATGGCCCTAAAATACGTGATGATGACCGATGCAGAGGGAGCAGGGCTGCAGGCTGGCTGCCACTGTCCAATGCAACGAGGGACACTGGGACAGCCTGCCAGGTGAGGGCTAGCCACAGGAGGGGAGCACATGGTCCCAGACCGGGCGTCAAGCCTGCGGACAAGCCAGTCCCTCTGGGCATGAAGGCATTGCTAGGACAGACTGAGGGCTCTGCAAATTCTAAAAGTGGCCCTCTACTGGACTCACTAAAAATCTGAGAAAACTTTGATGCCACGTCTTTCAAGTACCCTGTGACAAGTATCTCATGTCAAGCCCTCTCTTCACAATCCAGGAATTCTAGGATCTGTGCTAAGACTAGCTGCTGCACTGACTTCCGGGAAGATGGCGGACTAGTAAGACACGGGAATCTCTTCTCCAGAAAAATAGCTAGAGGACAAGCTGAAACAGCCCCGAAAAAGATCTTCTAGGGTTTAGGAAAGCAGGTGAAGGCTGCACACCACCCAGAGGAGAGAGGGACAGAAGAGGGAAATCGCGACGACAGAACCGTGAGTTGCAAGTAGCAGCCTCTGCTGCTGCCGGAGACCCTCTCCGACACTCTTCAGAATTCTTGGGCCTCTGGGCCTGCGACCACAGACAAAGGGGGCTTCAGGGATCTGCCACTCCCGGAAAGGGGAAAGAGAGGGACACAGCCTTAGGCTGACTCAGGTTCTGACCTGAAATTTGGGCTGCGGAGCCCCACAGTTTGCCTTGGGAGCCCGGAAAGGACTGGAGAAATCCGACCCTCGCAACCCCCCTCTCTTCTAGCCTGGACTCATTGTTGAGGACACCATGGGAGAGGGGAGAGAGAGCCTGGGGCTGACCCTGCTTTGGACTCCCAGGTTTGGTCTGCCCTGTCCTGAGAGCCCTTCCAGGCCGGGTGGGGCTGCGCCATTGTTTGCCTTGGAACCTGCCAGGGGCTAAAGAAATACAAACCTCCCAATCTCCTCCTCTACTAACAGGGACTGATTTTTGAGGACTCAGAGGGGAGTGGAAATATTTCCTAGCTGGGAAAAGGGGGGCGCTACGAGAGAAGTCTGGAGAACTGTCTCAGAAAGTTTGAATCACAGGGCTCCTAGCCCCCAGACAGGAAGCTCTAACACATTGATCTGGTCTGTGTCACAACAAATACTCTCCGACCAGGCATTGAATTGAGAGCTGCCAACAAGCGCCATCTCCTGGCAGACCAAGGAAGTGCACATAAGAAAATTAATAAGTAAGAGAGGCTTTTCCTGGCCTCTATAGCCTCCCTGCCCAAGGCCCTAGGAAACGACTCTACAATCAATTACTGGGTCCAGTGCCCAGTTTTGAGCAACCAGCAGAACAATCCTAACAATCAAGGTTGAGCCAAAAATCAAAGAGCTGTGGTAACTCACAGCCTCCTGCCACTAAAACCCCATAAAAGAGAAAGAGATAGAGCATCTAAGGAAAATACAAACTAACCAGATGCCTAAGCACCAGCAAAAAATTACGAGCCATACTAAGAAAATAGAAGACATGGCCCAAGAAAAGAAATACAGCAAAGTCCCAGAAGAGATGCAGAATTTGAGAGAACTAATCAGTAAGATGAGCACAAATTTCCAAAATCAAATTAATGAGATGAAAGAGAATATAGTTAAAGAGATCAATGACATCAAGAAGTCATTGCACGAACGTAAAGAAGAATTTGAAATCATGAACAGAAAAGTAACGGAGTTCATGGGAATGAAAGACACAACAGGTGAAGTAAAAAATACATTTGAAGCATACAACAGCAGACTCGAAATGATAGAAGAAAGAATAAGTGATACTGAAGACAGAGCAGCTAAAATTGAAGAGAGAAAAGAACAGAGAGAAAAGAATGGAAAAAATTGAAGAGGGGCTCAGAGAGTTGAATGACAACACAAAACGCAAGAACATACGTGTCATTGGAGTTCCAGAAGGAGAAGAGAAAGGAAAAGGGGCAGAAAGGGTATTTGAGGAAATAATAGTTGAAAATTTCCCAACCCTCACGAAAGAAATGAACTTTCATGTCCAAGAAGCACACCATACCCCAATAAGAATAAATCCAAATAGACCTATGCCAAGACACATATTATTCAGAATGTCAAGTGTAAAAGATAAAGAGAAAATGCTCAGAGCAGCAAGAGAGAAGCAAACGGTCACGTACAAAGGACGTCCAGTAAGACTTTGTGCAGATTTCTCTTCAGAAACCATGGAGGCAAGAAGACAGTGGTATGATACAATTAGGAAACTGAAGAGAAAAACTGCCAGCCAAGAATTCTTTACCCAGCAAAACTGTCCTTCAAATGTGAAGGTGAATATAAAGTATTCACAAACAAACAGAAACTAAGAGAGTTTGCAAAAAAGAATCCACCTTTGCAGGAAATATTAAAGGAAGCCTTAGAACCTGAAAGAAAAAGACAGGAGAGAGAGGCTTGGAGGAGAGTATAGAAGAAAGAAAAGCAGAAAGGATAACCAAAAGAGTAAAAAGACAGACAAAAATAAGATGACATATGAAAACCAAAGAATAAAATGGAGGAAATAAATAGTGCATTTTCAGTAATATCATTGAATGTGAATGGATTAAATTCCCCAATCAAAAGATACAGGCTGACAGAATGGATAAAAAAACATGAGCCATCCATATGCTGCTTACAAGAAACTCATCTCAGACACAAGGACACAAGCCGGCTGAAAGTAAAAGGTTGGAAAAAGATACTCCACACGAATAGTAAACAGAAAAGAGCAGGGGTAGCTATACTAATATCAGACAAAACAGATTTCAAATGCAAAAAAGTGATAAGAGATGCGGAAGGCCATTATATATTAATAAGAGGGACGATCCTCCAGGAAGATATAACAGTCATAAATATCTACGTATCTAACCAGGGTGCCCCAAAATATATGAGACAAACTCTGGCAAAACTGAAGAGAGAAATAGACATTTCTACAATAATCATCGGGGACTTCAACACCCCTCTCACATCATTAGATAGAACAACTAGACAGAAGATCAACAAGGAAACAGAGAACTTGAACAATATGATAAACAAGTTAGACCTAACAGACATATACAGAACACTGCATCCAAACTCAGCGGATTATACATTCTTCTCAAGTGCCCATGGATCTTTCTCCAGGATAGACCACATGTTAGGGCACAATACAGCTCTCAATAAATATAAAAAGATAGAAATTATACAAAGCAGCTTCTCAGATCATAATGGAATGAAACTAGAAATCAATAACAGACAGGAAAAAAGGAAATTTGCAAATGTGTGGAGAATAAACAACACACTCCTAAATATTCAGTGGGTCAAAGAAGAAATTGCAAGTGAAATCAGTAAATATATTGAGACAAATGAAAATGAGAACACAACATATCAAAACTTATGGGATACAGCAAAGGCAGTCTTGAGAGGGAAATTTATAGCCCTAAATGCCTATATTAAGAAACAAGAAAGAGCTAAACTCAAAGATTTAACTGAACAACTTGAGAAACTAGAGAAAGAACAGCAAACCAATCCCAAAGCAAAAAGAAGGAAAGAAATAATAAAGATTAGAGCGGAAATAAATGAAAATGAGAACAGAAAAGCAATAGAGAAAATCAACAAAACCAAAAGCTGGTTCTTTGAGAAGATCAATAAAATTGACAAACCCCTCGCTAGACTAACAAAGAAAAAAAGAGAGAAGATGCAAATAAATACAATCAGAAATGAAAGGGGGGAAATTACAAATGACCTCACAGAAATAAAAAGAATCATAAGAGGATATTATGAGAAACTATATGCCAACAAACTAGACAACCTGGATGAAATGGACAAATTTCTAGAAACTCATAACCAACCTACACTGACACAACAAGAAATACAAGAACTTAACAAACCAATCACAATTAAGGAGATTGAATCCGTCATCAAAAATCTCCCAGCAAAGAAAAGTCCAGGACCAGATGGCTTCACAGATGAGTTCTACCAAGCATTTCTAAAAGAATTAACACCAATCCTGTTTAAACTCTTCCAAAAAATTGAAGAGGAGGGAAAATTACCCAACACATTTTATGAAGCCACCATCACCCTAATACCAAAGCCAGATAAAGATTCCACAAGAAAACAAAATTACAGACCAATCTCTCTCATGAACATAGATGCAAAAATTCTCAACAAAATACTTGCAAATCGAATCCAACAGCATATCAAAAGACTTATACATCACGACCAAGTGGGATTTATTCCTCGTATGCAAGGCTGGTTCAACATAAGAAAATCAATCAATGTAATACACCACATTAACAAGTTGAAGGAAAAAAAACACATGATCATCTCAATAGATGCAAAAAAGGCATTCGACAAAATTCAACATCCTTTTTTGATAAAAATACTTCAAAAGATAGGAATAAAAGGAAAATTCCTCAATATGATAAAAGGCATATATGAAAACCCACAGCCAACATCATACTCAATGGGAAAAGGTTGAAAGCTTTCCCCCTAAGATCAGGAACAAGACAAGGATGCCCACTGTCACCATTGTTATTCAACATTGTACTAGAAGTTCTAGCTAGGGCAATTAGACAAGACAAAAAAATTAAAGGCGTCCAAACAGGAAAAGAGGAAGTAAAACTCTCACTGTTTGTGGATGACATGATCCTGTATTTAGAAAATCCTGAATTGTCCACAACAAAGCTACTTGAACTAACAAATGAGTTCAGCAAAGTGGCAGGATATAAGATCAACACGCAAAAATCAGTAATGTTTTTGTACACTAGTACCGAACAATCTGAGGAGGAAATCAGGGGGAAAATTCCATTTTCAATAGCAACAAAAAGACTCAAATACCTAGGAGTTAATTTAACCAAGGAAGTACAGGACCTATATGCAGAAAACTACAAAACAATGCTAAGAGAAATTTAAAAAGACCTAAACAAATGGAAAGACATTCCATGTTCATAGATTGGAAGAATAAATATCGTGAAGATGTCAATCTTGCCCAACTGATTTATAGATTCAATGCAATACCAATCAAAATCCCAACAGCTTACTTTACAGAATTAGAGAAGGCAATTACCAAATTCATCTGGAAGGTAAGTGCACCCGAATAGCCAAAAGTATTCTAAAAAAGAAGAGCAATGTGGGAGGAATTTCACTGCCTGACCTTGAAACATATTACAAAGCTACAGTGGTCAAAACAGCATGGTACTGGCATAAAGATAGACACATCGATCAGTGGAATAGAATTGAGAATCCAGAAATAAACTCTCACCTATACAGTCAACTGGTTTTTGACAAACCTGCCAAGCCCACGCTGATGGGAAAAAAGTCTCTTCAACAAATGGTGTTGGGAGAACTGGATATCTATAACCAAAAGAATGAAAGAGGACCCCTATCTCACCCCCTATACAAGAATCAACTCAAAATGGATCAAAGATCTAAATATAAAAGCCAGGACCATAAAACTACTAGAAGAAAATGTAGGGAAACATCTTCAAGACCTTGTAGTAGGTGGTGGTTTCATGGACCTAACACCCAAAGCACGTGCAACAAAAGAAAACGTAGATAAATGGGACCTCCTCAAAATTAAACACTTTTGCACCTCACAGGACTTTGTCAGAAGGGTGAAAAGGCAGCCAACTCAATGGGAAAAAATATTTGGAAATCACATATCTGATAAGGGTTTAATATCCAGGATATATAAAGAGATGTTACAACTCAACAATAAAAAGACAAATGGCCCAATTAAAAAATGGGCCAAAGACTTGAATAGACATTTCTCCGAAGAAGAAATACAAATGGCAAAAAAAACACATGAAGAAATCCTCAACATCACTCATGATTAGGGAAATGCAAATAAAAACTACAATGAGATATCATTTCACACCTATCAGAATGGCCACTATTAAAAAGACAGAGAACTACAAGTGTTGGAGAGGATGTGGAGAGATAGGAACACTTCTTCACTGTTGGTGGGAATACAGGATGGTACAACCACTATGGAGGACTGTTTGGCAGTTCCTAAAGAAGTTGAATATAGACTTGCCACGTGACCCTGCAATACCACTACTGGGTATATACCCAGAAGAACTGAGAGCAGTGACACGAACAGACATCTGCACACCGATGTTCATAGCCACATTATTCATCATTGCCAAAATCTGGAAACAACCCATGTGTTCATCAACAGACGAATGGATAAACAAACTGTGGTCTATCCACACGATGGAATATTATGCAGCTGTAAGAAGAAATGAAGTCATAAAGCATATGGCAACATGGATGAACCTGGAGGATATTATGTTGAGTGAAGCAAGCCAGACACAAAAGGACAAATACTTTATGAACGCATTACTATGAACCAAATATATTATGTAATATATTGTTTGATTCAAAAAAAAAAAGGAACGACCACCAAAAAAAAAAAAAAAGAGAGAGACTAGCTGCTTCACCTCATACCCCTCTGTCATTCTATGCTGCTAGCACCCTTCCTGCCCCCTGCACTGTCAGAAGGGAACGCCCACTTCGGCATCGGAGGGGCTCTGCAGTGAGGGAAAGGACGTGAATCTCTACTGTCCGAGTCTCTCTGTACCTGCTTGTGGGTTTAATGACCCCCACTGTCACCCCCACTCCACAGCCAGGGAAAGAAGCCATCGAGGTCACAGGTTAGACGGCACTGCAGGGTGAGATCTGAACCCATCTGTCCAACTCAAAAATCAGAGCTTTCTCCACTGGGCCAGGATGATAATGTTGGGGGCTTATTCTCTACAAAAAAGCTTTTAATTTGTATAAATAGCTGGGAAAATTTGCGTGCTACTTCAACTACCAAAATAACCAGGCATAAATACATGGACATCACCTCTCTTTGGGAACTTGTAGGAAAAGGAAGCGCTTACACACAAAAAGAACGTGTTGTGGCTCTAAGAGTTTTATTTTTCCATAAAAACTGATGTGTATCTCCTTTTGAAAGGAGAGGAGCAAGCATAACCTTTTTTAAAATATATACTTTTAAGCCACAAATCCCAATACCACCCCACCCGCCTCCAACTGTGGATTTCTGGCATGGACCAGCATTTCCCAATCCAGTCACAGCTCTGTGATCTTATTCAGGCCAAAGGTCCGGTGACCGCTAACGAGGTGGGGGAGGGGTCAGGAAAGCCAACCTTCCTGCATCACAGCAACCTGCCCCATGACTTGGGCGAGCCATACCCCATGACTTGGGCACTGTACTAGTTTCCTCTCAGTGTCGTCTTCTCTCGTTCCATCTTTCCAATATGAAATTCCTCCCACGACTACACACTGTGATTCTCTACGGATAGGGCTCTTCAAGATGTCAATGCTGAGGGCCGGTCACTGGCAGAGAACACAGCCCCAGTGAGTAACATAATGAAAATATGGAAAGGACGAGTTTCCCGACTTTCCTCTGCTTTAGGAAGGTTAAAGAACTTGAGATCAATTCCATAATCCAGCAGTTTCTCTGGGCCCTGTCTATTATGTGAACAGGGCATCTTACAAAGCTTTCATACCCAGGGAAAATAACATCTATCTCTGCAGTCAGCCAATACATTGAAAACCCAAGAGAAAACTAGAATTTTCATTTTAAAATAAAAGGAGTCCTATGTTTGCTAACTTCAGTTGAAGAATTACACAAAACAAATTGGATACTAGCATTTAGTAAACTTCAGTTTAAGATGAAAGAGCACTTTAAATATAAAAATAAGTCTTTTATTTAAAAAGAGTACTAAGCAGCCCCAGATACATTCACAAAATAAATGGAAAGTATAAAAGCAGGGCTACATCTGGATACGATTCCATAAGCCGCAGGTTCCCAAACCTCACAGGAAGTTTGCTACTGAATTTTTCTAGCTCTGAAATAATGGAATTGTTCTCCTTCACACTCTTCTCAGGCAGGATGTGTCTGAAAGGAGCTGCAGTGGGTGGGCACGGGCGATTGGGGGCCCTCTGGACATGGCACGGGTCCTCCCAGCTCCAGGGCGGAGGAGGTGGGATTACCCAAAAGGGAGAACAAACAGGCCCCTGGCCGGGCACGTCCGGCTGCTATTTGAACAGGTGGGCGTCGAAATCCATCTGTAAGAGATTTACATTCACTGTCGCACGACGGGCTCAAAACCAAAACTGCAATCTTCCTTTTCTCCAGCTTGTATCTTCTCATGATTCATGGTATGGTTAAAATGTCCCTACAATGAGAAGACAGCACAGTGTAGGGATTAATTTCCAGAGGAAGCATTTACTTCTACCCTGACTACACATCCACCAACACAAAGCAGGGCTTAAAAAAGACTGAGTCAACATGCGAGTTCAGTAATGTCTTAATTTTAGTAAAATTATATACTTCCAGATATGTTTTATGTAGCACATCAAAATTAAGATATTTAAAGCCTGCAGCTGTGCCTGGTATTAGAATGTTCTCAAGGCTACTTCTCTGTTCTTCTATGGTACTATGAGGGTAGGTGGGTGGGTGGGGAGAAAAGAATAAAAAGGCCATCTAAATAGTCATAAAAATTATAAAAATAAAAAATTTTTAAATGATGACTAAATATCAAATCAGGATTTACACAAAAACACTGAGAGGGTCTCTCACCTGGGACACCTGGCAGCCACCCAGATTAAGTACCAACCCCGCCTCACCCCCACGGTCTCCTGGAACAGACCCCTCGCCTTCCCCCCACCCCCCACCCCCCTCTTGGAGCAGGCCCCTCGCCTCTTCACCTGCAGCAGCAGCAATTCCAGGGAGGCCCAGCAGCTGAGGGACTGACGGGAGGGCTCGCCCACCACACTGGGCCATGAAAACCAACCAACAGCAAAGCAAGTGCAGAAGCCCTGCCATCTCCCAGGACAGCTTCACGGTGACAGCGGGCCCAGGACAAACGTTATAGGAGCCAGAGAAGGAGCAATGGACTCTCCCTGATGAGGAGGCTGGAAGACTTCGCCCCAGGAAATGTAGCTTGAGCAGGCCACAGAGGAGGCGGGGAGCCGACCAGGTGATCAAGGGCATCCCGGCAGTGAGAAGAGCGCAAGGCCAGAATGTCCCAGGGTAGGAATGGGAGCTCTGTCTGGAGGTCAGGGTGTTCCCCGATTGGGAACTGGCAATTCCCAATTGGGAACTGGCAGCTGCTGAATTTCCTTGAGGGACTGTACCTCCCAAAATAGTCTCAGAACTACATATATAATAGGTGTGCTTTTACAAAAGGGAACTTTGGAAACTCTAGATTAAACAAAATCAAGCAGGTTTCTTTGCTGCTCCCAAACTTCTTTGACTAGGCAAGTCTTGTCCTGAGACAGAGGAGCAGGAGCCAGCTGGGGAGCCCATGTCTAGGCGCTGGGTTTGTGGAGAAGAGGAGGCCAGGTTAGCCCTGCACGCAGACGCTACCTCTCAGGTCCCATGCAAGAGGGGGAGGAGGCAAGACCCTGAGAAGATGGGGCCTCCTTCGGGAGTGGGGAGCAGTCTTCTAGACTTCTAGACTACTATAACTACTACTTCATCACTACTGTGGCTCACAAAACAAAATGATTTTAAAAAGAAAAGATATTCACTAGGAAATCTCATGCCTACCCCCATCCCCATCCTCCCTGATGGAGGGGAAAATGTGGAAGACATGCTGGAGCTAAGGGCTAGGATGTAGGGATACCTAGATAGAAAGCTTCACTGTGGGGGCTTGAATTTGCATGCACCCCAGAAAAGTGTGTTCTTAAAGTTACTCGATTCCCGTGGATGTGGACCCAGTGTCAAAGGGTCTTTTTTTTTTTTTAAGATTTATTTTATTTATCCCCCTCCCCACCTCACTGCTTGTGCTTGCTGTGTCCATTCGCTGCGCGTTTTTCTGTCTGCTTGTCTCCCTTTGTTGTGTCATCTTGCTGTACTACCTCTCTGCGCCATGCGGGCAGTCAGCACTCCATCAGCTCTCCGCCAGCTCTCCGCACTGTGCGGGCCATCAGCTGCGCGGGCTGTCAGCTCTCTGTGCCGTGCGGGCCGGCTTGCCCTCACCAGGAGGCCCCAAGAATCAAACTTGGGGCCTCCCATATGGTAGGCGGGAGCCCAACCACTTCAGCCACATCCGCTTCCCTCATAGGGTCTTTTAGTGAGTAGGATCTTAAGGTGTCACTCCCCTCATTCAGGGTGGGTCATAATCCTCTTACTAGAGTCTTTTATAAGAGAACGAAATTCATAGAGAGAGAGAGAAAGCCAGGGAAGCAAGACGATGGAAGCAACAAAACCTGGAAGAGAAGGGAGAGGCCAGCAAATACCGCCATGCGCCTTGCCATGTGACAGAGGAGCCCAAGATCGCCGGCAGCCCGTCTTCAGGAAGGAGGCATCATCTTGATGCTGCCTTGAATTAGACATTTTCGTGGGCTTAGAACTATAGATTTGTCAGCTAACAAACCCCATTGTTCGAACCCACCCATTTCTGGCATATTGCTTCTGGCAGCCTAGCAAACTGGAATATGCACCAGTAACAGGATTAGGACCTGGAATCTTAGTAGTGAAAGAAACTATAGAAATTGCTCGGCCAAACCTTTACCCAACACCCTGTTCCCTGACAGGATCTCAAGCCTCCATGTCATCCCACTCCTCTTCTCTGGACATGTCCAGATTCTCAATGTCCCTCCCAAAGCACAGGGTCCACAGTAAAACCCAAGATATCTGGACCTGTCTCTGACCCAAACAAGGCTGGTACGGTGAGGTCTGACATTCACAGATGACACACACCAACCATAAGAGCTGACAGAGAAAGTAAGGGCACTGACTATCTATGATTCGACCAGCTCAGGAAGGAAGAGAGGGTTAGCTGTGCCTTGAGTGTAAATCATCGTTGCCTATTAAAATGCCTTGCTTCCTGTTTGGTTAGGCTTGAAAAGTGATCTGATAAGCAACAGTGTGAAACTATTTACCACTTTTTGGTAAAATACTATTTCAATCTTTCTGTACCATGCAAAAGATGTTTTTAGAAAAGGTAGTTTTTCTTTACTTCTAATACTGGGATCAAAAGGGACCCACATCAGGCTGCTTCCAGCTGCTTTCACTGCCGAGAGCCCTCTTCCACCGCGTCCTTGTGGGCCACGTCTCTGAAGGTTTCTCTCAGCTCTCGCGTTGTGAGGATTTCCTCCCTGCATGCTTACCGCAACTCACAGACCCTGGTGGAACTTCCCATTTTACTAAAAACCTTCCTCTCTGGCCTCTATCCCTCGTTCTGGTCCAAGGTACACATCTCTGGACTCCCCCTCTCTGGGGTTACCGTAGGATTCACTAGAAGTGTACCTTCTTCTACGGTGAATCTCATTACAAGTGGACTCATGCAAACTGGGGGCAGAGAGAAGGCTACCACATGCCGCTTTCCCTCTGTACTAAAACCATTTTCCATTAATGGGCGGAAATAACTGGCTTTGCTGCTAGCAGCCTGCCTCGGCCTGAGTAACTGTAATCTGAGTACCAGTAGCTTTTTGTGATTTGGAGACCTCTGTGACTCCTCCAACTTGCTGAGAAAAGACTTTCCTTCTTTCTTTGAGAATGTTCATCTTTACTGCCACCAAGCAGGGTCCTTTCTCTCCAGAACTCAAGTCTACAACAAAAGCTTGGGCTTCCTAAGACAGGCGTCCCCAGTTGCCCACTGGAGTCTTCACATAATGAAATACCTTTGTAACAAAAATCCATGTGCTCTCCATGCAACCTTACCAAATATTAGCATATAGAAGAATTCATGAAGGGCTTACTTCCAGAGGACCTACTAACAAAGCTGTGGGTAGGGTGGAGCAGACCCACGGGGACAATGCCAAACCTGGGAGCTGGACCGAAGGCTCATGGGGACAGAGGTTTCCAGAACCTGGAAGGATGAGGGTATGCACTGCTGGCTGCCTTGAGAACAGGAAGAACAGGAGGTCTGTCAAGACACACACCTGCCCTGGCCTCCTGCTCCATCTCCCTCCATGCTCCTGCTGCCAGCCCCTGGTGGCTGGCCCCAAAGGGAAGCCAGAGGACCCAGGTGACCCACTGCTGTGGCCCCTACAGGTCAGAACACAGAGGGAAGGGTGCAAGTGGACCTAGAGGGGCAGACGAGTGTGTCCATGACCCTATCACTTTCCTCTTCATGTGTGCTAAATAACAAATAGACACTACAGTTCATGACTTTAAAAGGTAGAGGATGGTACAACTCTGCAATTATCCTTCTGTAACTTTTCATTTAAAAAAATTTTATTGGAGAAGCGGCTGTGGCTCAATTGGTTGGGCTCCCGTTTACCACATGGGAGGCCCGGGTTCAATTCCCAGGGCCTCCTGGTGAAGGCAAGCCGGCCTGCATGGTGTGGTGGGCAAGATGACGCAACAAAGGGAGACAAGCAGACACAGAAAAATGAACAGCAAATGGACACAATAAGCACAAGCAGCAAGGGGGCGATAAATAAATAAAAATAAATCTTGAAAAAAAAATTATTGAAGTATTTCATTCATACATGAACATATATGAATAATAAGTGTATAGTAAAAGTTGTGAACTTACAAAGCAAACATGCATTATGCAGGGCTCCCATACATCACCTCACGACCACCACCATGTACTGCTGTGAAAAATTTGTTACAAACTATAAAACTATTACTACTAATGACAGCCCATATCTTTCATTTGGTATATTCTTCCCCCAACCCACCTGATTATTAACAACACCCTGTATTAGTATTACGTATTTGTTATGCCAGTACCATGCTGTTTTTTTTGTTTTGTTTTACCACTATAGCTAAGTAATACTCTTTAAAGTCAGGAAGTGAGAATCCTACAACTTCATTCTTCTTTTTGAAGACATTTTTGGCTATTCAGGGCCCCTTACCCTTCCTAATAAATGTGATAATCGGCTTTTTCATTTCTGAAGATAAAAGAAAGAAAGAAAGACTGTTGGGATTTTTTTTTACTGCAATTGCATTGAACCTGTAAATCGGTTTGGTAGAATTGACATCTTTAACGATAATTAGTCTTCCAATATTTGAACATGGATTGTCCTTCCATTTATTTAGGTCTTATTTGGTTTCTTTCAATAGTGTTTTGTTTTTTTCTGAATATAATCCTTTATGTCCTTGGTTAAAGTTTATTCCTAAGTATTTGATTCTTTTAGTTGTTATTATAAAAGGAATTTCTTTTTACTGACTTCCTGTCAGGTTGCTCTTCAGGAGTGTACAGAAACGATACTGAGTTTTACATATTAATCTTGTATCCTGCCATGTTGCTGAACGCATCTGTTAGTTCTAGTAGCTGTGTTGTGGATTTTTAAGGATTTTCTAGATATAGGATCATATCATCAGTGAATAGCGAATGTTTTATTTCTTCCTTTCCTATTTGGGTACCTTTTATTTCTTTTTCTTGTCTAACTGCTGTAGCTAGAACTTCTAGCATAATATTGAATAACAGTGGTAACAGTGAGCATTCTTGTCTTGTGCCCTATCTCAGTGTATAGAAGTTTGAGATTACTTATGAATTCCAAAAAGAGAGATTATGGTTGAAAACTAATCTATTCCTCTGGATGTGATACCCTTTGAATGCATTAGATTTAGCTGACCTGTCTTGATTAAATTACTTGTTAAGATTACGGCTTTGATTTGACCTCATCAGAAGGGCATGATTCATACTGAGTGCCCGCCCCCTTGGTGGGCTGATATAAACGGACACTCACTCAACAAGACACACGAAAGGGAAAAGGAAAGAGCTCTATCATGTTTGATCCTGGGATGCTGGACAGACCTGAGCCATTTGCCTGATAGTTTGCAGCTGAGCAGATGAGAAAGCCTGGAAAGAAACAAGCCCTATGCCAGACAGATATAAGAAGCCCTGAAAGACAAGCCCTGTGCTAGCCTACAGCTGAGATCAGAAGAAGCTGGGCCCATGGATCCTTAAGAGGAAGAAGGAAGGAGAGACCAGGCAGAGATCACCCTCCATCTTGCTTTAACATGTGGCAGCTAACTTTAGTGAGAAAGTATCTCTTATGGTCTGATGGTACCTTGAGTTGGACTTTCCACAGCCTTAAGACTGTAAGCATTTACCCCAAATAAATACTCTTTACAAAAGCCGACAGATATCTGGTACTCTCTATCAGCACCCCTTTGGCTAACTAGTCCACAGCAGGAAAGCTTTCAATCTTTCACAGTTGAGTACAATGTCAGCTGTAGGTTTATGTACTTTACCATGTTGAGAAAAGCTTTCTTCTATTCTTATCTTTCGTAGTGTTTTCATCAAGAAAGGATACTGTGTTTTGCCAAATGCATTTTCTGCATCAATAGATAGGCTCATGTGATTTTTCTCCTTCCACTTATTGATGTGGTTTATTACACTAATTGATTTTCTTGTGGTGAAACACCTTTACATACCTGGGATAAAACCCACTCAAATTGTGGTATGTAATTCTTCTAATGTGCTTTTGGATTCAGTTTACAAGTATTTTGTTGAGGATTTTTGCTTTTATATTCATCAGAGAAATTGGTCTGAAAAATTCTTTTTCTTGTAGTATATTTATCTGGCTTTGGTATTAGGGTGACATTGGCTTCATAGAATGAGTTTAGTAATGTTCCTTCCTGTTCAATTTTTTGGAAGAGCTTGAGCAAGACTGGTATTAGATCATCTTTGAATGATTGGTAGAATTCACCTGTGAAGCCATCTGGTCCTGGGCTTTTCATTTTTGGGAGGTTTTTTGATAACTGTTTCAATCTTTTAACATGTGATTGGTTTGTTAAGGTCTTCTATTTCTTCTAGGGTCAGTGTAGGTTGATCATGTGTTCCTAGGAATTTGTCCATTTTGTCGATGTTATCTAGTTTGCTCGCATACAGTTTTTCATAGTATTCCCATATGATCTCTCTTATTTCTGTGGGGTCAGTGATAATGCCCCCCCACCATTTCTGATTTTATTTATTTGCATCTTATCTCTTTTTTTCTTTGTCAATATAGCTAAGGGTTTTTCAATTTTGTTAATCTTCTTGAAGAACCAACTTTTGGTTTTGTTGATTCTATTGTTTTTTTGTTGCTGTTCTCAATTTCATTTATTTCAGCTTTGATCTTTATTATTTCTTTCCTTTGGTTTGGTTTGGGATTTGTGTGTTGTTCTTTTTCTAGTTCCTCCAGGTGTGTAGTTAGGCATTCAATTTTTAGTTCTTTCTTCTTTTTTAATGTAAGCATTGAGGGCTATAAATTACCCTCTCAGTACAGCCTTTGCAGTATCCCATAGGTTTTGAATATATTGTGTTCTCGTTTTCATTCCTCTCAAGATATTTACTGATTTCTCTTGCAATTTCTTCTTTGACCCACTGATTACTTTGTGCTGTTTAATCTCCATATATTTGTGGATTTTCCGTTTTTCTGTCCATTATTCATTTTCAGCTTCATTCCATTATGATAAGAAAAAGTGCTTTATATAATTTCAATCTTTTAAAATTTATTGAGACCTATGGTCTATCCTAGAGAAGGATCCATAAGCACTTGAAAAGAATGAATATCCTGCTGTTTGGGGGTATAATGCTCACTAATTGTGGGTTAGGTCTAGTTCATTTATTATATTATTCAAGCTCTGTTTCCTTATTTATCCTCTGTCCAGACGTTCTATCCAATGCTGAGATTAGTGTATTGAAGTCTCAAACTATTATTGTAGATATGTCTATTTCTCCTTTCAGTTTTGCCAGTGTGTGCCTCACGTATCTTGCAGCACCCAGGTTAGGTGCATAAATATTTATTATAGTTATTTCTTGGTGAATTGCCTCTTTTATTAATATATAATGATGCTGTTCATCTAACAGTTTTGCATTTAAAATCTATTTTGTCCAATATTAGAGTTGCTACTCCAGATCTTTTTTGGTTACTATTTGCATGGAATAGCTTTTTCCAATCTTTCACTTTCAACCTGATAGTGTCCTTATGTCTGGTAGACAGTATATAGATGGCTCATTTTTTTTTTTTTTTTTTATCTACACTGTCAGTTTATGTCTTTTGATTAGGGAGCTCAATCCATTAATGTTCAATGTTATTACTGTAAAGACATTACTGACTTCATCCATTTTATCCTTTGGCTTTCTGTTGTCATATCTTACTACTGTCTGTCTTTTTACCTTTAAGTTATCCTTACTAATAATCTTCATTTCTACACTCTTCTCCAAGTCTCTTGCCCTTGTCTTTTCCTTTCAGGCTGTAGCCTCCCATTAGTATCTCCTGTAAATCTTATCATTTGGTAACACACTCTCTCAGTTTTTGTTTGCCTGTGAAGACTTTAAACTCACTCTCATTTTTGAAGGACAGTTTTGCTGGATAAAGAATTCTTGGCTGACAGTTTTTCTTTCAGTACTTTAAATACATCATACCTTTGTCTTCTCCCTTCCATGGTTTCTGATGAGAGATAGGCTCTTACTCTTACGGAGGATCCTTTGTATGTGATACTTTGCTTTTCTCTTGCTGCTTTCTGAATTCTCTCTCTCTCTGGTATTTGTCATTCTAAATAGTAAGTGTCTCAGAGTAGGTCTATTTGGATTTATTTTGTTTGGGGTGTGTTATCCTTCTTGGATATTGATATTCATGTCATTCATAAGAATTGGGACATTTCTGGTCATTATTTCCTAAAAGATTCTTTCTGCCCCTTTTCTATTCTCTTCTCCTTCTGGGACATCAATAATGTGTATATTTGAGTGTTTTGCATTGTCATTCAATTCCCCAAGACCCTGTCCCATTTTTTCCATTCTTTTCTCTTTCTGTTCTCTTATCTTTTCAAGTTCAGATGCTCAGTTATCCAATTCACTAATTCTGTCCTCAACCAATTCAAATCTGATTTATATGCCTCGAATATATTTTTAATCTCACCCACCGTATCTTTCATTCCCATAAGCTCTTTTACCTTTCTTTGCAGGCTTTCCATTTGTTCTTTATTCTCATCCAGTGTCTTCTTAATATCCTGTATCTCTTTAGTCATATTTCCCTTCAAGTCCTTGAATTGATTTATGAGATTTGTGTTGTCTTAAACCCTGTGACTCATCAGAATTTTTGGTTTGTTCATTTGGCAGGGCCATCTCTTGCTGTTCTGTAGTATGACTTGTAAATTTTTGCTCATGTCTAGGCATCTGATTAAGTTGGTGAATTTACTCTAACGGTAAATTTATTTATTTTTTTTAAACTTTATTTTGTATATTTAATAATTGAAAATATAAACAATTAAGAACTAAAAAGTAAACACAGATGAATAAATATATACGTTTCTCAATTAAATGTACTGGACACATAGAAATTTTTTTTTTAATCAAACAATATGTTACACAATATATCTAGTTCATAGTAAAGCACTCATACAGTATTTGTCCTTTTGTGTCTGGCTTGCTTTGCTCAACATAATGTCCTCCAGGTTCATCCATGTTGTCGTATGCTTTATGATTTCATTTCTTCTTACAGCTGCATAATATTCTGTCGTGTGAATAGACCACAGTTTGTTTATCCATTTGTCTGTTGATGGACACCTGGGTTGTTTCCAACTTTTGGCAATGGTGAATAATGTGGCTATGAACATCGGTGTGCAGATGTCTGTTTGTGTCACTGCTCTCAGTTCTTCTGGGTATATACCCAGCAGTGTTATTGCCGGGTCACAGGGCAAGTCTATATTCAACTTCTTTAGGAACTGCCAAACAGTCCTCCACAGTGACTGTACCATTCTGCATTCCCACCAGCAGTGAATAAGTGTTCCTATCTCTCCACATCCTCTCCAACACTTGTAGTTCTCTGTCTTTTTAATAGTGGCCATTCTGATAAGTGTGAAATGATCTTATTGTAGTTTTGATTTGCATTTCCGTAATCATGAGTGATGTTGAGCATTTCTTCATGTGTTTTTTTTGCCATTTGTATTTCTTCTTTGGAAAAATGTCTATTCAAGACCCTTGAGGGAAGCGGCTGTGGCTCAATCAGTGGGGCTCCCGTTTACCATGTGGGAGGCCCCGGGTTCGGTTCCTGGGGCCTCCTGGTGAGGGCGGGCCTGCCCGCGCGGCGTGGTTGGCTGACCCGGCGAGCACAGGCAGCAAGGGAGGGATAAATGAATAAATAAATAAAATCTTTAAAAAAAAAAAAAAAAAAAAAAAAAAGACCCTTGCCCATTTTTCAATTGGGCCATTTGTTTCCTTACTGTTGAGTTGTAACATCTCTTTATGTATCCTGGATAGTAAACTCTTATCAGATGTGATTTCCAAATATTTTTTTCCCATTGAGTTGACTGCCTTTTCACCCTTTTGAAAAAGTCCTGTGAGGTGCAGCAGTGCTGAATTTTGAGGAGGTCCCATTTGTCTATTTTTTCTTTTGTTGCATGTGCTTTGAGTGTAAGGTCCAAGAAACCACCACCTACTACAAGGTCTTGAAGATGTTTCCCTACATTTTATTCTAGTAGTTTTATTGTCCTGGCTTTTATATTTAGATCTTTGATCCATTTTGAGTTGATTCTTGTATAGGGGGTGAGATAGGGGTCCTCTTTCATTCTTTTGGTTATAGATATCCAGTTCTCCCAACACCATTTGTTGAAGAGACTGTTTTGTCCCATTAGCATGAACTTGGTGGTTTGTCAAAAACCAGTTGACTGTATAGGTGAGGGTTTGTTTCTGGGTTCTCAATTCTATTCCACTGATCAATGTGTCTATTTTTATGCCAGTACCATGCTGCTTTGACCACTGTAGCTTTGTAATATGTTTCAAGGTCAGGCAGTGAAATTCTTCCCACGTCACTCTTCTTTTTAGAATGCTTTTGGCTATTCAGGTACACTTACCCTTCCAGATGAATTTGGTAATTGCCTTCTCTAATTCCATAAAGTAAGCTGTTGGGATTTTGATTGGTATTACATTGACATCTTCACAATATTTATTCTTCCAATCCATGAACACGGAATGTCTTTCCATTTGTTTAGGTCTTTTTAAAATTTCTTTTAGCATTGTTTTGTAGTTTTCTGCATATAGGTCCTGTACTTCTTTGGTTAAATTAACTCCTAGGTATTTGAGTCTTTTTGTTGCTATTGAAAATGGAATTTTTCGCCTAATTTCCTCCTCGGGTTGTTCAGTACTAGTGTACAAAAACATTACCGATTTTTGCATGTTGATATTGTATATTGCCACTTTGCTGAACTCATTTATTAGCTCAAGTAGCTTTGTCATGGATACCTCAGGATTTTCTAAGTACAGGATCATGTCATCCGCAAACAGTGAGAGTTTCACTTCCTCTTTTCCTATTTGGATGTCTTTAATTTTTTTTCTTGTCTAATTGCCCTAGCTAGAACTTCTAGTACAATATTGAATAACAATGGTGACAGTTGGCATCCTTCTCTTGTACTCGATCTTAGAGGGAAATCTTTCAACCTTTCCCCATTGAGTATGATGTTGGCTCTGAGTCTTTCATATATGCTTTTTATCATATTGAGGAATTTTCCTTCTATTCCTATCTTTTGAAGTGTTTTTATTCAAAAAGGATGCTGGATTTTGTCGAATGCCTTTTCTGCATCAATTGAGATGATCATGTGTTTTTTTTCCTTCAATTTGTTAATGTGGTGTATTACACTGACTGATTTTCTTATGTTGAACCAGACTTGCATACCAGGAATAAATCCCACTTGGTCGTGATGTTGATGGTCAATTTCTCTCTCTTGCTTAGTGGTTTTGTTCCATGGCTCTTGTTTTTTTGGTTCAACTTATTCTAAGTATTTAAAAGTGCCCAGCTTAATTTGTCAAAATAGGGCTAGGGACTCACTAAAGAGGCACAGACTCAATGTAAGGTGTATGGGATGAGAGATGCCAAAAAGTATTTTTTCTCCTCACAGTTTCCTGCCTGGCCAGCACATGTCACTCATTGGTGAATCTTTCCACAGATGTATCTCTTTCAGCCTCCACTTGCCCATGATTCTGGTTTGTCCAGAGCCAAGATTCAGAGCAGTCAAATGGATTAAGACCCACCCTGATTCAATTTGGCTACATCTTAACTAATAATAACAACTTCAAAAGGTATAATTTACAAGTGGGTTCATACCCACAGGAATGCAGATTAAGATTTGAACATGTCTTTTGTGGGAGTCATAAATAAATTCCCCAATAGAACTTACAAGTTTTGTTAACATGAATGGGGCTGGATGTCACTGAAAATGGTGAAGTAAGAATCTTACCTCCAAATATCTTCTGCTCCATAAAAACAATGAGAACACTGGCAAAAATGGTCAGAATCAACTTTTCCAGAACTCTGGAAATTAACCAAAGGCTTGCGCAATCCAGGGAATTTTTACTCACGAAAATGGCCAAATCTTGGTAAGACAGTGAGCTTAGTGGTGTTTACACTTGCCTGATTCCTATCCCCAACTCCAAGACTCCATGGTAGCCTTGAAAACCAACAGCCCACAACCACAGTGGAAACCAGCAGCCTGGCACCTACTGGAAGGGGCAGAGCAGCCTGGAGTTCCCTCAAAGCCCCATTCCAAGAGAGCTGTCATTATTTAACCTGTTTGGTGGTCCCCTGCAAGACCCTATTGCCAAGGCTATCTTTATTTGATGTGACACTGGTTTGAATGGAGTCTCTGGGGGCATTTGTCAAAGATAATTATGTAACAGTGTAGCTGTCTAAAGTGGTAAATAGGGAAGCGGCTGTGGCTCAATCAGTAGGGCTCCCGTTTACCATATGGGAGGCCCCGGGTTCAGTTCCCGGGGCCTCTTGGTGAAGGCAAGCCCGCCCACACGGCGCGGTTAGCTGACCCAGCGAGCACAGGCAGCAAGGGGGGGATAAATGAATAAATAAATTTAAAAAAAATCTTAAAAAAATAAAATAAAATAAAGTGGTAAATAACTATAGGGCCTGCAATAGGCTTACCATAAAGCTTAAAAGAAGTGGGGAAAGAGATTTCCACAGGGGGCTTTGGGAATCCAAAAGACCATGCACATGTGCAAGCAGGAAGTGAAGGATAGGCAGAATTGTAAGGTGCTTGGCTGAGTATGAAGGTGTGCTCCAATATGTACAGTCCCTCAGCAAAGAGTGGAAGGCATTTTTAGGAAATCTGTGTCTATTCACTAACTGACAACTAAGCTAACTGAGCAGAGAATTCAGTGACTCACACACAACAAAGAATGCAGATTTTACAGAATTAGTTCAGAAAGTCACTAAACAAAGAACAGCAGCGAAGCCTGAGGAGAGGGATCTGATTTCCAAATTTACCATGTGACATTACATAAAATATCCAGTTTTCAACAAAAAATAAGATATACAATGAAACAAGCAAGTGTGGTACATACACAGGGGTAAAAATCAGTCAAGAGAACTGTCCCTGAGAAAGCTTCCAGCCTTGGTCTTACCAGACACATACTTTAAATCAGCTATTTTAAACATGTCCAAAGAACTAAAGTGAACCATAATTAAGAACTAAAGGAAAGCATGAGAACGAGGTCTCACCAAATAGAGAATATCAACAAAAAGACAGAAATTATTTAAAAAAAAAAAAAAAAAAAAAAAAGAACCAAACAGAAATTCTGGAATTGAAAATTACAATTGAAATGAACAATTCACTAGAGGGTTCAAAAGAAGATTTGAGGGGGTAAAGAAGGAAACACTGAAAATAAAGATAGATCAACTGAGATTATCCCATATGGGGCAGAGAAAGAAGGAATAAAAATGAACAAAGTCTCAGAGATCTGTGGGATACTATCAAGTGTACTAAGATGCACAGAATGAGAGCCCCCGAAGGAAGGGAGACAAAGGGGAAGAAAGAATATTTGAAGGAATAATGGCTGACAACTTCCTAAACTTGATGAAAAACATTAATATATATATCCAAAAGCTCAAGAAACTCCAAGTAGGATAAACTCAGAGATCCACACTTGGACACATCATAATTAAACTGTCTAAAAACAAAGACAAAAAAAAAAAAAAAAAAAACAGAGAGAAGCAACTCATTATATAAACGCGATCCTCAATAAATATGAGCAACTGATTTTCCATCAGAAATCATGGAAGCCAGAAGCCAGTGAGATGACACATTTAAAGTGCCGAAAGAAAGGCCACCAACCAAGAATTCTATATCCAGCAAAACTAACCTTCAAAATTGAAAGGGCAATTAAGACATTCCTGGATTTAAAAAAAATTATAATCTATCACTAGTAGACATGCCCTATGAGAGATACTAAAGGGGAGTCCTTCGGGCTGAAATGAACGGACACTAGACAGTAGCTCAAATCCAAGAAATAATGTGAATGGGATTTTTTTTTCTAATTGGTTATTACCAATGAACAGAAAGTCTACGGAATTTTTATGCCCATCTTATACTCAGCAACTTTGCTCAATTCTATTCAGTTCTATTTTATTTATTTATTTCTCCCCACCCCCTCGTTGTTTGCACTTGCTGTATCTGTTCGTCTTCGTTGTTTCTTTAGGAGGCACCGGGAACTGAACCCGGGACCTCTGATGTGGAAGGGAGGTGCCTAACTGCTTGACCCACCTCCGTTCCTTATTAGTTCTAATAGTTTATCTGTAGATTTTCTTGAGTTTTCTATGTAGATAATTAAGTCATCTGGAAATAACTTTTTTTTTTCCTTTACAATTCTTATACCTATTGTTTCTTTCTTGTCTCATCGTTCTTTTCAGGAACCCTAGTACACTAAACAGAAATAGCGACTGCAAGAATCTTTATATTTTTCCCATCATCAACAGAAATGCTTCCATTGCTTATGATGTTCCTTAACCCTTACCAGGATAAACCCTTCTCTTTCTGGCTTGCCAAGCTTTAATCTTGAACAAGATTTCAAGTTAAATACACACTGTTTCTGCATCTATTAAGATGATAATTCGTTTCTTCTCCTTTAATCAATGTAGCAGTTTTTCTAATGTTAAATCATCCTTTATGCAGGACTGTTTTAACCTGTAAAACCATCTGGAATGGCAACTTTTTGGTTACGTTCCAATTTCTTTTTCCTTGGGGGAAAACCTTCATTGCACTGACTGTGTAGTTCTATGAGCAGTAGCTGATTGCCCACAACAGCTCACACAAGCACAGCTCCTTCAATGTTTTTTTTTTTTTTTTTTTTTTTAACCGGGAGGTACCGGGGCTCGAACCCCGGTCTCTCCATATGGTAGACGGACGCCGAACCTCTTGAGCCACATCCGTTTCCCTCCTTCAATGTTTTGAAGATGTTATTCCAATATCTACTGGACTCTATTGTTACTAATGAGAGTTCTGTTGTAAGTCAAATTTATAGTTCCTTCATGGGTAATCAATCATTCCTCTCTAGCAGCTCTACAGATTTTTCTTGTGACTACAGATTTTTCTTGAGTTTCATCATGATGTAGCTATGGGTTGACAGACAGTGCCCAAGATTCATCATGATTCTTCAGGCATACAAAAAAAGTAGAGACAACAAAAGAAAAACACCCATGAACCATCACATAGCTTAAGAAATAAAACCTCAAATATAACTGAAACCCTTGTGTATCCTTATCCCTCACCCCCTCAGTCAGAAATAACCTTCTGTCTGTACCCTCAATTTGGTACCTAAATGACATCATACTATACATATCATTCTGTAATTTGCTTTTTTTAGTTCATTCATCTTCACTGCTGTATATATTATTTTATTGAATAAATATATACCAATTCATTTATCCACTCCCCATATTAAAGAACATTTAGATTGCTTTCAGCTTTTTGCTAAGCAAACACTGCTACAATCATTATTTTATACACATTTCCATGGAAAACTGTTAGGGTCTTTATCTATGAGTTAAATTCCAGGTCACGAAGAATGCCCACCATCACCTTTATTAAATAATTGCTCTCGAAAGTGGTATGCCAATTTCTACTGTCTCCAAGAAAGCAGACAGTACCTATAACTCCACACTTGCCCACCCTTATGTCATCAGACATTTTACAATTTTTTGTTAATCTGATGCATTAATTTGCATGTCTTTAATTACTAGTGAGGTTGAACATCCATTCATACTTATTGGCCATTTGGATGTCTTCTCTGAATTACCTATTCACAAATTTTGCCCATCTATCTACTGGGCATTGATTTATATACCTACTTACTTATGAGACTCATCTTTCCCATTTTGTGGGATGCAAATGTCTTCTCCCCACACTCTAGCCTCTTCTTAAACAATGATGGTAGAACTTTGTTATGCAAAGTATAATGTACGTATTCAAATATATCAATCTTTTCCTTTTTTATTTATACATTTTATAAACCTACTTAAGTTTATACATATATTCTACATTTTCTACTAAAATTTTTGAAGTTTTGTTTTGCACGTTTAGATTCTTTAAACCTCCCCAACTTCCTGGAATTGAATTTTGTTTGAGATAGAGATCTAACTTAATTTTTCCCCATTTATGGATAGCTAGTTGCCCCAGCACAATTTATAGAGTAGCCTGCTATCCTCAACTGATTCGTAATGTCTTCTCTTGAGCTGCCATATATGCTGGCTCTGTTTTAAGCTCTCAATTATATTTTATTGGTCTATTTGCCTATCTATGGCTAATAACACATTGTCTTAATTATCAGAGCTTTGTAATATATCTTGATATCTGATGGGTGATCTCCCTCACCTTGTTATACTTCAAAATTTTTTGGCTACACATGGTTTTCTTCAATTCTAGAAAATTATCAGCCATAATCTTTTCAAATATTCTTGTCCCCCATTCTCTAAATTCCTTCCTTCTGGATTTCCTAATGGACCTTCTCATTCTTTTCTCTGTGCATCCTGTTCACATGTTCATACTTTCTCTTTATGTCTCTTGCTGTATTTTGGATGATTTTCCCAGATATATCTTCTAATTGACTAATTCAGTCTATAACTGTGTCTACCCTGATAATTTGATTTTCTAACTTCAATTACTTTATCATTTACTTTTACGAGTTCTTTTTTTCCTAACCTTCCTATTCTTTTTTTCACTGTCCTCTTCTTTCATTGTCATATACTTCTTTCATTATGGCTTTATTTCTTCCTTATCATTTTAGGAATTTTAAACACATTTTATAGTGAGTTTCAGGTTTTTCTATTATTTCAGATCCTTGGAGATTTGGGTTCTCCTGTTTGTTATACTTCATGACTCCCCCATGGTAGTAGATTTTTGGTTTTGTTGTTTGTATTTGTTTTTTTATCTCACCTTTAGTGGGTTGTTTTACCTCTGAAGGGTGGAAGCATGACTATAGACTAATTCTGCATTTACCACTATCCAGCTCTTAAGGATTTCAATCGTCTGGATTTATTTTTATATTAATGTCTTTGCTTTTGGTTTCTAAACAATACAGACAGAATAAACTTAAAGACTATTTCTATGCATAGCCTGATGTTTTAATTTGAATTCTCTTTTAAGAGAAAGGCATATTTTTAAGGTTCTGAACTTTATGAAAGAGTCCAAATTCTACCACCCATACCTTCGTGGGCCAAAGTCACATCTCCCATGTCTGCAGACATTAGAATTCTAGCCTCCCTGGGACCATGATAGGACCAGAGCCAACAAAGGCCAAAACCCAACTAAGTCCACTAAGGAATGTGTTTGTACTCCTGCTCTAGTTTTCTCTTCCCTTACTATATGAACAACTTGTATTTAATTTTTATTAGTGTTTGCCCAGCAGAAGGAGAGCCATCTGTATTAGCTTAGTCTAACATGTATGCAGGAAGACTAAAGTGCATTTTTCTTAAAGTGCTGACTTTTCTATGAAAATTGATTTTACCAACTCCTCACAATTTAGCATACTTTATTCTTAGAGAAAGAATTTTTGTGTTTGTTTTCTTCTAGCCATCTGAAGGCTGTTTTCTCGGAGCCTGTGAACATTTAAATAACACAGTTAAATGTTTTTTAAAAAACCACACTATTTTTCTGGTATCCATATTCCAGGGAAAATATTTATTGTCAAAAGCTAAATCTAAAGATTTTTGTCAATGGCTCTATTTATACTGCTACTCATCCACTTCAGGATTCATATTTGGCTACACCACCAACCCTCTTCTTTTGACCAGCTTACTCTTTCACAGTTTGAGTAAGTCAGCCCTGTGTCTTAGCCAAGAAGCCTGCACTGTGCCTGGGAAGGAAGCCAGCCAAGACCCCTGGCTCTCACTGCCGCATTTCTCAGGGGCCCATCAGTGTGGCACAGTGACTGCAAACACACAGAGCAGCCCAATAGGGAAGGAAGAGGAGAGGCTCTGGGGCACACTCCTGACCCCCAGCCTGACGGTGTATATAGGCCCATCGCTCCCCACGGAGTATAGCATTTTCCTTATCTGCAAACTGACTGGGTTAGACTGATCAACTCTAAGCTCACTGACAGACCTAGGAAAAAACTTACAGAGCACAATTTGAATCTTACAGAATGATCAATGAAACTATGTTGAGTCCTACTTGACTGTGTCTTCTTCTCTCAGGACATAAGAATAAAAAGACCGATAAAAACTAGCTATTGTTGACATAGAACACAGAGAGTGAACTGCTACACACCAATCTTTCTTAATCTGTGTCAGAATGCTACATTTTCATCCTTGGCCTTTGTCCCCAGCCTGATGTTTAGACATACTCTATCAGGCATCAGCAAGCATTTCTCTGCTATTACAGCAGGCTCAGAAGAAAGGTGGAAAGCTCATTTACACCAGGCTCTATGTAAGTTTCTGTTTTAGTACAGTATTTAAAGATGCTACAGATGTGTGAAGCAACCACAAAGAAAACAGATATGCAAATTAAACAAACACACCTATTTTAAAGGTCACCCATGTGGAAATAAAGAGAAGTACAAAGAAAAACTGTTTAGCCATTTAAAATCAGAATAATCATACTTTGGTTCCTCCTGCTGTCCCTACTGGGGAACAATGAGCTAAAACAACAGGCTTGGGTTCAATACCTACTTCCCCTGCACTCCAATTCTATTCCCTCATGCTGGCCTCTCTCCTACAACACACACTAACACCCCACTGTCAGGGAATGGATCCCAGTCTCAAAGCAGGAATAATATAGAGGCTTATTAGGACTACTCCCTTAGCATTTGCTCTTAAGTGAAAAAAAAGAGTGATAACACCACTAGGCTGGGATCCAAAACCAATTCTTTGGAGGGGTTCACAATACCCAGAAACAAACAATTTTGAACGTTGGCATTTAAGTGGAAAATCACTACCAGTTTGGGTAAAGAAAACCCAATGACCCAAGATAAAAGGAAGGGAAGGATCTTGTAACGATGGGCAACAGCAAGGAGCCTCACACAACTTCCAAATCATAAACCCACAGACCTAAGACTATGCCGGGCTCTGCCAGCATCCCCAAACACTATGTTTGCTAGACTAAGCACCTGAGCCTGAGGGCAGGCAGCAAAGACTCAGAGGCCAAGGTTTAAGCAGCACCTTTTTTTTCTCTTTTTCATGAGAATCTGTCTACTTAGTAGCTGATAGCCCAGGTATGTCTGGTTAGAAAATAGAAACCAATCTAGGTATTTCGAGCAGAGGGAATTTTTTTATTATTAATGATTCTCATGCCGTACAATCCATCCAAAGTGTACAATCAAGGGTTCTCAGTATAATCATAGAGTTATGCATTCATCACCATAATCAATTTTAGAATATTTTCATTGCTCCAAGCATTAAAAAAACAAAACAAAAAAGGAAACCCTTATCCTTATACCTTCCTAGCACTAGTATAGTATCTTTGTTTCAATTAATGAAAAAAATATTACAGTATCACTGTTCACTATAGTCAAAAATTTGCATTAGTTGTCTTTTTTCCCCATATACCACCCTATTATTAATACCTTGTAATAGTGATGTACATTTGTTCTAGTTCATGAAAGAACATCCTTATATTTGTACTATTAACCACAGTCATCATCCACAACAGGGTTCACTATATTATACAGTCCCAGGTTTCACCCTCTAGTTTGTCTTCCAGTGACATCCACAACCCTAAACTTCCCTTTACAACCACAATCACATAGTTGATTACACAATTCAGTACTTTTAATTACCCTCACAATAATGCGCTCCCATCACCTCTATCCCTTTTCAGACTTTAACTATCAACCTTGTTGTAAATTCTGCACAAATTAAGCATCAGCTCCCCTTTCTTCACCCTCGGCCAACAGAGGGAATTTAAATCTTGGATTTGACTACACAAATGATGGTTCCCCACAGGGGAGGGTGAGGCAAACAAGCATCAGGGCACTGGCCCAGCTGGCATCTGGAGCCCTCTGTGGAAGGAAAGGAAGTGTACTAGTCGAGGCAGTAGCCAGCACTGCTTCTGGAGTCGCAGTACGGGACCTGGCCTAACAGAGAGAGAGCAGCCCGGGCCCGGGGTAAAAGGGCGCCACGTGAATAGGGTGTGGCTTCGTGCCAGCTGCAGTAACAGGAGTGGAATGATTCAGGCCTCAGAGAAGAGGGCTCTAAAGGATGTGGAATGCAACACGGATACTCTAAGGAGCTATGCCAGCAACTGCTGAAATGGCAACTACCATGGCAACCAGTCAGCCGCCAAATTTATGTTAATGGATCAGAGAGAGAAGGGACAAAAATGTAAGCTTGGACAATGAGATTGAGAAAGTCCACAGAAAACGAAGAGTCGAGATCTTGCCTATGTGAGAAAGGACCCAATAGTAAAATTAAGGAAGGCCTTAGGAATCAGAGGACAGCACGGACTCAGGCACCAAGCTGGTACAGCCACACTGAGAATTCAGAGCAGAACTGGCAAGATCAGATGATTGCCTGGTGAGCTCAGAAAACACTTAGGATGCAAAGGAGGTTACTGGTAAAAGCTATCAAAGAAGCTGAGAATCACATGCAAGTTTCCTTTTAAGAATTCCATACAAACTGCCTCTGACCCAACTGTGGCTTCTCTGACCTGAGGGAGTCACTCTGGGTCAGCTTCAGTAACCCTGACCCAGGAGATAGGACATGCTTACGTGTAAATGGGCTTGAACTTGTGAATGGCTGCGCGTGTATAATAAAGTCTTTTGAAGCTTGGAATTGTTGCCCAGTGGTGGTTGACAGTTAAGCACTACTCCCTGGGATCTTGCATTTCTAAAAATACTATTTGCTTTTTATTTAACACTGAACCTTTTGATGTTTTAGAATACAAAAATAGTGTCTTATTATTTTAAAAGCTTAAGAGAGAAACTAGCTATATTATTAGAAAAAGAAGATATATGTAGCTATAGTCCGTTCAAATATCAAGAGGTGTGACTTTTCAAATTCGTATTTCAATCTTTATTTACATAAGGCTTTTAGAAATGGTGGGTGTAAATATTAAAATGTCCAAGCCTAGGTAAAATTTATTGAGAATAACTACAAATAATGGGAAACTGACTTTTTAAAGTCAGTTTCTGAAATTTAGATGAAAAGAATAGGGAACATTAACCAAAAATTGATATATTCACCTACTGATGTAGATTTTCCAGCCACAGATTCCTTTCCTAGGAGTCTAACAGCAGCAAGCCCAGGGGGGATCACAACGGGGGACCCTAATCAAATGGGCATCATTGTCCAAAGAGAGTATTAGAACATTAGCTGAAACAGTCCAACCAGGTGCTTGGGCCTGATGTGATTTTTCTCTTTAAGCCAAGCTTGCCAGAATCCCAGGGTTTGCGTCAAACAGATGGGGGATTTGGAAGCTACAGCTTCCATGGGCATGGGACAGCACAAGGAAGGGTACTAGTTATCTACTAGTGTAAGCAAAATTTAACTATAATGTGGTAATATTTTTCCAAGTAAATATCATTTATTTGCCTTCCAGGGTAGGTTTGACAACTATATGTATCAGCCTACATAAACCAAATTCAAATGCCTGGATGGATCTTTAATTTCACCATCGTTCAGAATTATATTGTGGAACACAACGTGTGGAAATTTTTCTGAACACAGAATACAAAACATTGAAAACCGCATCTTTATGAGTTTTACTTGAAATTTGTTTTCAGTTTAATGACTTCAGATAAGCCCAGGTTTGCTGAGGTGGGTGTAACAGGTTTAGGTCTTTGTTTAAAAGAAAATCAGTACTTATCATCACAAAGGACAGTGCCTGCCATGTGTCAGCTGGATGACTCTAAACTTTACTGACTCATGCCTCTGCTTATCAAAAACAGAGCAGGGAGTGGATGTGGCTCAAGCGGTTGAGTGCCTGCTTCCCACATGGGAGGTCCCAGGTTCGGTTCCCGGTGCCTTCTAAAAAAATAAAAATAATAAAAATAAAAAAAACCAGCAAGCAAAACAAACAAAAAAACCAACTCGGGAGCCAATGTGGCTCAGTGGTTGAGTGCTGGCTTCCCACATACGAGGTCCCGGGTTCAACCCCTGGCCCCCAGTACCTCAAAAAACAAACAGGGAAGCGGCTGTGGCTCAATCAGTGGGGCTCCCGTTTACCATATGGGAGGCCCCGGGTTCGGTTCCCAGGGCCTCCTGGTGAGGGCAAGCCCGCCCGCATGGCGTGGTTGGCTAACCCAGTGAGCACAAGCAGCAAGGGGGGGATAAATGAATAAATAAATAAAATCTAAAAACAAAACAAAACAAACAAACAAGAGCAATACAATTCTCTAAAGATCATTAGGGGGCAATCGCAGAAATATTCATCCCCATCCCCACCCCAAAATTCCTGGTTTCTATGGAATTTAAATACAATTCTATATTATTAAAATATTAAAATTCCAAATTTGAATTAAAAAAAAAAAAACAACCAAGAATAACAGAGGTTATCAAAGACATATTAACTTGTTCTTAGAGTAAGTTCAAAATTAATAATAAAGGTATTATGCTAATGTATACCTTTATGATATTCTGCTCAACAATGGAGACTGAGAATTTGGCTCTGGTAGGTTTTGACCTCTCTTTACTCTGAATTAATGATGTGAATACTGCATTTCTTCTTTCGAAATCTGTGGTTTAAGTGAAGTTTATGGAAATATGAGAGAAACACTTAAACAGGGAAAAAGAAAAAAATGCTGATTCTCACATGAATAACTAAATGAGAAAGTTTGTCTTTAAATGATCCAGTTTTAACCAAATTGAATGGCCTGTTCCCTTCCCTAAACCCTGCTTTTTAGAAAGAGTTTTAAATGCCTCTATAGCTTGCTCCTAGTAGAATGCTAAGGAGAGCTTAAATCAATCTGCACTTTTTAATTTATGCTCCTCATTCCCTGGAAGTGTGACTGCAGTTTTCCTTAACTTTGTTTTATGGATCTAATATTTAGGAACCAGCCTATCTGCTCTGTCACAGTAAGAAGGTGAGTGCACTCACGGACTCCCCTGCAGCACATCTTGGGCAAGGCTGGGCAGGGCTCCTTCCACTGTCCCGAGGGATCTATTTAACAAATCACATCCACAGATGTATCAAAACAACGATTATTTACACTTTTTATTAAAATATTGAAATGGGTTCAGAAGTGGCACAGTGAGTAGATGAACATACCTTTGCTTTGCTTTGCTTCCCACGACCACGCTCTGGACCAAGGGCAGTGGGGGGCCCTCCGGGCTGCGGCTGCGGCTCCTCGGGGCGCCAGGATCCCAGGGCAAACGTGTTTACTTGGGGGCAATCACGATCAGGGGCAGCAGCTTCTAATCTCATGCATGCTCGCTTCTGAAACACAAAAACTCACTTTAGACGGTCTCATAAACACACAACACTCTAATTTAATTTGCTTTCTCAAAATTTGGGCAGCAAATACAGACCCCTGTGGAGCTGGAAAACTTTATAGGATGTTTGAGGAGATGACTTTAAACTTTATCTTTTCAGGAATAACAACCATCAATTAAATTTAACCTCATTATTTCCAGCATTATCTGATATTTACTTAGCTTTATAGATTTAAAAGTCATTCTAAACAATTTTGGCTGAAACTCTTGTAATAAAGTATCATGGCTGTTTCATCAATATTGAAAACGTATAAAACCTATAAATTGTGTTCAAGAAATTAGTTACATGCCTCAACACATTCTGCTTAAGTATCAAGTTACATACTCTCTTAACACAAAATGAATTCACATGTGAAAAAGTCTTTGTCTTACTGACACTGAAGGGCAAATTAATTTTATTTATTTCAAAAGTTCCACACACCATCCACACTGTTGACCTCAGGGAAAGTTAGCATTTACTTTTTACTTCCACATGAACTAAAGAAGATAAATTTAAAAAGTAATCTAATGTCCAGTCTCCTAAGACTGTATCTGGAGGGTGAACAATGCAATGCTTTCACTGACAAGTTGCAGAAGCGGAAGGACCTTTGTAAATTGTCACCAAAATGCAACTCCTGCCCTGTCCCCGACACCCACCTCCAGAACCCTGGTGGCCTGCCCAGACCCTCCTGCACCAGAAATGCAGGGAGAAGTGCCTTTGAAAATTAGGTAGTAAAGAGAAAAAGAAGAAAGGGAAAATTTAGGCTCCTACAAGTCAAAAGAGAACCATGATAATGGAGGACACCCCCCAAAGCACCAGAACAAACGACCTGCTACAGGACCTTGACTTTGCTGCACAGGCAGAAGAGAGTGCCATTAGACTAGAAATCTCTAAAAAACAATCAAACAACAAACAAAACCAATACCATAAAAATGAACAAAGGAAGCTCAATGAGTTCATACAAAGCTATTGCAAAAAAAACATCAGGAAATAAGTTTTTACACATATCAACAGAGGAAAATTTCCTCCTGAAAAACAACCATGAACTAAAAGAAAAAAGTAATTCAACACTCCAAACATAATTAAATATTCAAATAAGCATTAGAGGACATGAAAAATCACCATGAATCAGAAATTTAAAAATAAAAACAGAAATGGGCAAAAAAAAAAAAAAAAAAAGGGAAATGAAAGTAGAATGAACTCAGAAGAGTAACAGAAGAAAGACAAAATTATTTCAGAAATGAAGAATAATAAGATGCCCAAGGGAGGATAAGCGACAATGATAAAAGGCAGGAACATAGCAAAAACAACGAAAATGACATTTTAAAAAAAGAAGAAGGGTGAGAGAGAAAGCAAAGGAAATAGAAGACAGGCAAAGAAATAATGTTTGCATAATCAGAGTCCCTGTAGCAGTTTGGTATTATTTATGAATTCCAAAAATAGATATTGGATTCTGTTTGTAAACTGGTCTGTTCCTCTGGGCATATTAGATTGTACTGGATTCAGAGATTTCACTTTTACTTGACTGAATTATGATAAGGCTTGGATTGGGCCATGTTAGTAGGACATGTACAAAACTACAGGGCAGAGGAGAGAGAATTTTTTGCTGCTGGAACCCCCAGAAGTAAACACACAGGAGAGGAACACAGAAGAATAGAGATGGCTCCATAGAAATGGCAGAGGCCCTGGGGAGAGACAGAGCAGCTGAACCAAGGAAGAAACGAGCCCCAGGGAAAGAGACAAAGCCTGAAGGAGCTGGGACCACAGAACCTTGGGAAGAAGAGGAAGCCTGAGCCCTCACAGACATGGGCAGCCGTCTTGCTCCAACACGTGGCAACAGTCTTTGGTGAGGGAAGTAAATTATGCTTTATGGCCTTGTGACTGTGAGCTTCTACCCCAAATAAATACCCTTTATAAAAGCCAACAGATTTCTAGTACTTTGCACCAGAATCCCTTTGGCTGACTAATACAATCCCTAAAGAGGAAAAATAAAAGCAATGGAACAAAGCTAATACTTAAAACTATAATCCAAGGAAACTTTCCAGAAACAGAAAAGGGCCTGAAATTAGATTGAAAGAGTTCTCTGGGTATGTGGGAAAATTAACTCAGATCAACTCTGGGGAAACCGATGTGGCTCAAGCGATTGGGCTCCCATCTACCATATAGGAGATCGAGGGTTTGATTTCCGAGGCCTCCTGGTGAAGGCAAGCTGGCTCACACAGCAAGCTGACCTGAGCGGAGAGCTGGCCCGAGCAGTGAGCTGGCCTGTGCAGGAGTGCTGGCCCACACAGAGAGCGCAGCAAGATGAAACAACAGAAAGAGACACAGAGGAGTGACAATAAGAGATGGAGCAGACCAGGGAGCTGAGGTGGCGCAAGAGACTGAGCGCCTCTCTCCCACTCCGGAAGGTCCCAAGATCGGTTCCCGGTGCTGCCTAAAGAGAAGACAAGCAGACAGAGAAGAACACACAAAGAGCAGACAGTGAACACAAAAACAATGGGGGGCGGGGAGGGGGGGCATTAAATAAATAAAAATAAATCTTTAAAAAAAAAAGAAAAAGAAAGATCAACTCTGAGGCATATCCTAATAAAACCATTAGATTTCAAAGATAAAATTCCCAAGTCTTTCGGCACAAAGATCAGTAATTTCAAAGAGGAAAGGAAATGGACTGGAATCAGACTTTTCTAAACCAACAGATAGGTAAAGCAACAATGGGGCGACATTTTTTAAAAGCTTAATAAAAGAAAATATGATCCAAGAATTTTAAATCCAATTAAGCTGTACTTTCAAATATGAAGACTATAGGCAAGTAATTTTCAACATGAAAGAATTTAGAGAATTCTACACCCATCAGTCCTTGTTGAGGAATCTATGTGAGAATATGCTTCATCCACTCAAGTGATGGCTGGGAAAACTCCAGCAAAAGAACTTATGATAAACATTTACAAATACTTAGCTGTACATCTAAGACAAAGGTGAGGATGAGGCTGAAAGACTAATGTACAAATACTACATATCATAAAAAGTGGGAGGTGAAGGTAGAGGGACAGAGGAAGATACTCATTGTACAGTTCATCTCTGCCTAACAACAGTAAGTATTAAAGGTTACTGGAAAAAATTGATAAACCAGACAGTAAAGGGTTTAATAATAAAACCAGGTACTAAGGACATTAAAATAGGTTTAAATAAAAAGGCAATCACTAGATGAAAAAATACAAACCTTTCAAAATCCAAAAAAAAACAATAAAAGAGCAAAGAATACACATCTCATAGAGAAACATAGCAAATAAAACACTTAACAAATAACACATAATTATGAAATATTATGACAGTAATAAGCAAACACATCAGTTGCATTAATAAATGTGAATGGGCTTAACTCACCGATTGAAAGAAAAAGATTTGCAATTTGGCACACAAAACAAGACCCAACTATATGCTGTACACAAGAGACAAAAAATAAAGTGACGGGAAGCGGCTGTGGCTCAATCAGTAGGGCTCCCGTTTACCATATGGGAGCCCCGGGTTCGGTTCCCGGGGCCTCCTGGTGAAGGCAAGCCCACCCGCACGGCGTGGTTAGCTGACCCAGCGAGCACAAGCAGCAAGGGGGGGATAAATGAATAAATAAATAAAAATCTTAAAAAAATAAAAATAAAAAAAATAAAATAAAATAAAACAAAGTGATTCAAAAATGCTAAAATGAAAAAGTATGGACAAAGGTATACCAAGCAAATGGAAGCCAAAAAGAGATCAAGGATAGACAAAGTGGGATTCAAGCCCACAGTCCCCAAAAGGACATGTTTTTAATGCTGAAGGCCACAGTTCACAATGAAGATATAATGCTTATGAATATCCATGCACCAGATAAAACAGCAATCACCTTTATGAAAAAAAAAACTACAGGAGATATAGGAGACATAGAAACACCCCATTTGTGGCTGAAAAGGGTAATCTGAGGAAGTAAATGTCAACCGAAAGCAAGCTAAGGAATAATCTAGGGACCGAATAGCACGGTGAGCCCAGAGGTGGGCGGGAACTGTGGGTGAGGGTACAAATGCAAGCATGCCCTTCTGTGGGCTGAAGGAGATGTGCACCGCTGGTGCAGGGTGGTGGGAGTGTGGAGAGGCGTGGGAGAACTGCATCTGGTGTGACCTGGGGCTGTGGCTGACAGCAGTGCTGTGCTAGTCTTGTATTAATGCCAAAGATGTGCTGTGTGGCTAATGGAGGTGTGTGGGAGGGTCTGCCAGGCGTAGGCTGTAGACCGTGGCTGCTGGCAGTGATCTGACGGTGTTCTCTTATCATCAGTGGCAAATGCTCCGGCTCGGTGGGGTGTGCTGGTGGGGGGTGTTGTATGGGAGTTCTGCACATGTGTATGATTGTTTTGCCAGTTCACAGCCTCTGTAATAGAATATGTATTTTAAAAATAGGGTGGGTTGGGGGAAAAATACACCAGATGTAGGATAGGGATTATAGTTAGTAGCAATATTTTGATGATGCTCTTGCAAAGTTTGTAACAAATGTTTCACAACAATGCAAAGTGCTGGTGGAGGGGTGATGTATGAGACCCCCATATGACGTTATGTATGCTTATTTTATAAATTTACAATCTTTACTATATACTATTGTTTATGCATGTCATGTCATGTATGAATGATATACTTCAATAAAAAATAAAAAAAAGAAACACCCCAAGAGTAGGAGATTTAATACACCATCCTCAGAAATGGACAGATCAAGTGGACAAAAGCGAAGTGAGGACGTAGAAGACCTGAACAACATAATCAATGAAGGTAGATTTGTGTCTATATATTGCATGCTTTAACCTTGGTGAGGGGAAAGACTTTCTAAGTATAACTCAAACCCAGAGGCAATAAAACAAACAAACAAACAAACAAAAAACATCACCTAAACAAAGTCAAAAAAGAACTGAAAAAAAAAAAAGGAAGAAAATATTTGCAACATATACCACAGAAAAAGGGATAAAAGACCAAATAATTGAGGGATTAAGGACCAAACCCTGAAAGAAAAAGGGGAAAGTAACATGAACAGACAATTTGCAAAAAAGTTTAAAACACACACACAAATGGCCCTCGAACATATGAAAAAAATGTTCAAACTCACTCATGTTTACAGAAATGCAAATTAAAACAATACAAGGATACCATCTCTCACGGGTCACACCGGCAAAAATTAAAAAGTGTGATGACACATTCTGTTGACATGGCTGTAGGGAAGCAGATACTCTCATACACTGCTGGTGGGAATGCAAATTCTGGAGAGAAATTTAGCAGTACCTAATGAAGATACCTAGCATACCTTTTAAGCCAGCAATTAAACCTCCTGTAATCTACCCTGAAGATATAACTCCAGCAATATGAAAATATGTTTGCCCAAGGTTATTCTTTGTAGCACTGTCTGAATTTCAAAATATGGGGGACAACCTAGTTGCCCATACTTAGGAGAGTGGATGAATAAACATGGCACATCTGTACAGTGGGGTGCCACACAGCTGTAAAAAGGAGAAAGAGCTGCATGGGCTGATTGGAGTGATACCGGAATACATTGTTAACTGAAAAAAAACAAAGTGCAAAAGAGCATCGAGAGCATACTACCCTTCGTGTAAGAAACGGGATCCAAGAAAATCTACCTGTACCTGTGTGACTGCTCACCTGTGCAAGGAAATACAGAAAGGAAATATCAGAAACTAAAGAGACTGGTTTCCTACAGAGGGTGGGTGGGACAGGGCTGGAAAGAAGGGGGGGCAATGATATATCTGAAGAGGGAGCAACACTTCTCTGAGTATAATGTTTGGTACAGCTCTGGGTCTTAGAAAGGTCTCACCCACACACAAAAATAAACAATAATTAAAATCAACCAGGATGTGGTGAGGGTGGGGGTGGGGCACCCCAAATGGAATACAGAAGGAACCTAACTACATTACTAATGTATTATTATAAATGAACATTAGCACACTGAAGGGGGTGAAGATGAAAAGAACTACCCTTAAGTAGTGCTTTGGAGGTTCTAAGTAATTTTGAATCTAATTCTGAGAAAATGTTGGCCAATCCAAATTGAATGACATTCTAACAAAAGAGCTGACCAATATTCATTAAAAGTGTCAAGGTCATAAAGGACGCAGAAAGACTGAAGAAGTGTCACAGAATGGAAGAGATAAAGGAGCTATGAAAGCTAAATACAACGTGGGACCCCGGATTAGATCCTGGAACAGAAAAAGGTCAGCGGAAAAGCTGGGGGGTCTGAATCAGGTCTATAGTTCAGTTAACTGCATTGCACCAATGCTAATTTCCTGGTTTGCTAACTGTTCTATGATCGTGTAGATTGAAGCTGGGTGAAGGGCTTACGTGAATTTCAATATTATTTTTTGGCAACCTTTCTGTAAATCGAAGACTATTTAAAAAAAAAAAAGTTTAATTAAAAAAGAAAGAAAATCTCGTTCCTCCAGGGGTATGTGTAACATACTGCTAGAAATACTGAGTTAAGTCAAATTGCTTTCCCATAATTTCAGTCCTTCAATTCTAATCTTTCCCTCTTGAGCAACATAAAATAGATTTCCTTCAGAGGTTTGAAACTAGCTACTGTTTTGTACTTCTGAGGCTTATTTTCTCCAACGAAACATTCCTGGCATGTCTCACAACTGCATTTCTGAGATGTTTCCAACTCTTCCTATCCTAGACACCCTTGTCCAGAGTGTTTCTAAATTGCCACTATCCCTTTTTAAATAAACCACGCAGCATGCTTCGCGTGTCACCTGGCCCCCAGAGCATGGAGCAGGCCTACTGCAGGCGAGGACAACCCCTGCGTTTCCACAAAAGCCCACGCTCACTTAGCTGCAAGAGCCCCGTTTCACTGGGTCCACGTGAGGGCCACAGGCCTCTGCAATCCCCTCAGCTCCTCCACACCAAGCAACAATTCTCCCAGTTCTGGTACTTCTTAATTATTCTTCTTCTTTGTGTAATTTAAATGTAGGCTTTTCTATGTATCTGCATAAATTTAACTTGATTTCAATGTATTGTAGCTTATCAAAATATATTTGATCCTTATTCTGCCCTATATCATAGTAATTATAGTAATCATCTTCACAGTTTTTGCAAACAAGGTGGCCTTGTTTCAGTTCCAAGTGACTGAAGGAAAATACAGAAGAAGAAAAAACCAGTAGACCTGGAGGTCTACTCCAGGCATTCAGGATCTGCTCAAACTTTATGCTGGGAAGAGGGGTCATGTGTTAGAATTGGCTTGCTGTCACCTTTCAATAATCTAGACTAAAGGGAAAAGGTGAAGATATTAAATATCTCCTGCCATTTCATACATAGGCATCCATTTTTCCTCTCTCAATAACATCACAGCTTATAAGCAGTACTAATATTCTCCTGCTCCTTTCTGAATACAGTAAGACTTACTAAAAAGGAAAGCAAAGCAGTGTGGAGGAATACAAACTAGAACTTACTTTCTGCGTGAAATTTAAAACACTCTGGAACTATATTCTAAGCCATTTCTGGGGGCTTGAGTGACTTGAAATAGCAAGGTCAGCACACTGCCGACCGTCTGCAGCGAGGAGTTGCTCAGGGGGCTGAGGGTCAGAGTCTCCAGGTGCTGTGGCAGGCAAAGGGGGAGCCATGCTCTGGGCTCCTCCAAAGAAAGTGGAGACTGCTTGGTGGCCCTCAGCCAGCTCAGGGCCTTAAATTATTCACATTTTCTGTTATTTACTGAGGATTACTGGGAGCTGACCACATGTGATATTGATCTGTACATTTACTTGGCAAATAGTCCAGTTACCATGGATTGCCCTGGACCAAGGGGAAATGAATGCTGCCGAGCATTTAACTCTGGGGCTGCTCAGTAAAATGGTTTAGTCTCTTTTTCTCCCTTCTAGAGAGGCTCTGTCAGCCTTCATAATAGCAGATGAAGATTTACCACCAAACTAAAAAGACACTTGGCACTATATAAACAAAATTAAAATCCTGAATATACACAAAGACCCCATTACTTAACAGTAATTGAAGAAGATCGATCAAATGGCAACCTCACTAGAGAACAGTTGAAACAGGAACATGGCTGTGAAAGAGAAGACATTTGATAAGATGCATAAATTAAAATATAAAATACAGAGCATGTCGCCTCAACGACGGAAACCAAAAAAGGTTGGTGCAGGTCTTGGAAAGACGAGCTGCCCTCCCAGAGGAAGGCGATCACCCTCTCTTAGATGGACTTTTCCCTTTATTGAAAGTGACGGGACACAAGAGTCAGCTTAACAAGCAAAGCAGACAGGAGGGACAGAGGGCTGAGAGCTTAACATTCTGCCATAAAGCAAATTCAAAGCCTCAGCTTCCGTGATGAGCTGGCCTTGGAGAGATGGGAGTGGGAGCTGCTTACCATGCACCTGGGCACACGCCAGGTGAGCCACGTAAACAAGCAGCAGAGTGCACAGAGCACAGTGCACAGAGCACAGGCTGGGAACGGAAGCCTGGGCCCCAGTGCCAGCTCTGCTGCTGCCACTGCCAGGAATCCACTTCTCCACCCTCCACCCGCTCGGAAGAAGGTGGAGAACAAGGAAAAAAGACGCGAGCTTCTCAGAACTCTTCAACCCCAAAACGTAATCTAATCTCTTTAATCAAGAGATTGAGATTAATAAGAGCAAGAGAGTGGCACATTCTTTACACGTGGCCACCCTGGGTTACAGAGTTCACATATATACTATAAACTAGAATACCAATGTCAATCACTAGAACTCTGCACAATGCAATTAATAGTAAATCCAAGATAAAATCATCTAATCCTTCTCTTATTTGGAAGGTATTTGACCATTTTTATTGACTAATGGACTTTATCCTGAACATCGATTGTATTATAAATGTGTGATGGTGGTGAACTGAGTTCTAGTCATCAGAAAAAGTTTGCTGAGTTTTTGGTTTTTTTTTTTAGTTTAGTTTCAGCTCTACTACAGTAAAGAAGTTTATTTTTGCTGGAGTAGAGATACAGACAACCATCAAACCCAAATTTAGAAGAGTGACTGGTGGATGGAGCAAGATCAGTGAGACCCTGTGGACTGCCATTTAGAAAGCAAGCATGGTTTCCATCCAGCAGATTCCTTCCCAATGGCATTTTCATTTGGAAAATGACCTTGTACTCTTGTGAGGTTTGCTTTCTATAGCATAGTGAAATTTGGTACCGTCAACTAGAGAAAGAGGCAGAAGTTAGAATTCCTAAATTCAACTTCTGTAATACTTAGGGCCTACTATGACTCTCACATCCATGTCAACATCTTGCTTGTGGTAGGGGACAGACCTAACATGGCCTGCTACCCTTCCCTGGGGCCCACAAATGCACCCTGTGCTGGACCAGATGGGTCAGGCTGGCAAGCGGAAACCTAACTCCCCAGTAGATGAGAGGACTGCTGGGACCTTCCCCTATTGTCCTGAGCATATGGAAATATTCAGTGGGACAATATTATTAATTTGGGCATGTTTTATGGCATCCAGCTCACACCCTGGTGGTATATCCGTCCATGGTGCAAAGGGTTCTTCCAGTGACACACACACACACACACACACACACACGAGAGGAGTGCCTGCCTAGAATATCTCCCCACAAGGGCCACTGGTTGAGACCCGCTGGCTAGGGGAACCAACACCCACTAGTGAAGCTGACTTTGCTCTGTCCCCTCTCTATGTCAGTGAAACACTGCTCCATTCAGGGAGGCGTGAGCCATGCTTCTCTTGGGAGCCCCGGCACTTGCAAGCCGTGGAGTGGGTTGCCCCCCTGGGCCTGAGTTCCCAGTGGCAGGCATTATGACACTTCTCCCACCCTCCTTGTGGTGAGTCTTCACCCCTGGAGGTGGGAATAGGTCTTTCTCTTTCTGACCGACAGTGTTGCTCCTCTTTATTCAGCTATGACCATTTATTTTGACTCTTCAACTTACTATGCATGAGCTTTCTGTCCATGCTGCTGACTAAGGCTAACTTGGCAAAGAGAAGGAACTGATGAGAAAGACAAGCAGGTAAGAGTGCCAACAATGTGAGGAGAGTTAGTTACCTAGAGGAAGACCCCAGAGAGCAGAAGAGAAAAACCACTCTTTTACTTCTAGCTCGAAAAACAGATAAATGCACACACTGGACCAGTTGCAGATGAATTTTAGGTTTCCAAGCATTACCAAATATACTCTATACCTAATTTCTACTTAAAAATTAAGGCTCTTAAGGAAAGCAGTAATATAAATTTACCTTTAAAAGGTGGAAACTAATAAATGTCCCTTGCAGTAATAAAAACTGCAGTCTAGAATGCTTCCAAATTTGTTATTTCAATTGATCCTCACAACAATCCGATGACACAGGATAGGCAGGGAGTTTTGTTCCTATTTTGTCGATGAGGAAAAAGAAGTCCCAAAACCTTCACCAATTTGACTAAAGTCTGGGTATATGAAATGACAGTGCTGATTCTTTTGTGTGTTTTTTATCTAGTTAGACAGATGAGACTGAAAAGTACAATGAAAGGAGCTGTATAAGCAATATATGAAAAAGAGAATTTATATTTTCTGATGTCAACATGTACTATACAGCAGGGAAAACACAGAAAGATTGAGAGATGAGGAATTTTCTTGTTTGTCTGTTTTTTATTATTGTTATTGAAATAATGAAGATGCTCTAATAATGATTTAAGTGATGAAGTACAACTATGTGATTATACCAAACACCGTTGATTGTACACTTTGGATGAATTGTATGCTTTATTAATATGAATCAATAAAATTGATTTGTTTTAAAAAATGTATTATAAAAGCTACATTAAAAAAAAAAAAAAAACTATAGTATTCCAAGATGGTTGGTACTGGCATAAAAACAGATATTTAGACCAACGGAATACAACTGAGAGTCCAGAAATAAACTCTTACATTATGGTCAATTGATTTGCACCAAGGGTACCAAAACAACTCAATGAAGAAACGATCGTTTTTATAAGAAGTGGCTCTGTGACAACTGAATATCCACACAGAAAAAAGATGCACTTAGACTCCTACCACACACCACATTTAAAAACCAGCTCAAAATGTATCACACACTAACTGTGAAAGCCAAACTATGAAATCTTTAGAAGAAAATAGGAGAAAAATCTTTGTTACCTTGGGTTAGGCAAAACTTTCTTAGATATACCAAAAGCATGATCCATAAAAGAAAAAAAACGACAAATGTGGATGCTATCAATATTCAAAGCTTGTGCTTCAACAGACACCATTAATAAAGTAAAAAGACAAGCTGCATTTTTTGAGAAAATATTTACACCTCACATATATGATAAAGGATTTATATCCAGAATTTATAAAGAACCCTTACAACTCAATAAAAAACAAATAATTTTTAAATGGGCAAAGAGTATGAACAGACAATTCTCCAAAGAAGATATACATATGGTCAACAAGCATATGAAAAGATGCTCAACATCATCAGTTATTACAGAAACGCAAATTAAAACCAAAGTGAGATACCACCTCATATGCACTTGAAGGACTACAATCAAAAAGACAATAAGAAGTGTTGGCAAGGATGTGGACAAAGTAGAATCCTCTTAAAGCTGGAGGGAACGTAAAATGGTGCTACCACTTTGAAAAGTTTCAGAAAAAGCTAAACATAAATGTACTATATGGGGAAATGGAAGTGGCTCAAGCGATTGGGCTCCCGTCTACCAAATAGGAAGTCTAGGGTTCAATTCCCAGGGCCTCCTGGTGAAAGGAAGGCTGGCCTGTGCAGCGAGCTGGCCTGAGAGGAGAGCTGGCCTATGCGGAGTGCTGGCCTACACTGAGAGCTGGTGCAACAAGATGACACAACAAAAAGAGACACAGAAGAGAGACAATAAGAGACGCAGTAGACCAGGGAATTGAGGTGGGTACAAGAGATTGAGTCTCTCTCCCCCTCTCCGGGAGGTCCCAGGATTGGTTCCTGGTGCCACCTAAAGAGAAGACAAACAGTCAGAGAAGAACACACAGAGAGCAGATGGAGAGCGCAAAAACATCGGGGGCGGGGGGGTAAATAAATAAATAAACCTTAAAAAAATTTTTTTACTATATGAACCAGCAATTCCAATCCTAGGTTAAGTATCTTTCTAAGAAAAATGAATACATATGTCTACATAATGATTTATATGTGAATTTTCTGAATTTTCAGCATTATTCATGTGGCAATAAAAAAAAAGAAATAGACCTAATGTCTACAGACTGATGAATGATAAACAAAACATGGTATAGCCATATGATGGAATATTGCTTAGTAATAAAAAGGAATAAGCTACTAATATATGCATCAACATGGATGAACTTCAAAAACATTATGCTAAATGAAAGAAACCAGATGCAAAAGACCCCACACATGCATGATTCCATTTATATGAAATTTCCAAAAAAGGCAAATCTATAGAGACAGAAAGTAGATTTGTGGTTGCTTGGTGCTACGGGTGGGAATGGGGAGTGACTGCAAATGGGCACAAGGGATCTTTTTTATCTGAAATGTTCTAAAATTAGACAGTGATGATGATTGTACAACTATATAAATTTACTAAAAATCACTGAATTGTAGACTGAAAAATTTAAAACCTAAACAATGTGGTCTGATGATAAGTACAGAAAGGAAATTTAAAAGAGAAGAGCTACAGTGATGGAAATGAAGGATAAGAATATGACACAAGGATGGAGTTTTCTCAAAGTGGAACATAGGTTTCCCTAAATAAATGATACTTTGAAAATACCAACAATTTCAGGCATTAGTGTAACCCTCCTTCATTTCATCCCAGTTTAACACACATTTACATGTCAATCGAATAAAAAGTATTTGCTGAATAACTACCAATCGCTTTGCACATTTCTTGGTACTTGATAACAAAAAAGTACAAGCCAAGCCACAGTCCTTCCAGAGTTACTGCTAAACACAAAAGATATCTATAAGCAGTATGTCCAGCCATGGAAAACTACCTCCTTGCTGACCCTAACCTCATTTTGACTTTTCTGTATCATATAAAATGTAAAGAAATTTACCAAAAACCAGAAGTGGTTGAGGCCATGTGCAGCTGTTAGGGTGAACATCTGTATTAGAGCTGTAACCAAAGAAGAACTATTACTGATAAATTTCCTTTATCTAGATGGGAGAATGCCTGAATACACTTAAATTGAGTGGAAGAGATGGTATGAAGTAGCTCAACAAGATTATTTCTAAAATAAAAAATGGGTAAGAGAATTAATTAACTTATTTCTTGAGGAGAGAGTTATAATTATTTAGAACGAAAAGAATGAAAAGAATGACCACAGAAAGGCAAAATCTCAGATCAACCCAGGTGAAACCATAAAAGATATTAACTAGGTTTCCAAGCCAAGTCATCTCACTGTTGCTTCATCCAGAGAACTTGCTTTTTCGAGAGTTATTTGGGGAGGAGAGTCTTGGCAGAGATGAATGTCTGAGTGGACACGAACCTTTAGGTGATCTTGGCAGTTTTATTTTGAAACATGTCAGTGTGCTGTGTGAAGGGCAGAGTTTTTGTGAAAACATCCAGGCACTGGATTCCGTAAGGTGGAGAGTAATTCTAACCAAAGCCTTCACTATTTTTCTTATTCATCACTTGAACAGTTCTTGCTACACAGAGGATGTTTAAAAAAAATGGGTCTGCCCAATGGAAATGATAAACACTACCAACATGTAACTGCCACATGTGTCATCACACTAGCTAACCTTATGGCAAAGAAACTGGCAGTGACTAGGACACCCAGCACTTGAGAAGCTGCGCTTGAGTCTGGCTCTGCGTGAGATCCTGAGCAGCTGTACTTTCTAAAATCTCCACTGGTGGTTCTAATGCACAGGCAGAGGGTGAAGTCACTAGACTGTGAACAGACACAGGAAACTTCCCAAACAACTCTGGATACATTGCAGGGGATGGGGTGGGGCGGGGGGGGGGGATAGAGGAGGAAGAACAGAAAACTTAGGACAGAAACTCGGATTCTTTATTGAACTCAATCTGGCTTATTAGATCAAAGACTAGGACAATACAATAAACAAGAACTTTATCGAATTAAGAGGCAATACACACCATGGCAATAAGATACCCAACTCATTATTCTTTGGTAACAGTCAAGAAGTATTGCAGCCTCAAATTTGGCACTTCATTTCAGCAATTCCAATCTGAAAGATCATTCAAGACTTCTTCCATTAAGCCTTTCTGTTCTCTCTGATCAATAACGACCTCTGGCTCTCCGTCCCCGACAGCCCATCCCATCATACATTTTATCATTTTATGATGGCTGCACCATATGTTTTATCATTTTATGATGGCAAATTTGAAGCTTCACGTTTTAGTTCCACAAGGCCCACATAGGAAGCTGTAAAGTACAGTGATTGGTGAAGGCGGGCCCGCCCGCATGGCGTGGTTGGCTGACCCGGCGAGCACAAGCAGCAAGGGGGGAATAAATGAATAAATAAATAAAATCTTAAAAAAAAAAAAAAAAAGAAAAAAAAAAAAAAAAAAGAAAAATCTTTAAAAAAAAAAAAAAAAGAGGGCAGGCTCTAGAGTCAGGCCCCTGGGGATTAACACCCACGGCCACCACTTCCTCTCTGTACCTCAGTACCTCTGTATCTCAGTTTCCTTGCTTGTAATATGAGAATAGTAATTGGTCGCTGCAAAACTAAGACAAATCCATTCAAAGGACTTAAAATAGTGCCTGACCCACAGTAATCACTCAATGATTAGCAGTACCTGCCTCATCTCTGCTAAATGCCTCAGTGCCATATATAACGCAGCCAGTAGGCCTAACTGGAAATCTTTATTTCCTCCCAAATATTGTTCCATCCTGTCTGAGCAACTGTAGTTGGAGGTCTCTTTGTGACAGAAGCTTAGCCCATGCCCTATTAAAATAAAATTGGTGTCTGGAAGTGGAGTCCTACTGTGACAGCAACATATATGACCCTGGCCTAGTGGTCAGGCTGTCGTGGTGAGGAAACAGATGTGGCTGGGCAGAAGGCTGGTAACTCTTGTTATGCTGTGCAGAACCCGTGGGGAAAAAAAAGTTGCCAGCAATAAGTGGAAAGACATATTCTGTGTTTATCAAGCTTGTAGCTCTAGAAGAAAGAGAAAAAAACTCAAGCGTTGGGTATGTCGGCTGACGTCTGCCACTCTTAGCCAGGAACCACCATATAAATGACATCAAGTAACAACTTGCCATTTTGCAAGCAGAAGTGTTAGAGAACACAAGTTTTGCTGAAAGAGGCTCTTTTTGGCCTAAAAGGCTAAGCTCTTCTCTGCCTCCTACACTGTTCTCCCTCTGGCCCGCCTTACCCTGATCAACATTCCAGTCTTCCCCACCCACCCCAGTGCCGACTCAGTGGCCCCTGGGTCGTCTCGTCTCCTCCTCCTCCGCTGTGGCACTCAGCACAAGGCTCACTTGCACGCCCCCGGCGCATTTGCTGACCCTCTGTGCTTGCTCTCCAACGTGCCGAACCCCAGCACCTGGCCCAGGCGCGGCGCGTGGTCGGCGCCGAGCAGGTATTTGTCCGTAAGACGATGTCCAAGAACGGCGAGGAGCGGAAAACTGGAGACGACCCGCCCTAGGCGCGGCCCTCCGAGTTCGTGCACGGCGAGCGCTTCAGGGAGCGGAGCCCCCCCCCAAGCCGGGACCCCACGGAGCCCGGCTTCAGGGCCTCTGCGCAGGCGCACCGAAAGCGGAGGGCGGGACAGCCCTGCCCAGGGGCCTCGCGGGGCGCGCGCGCGGGTCCTGCCGGGCCTCCTCAGAGGAGGGCCGCGCCGGGAGACGAAGCTCAGCGAGCCCGCCCACGGGCTCCCGCCTTCCCGTTCGTAACGCCAGGGCTCGGGGGCTCACCACGTCCCCCGGAGTCTGCGGCTCCTCCGCCCTCCGTCGCCGCCAGCGGCCCAACGCCAGGGTGTCCATGCGACCTCAAGCCCGCCGCCGCCGGGCCTCGCATCCTGGCTCCGGAGGCGCGCCCCGCCCCCGGAGGCCCCGCCCCCCGGAGGCCCCGCCCCCGGAGGCCCCGTCCCCACGCCCCTCTCGCGGCGCCTTTCGTCTTGGGCCCTGTCGGCCGCCGCCGCCGCATCCACGCCCCTTTCTGCGCGTGTCCCGAGGGAACCAATAAGGAGCGGAAAAGGGCGGGGCGGCGCGAGGAACGCGTGGAACCAACCAAGGCAAAGGTTGCAGGCTGGAGTAGCGGAGATCAGAGTCTTCAAGGGCTCAGCGGACGGTGCTGGGAGGGAGCAGGGAGGGGCTGGCCTGCCATTTCCTGGTTCACTCACCCCGAAGAACCTATTGTTTGAAGTTCCCGGCCAGCTCCGACTACTGACTTTGGATCGGCTGGGGCAGCGCCCGCCTCCTCTCTCTCGTGATTGGTCGCTATTCCTTGACTGTGGTTGCTGTTACTGGTTGGCTGATAGATGTCGCAGCGCGCCAATCAGCAACGGTGCAGCCGCGGGGCTCTCTGGGAGTTGTAGTCCAGGGGCGGCCGCCTCCCTTCCGGGCGGGCGCGTGGGGTTCCTCTGGGTGCTGCCAGCTCACGGAAGGCGAAGAGCATCTTGCGCTGGTCTGAAGCCTTCTTGGGCCTAGTGTACAGTTGATATTTTTGATGGCTTCTCTTTCGGAAGTCTCGGAAACACCTCGCTTCTCCGCGTGGCCGAGGCAGTCGACTTCCACAGCCCGGATCCTCCCGCAGAGCTGCCGGGCCCGTGGGCCCTGCGGAAGAGGTTTCGTAGGCCCGAGAGGCGCCGGCGCCGAGGCAGGCACCGGCGTGGTCATCGCCGCCGGCACAGCTGCTCCGGCCTTCCTGCGCTCCTTCAGGGAAAGGAAATCGAGGTGGAATTGAAGCGGCTGGCAGATCCTTAAAAGGTTTGCCCCGTGATAAGGCATCAGACCAGGCCGGGTCGTTCCTCTAATGGGAGCGGACAAGTTCAGCCCGCACGGTCAGATCCTTTCCTCGCATTTCTTGTTAACTTGCATAGCGCTGTGGCCCGCATAGGGCCAGCACTGGTTATCCCATCAGCAGGCCTCCTGCCCCACTGGCCACAGAGCTCCTCCACCATCTGGACCAAAGTGCCTGGGTTCACCGCATGTTTTTTTTTGTTTGTTTATATCTTTAATGAGTCAAAATTTTGATGACTCAAAATTGGTGGCAGCCATTCAGAAGAGAGAGGGGCAAAGGAAAAGAATCTCCACAGGAAAACTGTGAGTAAAAGTTGCATTTGCAGCTGCCAATGCCCATCCCCCCATATTCAGAGCAGATAGCTTTGAATTCTCCAGCCTCTGGCTGGCAACTAACAGACAGAGGGAGGCTGCAGGGGTCCTATGCAGGAAAGCCCAGAGAGAAGGATCCAGACTAAGGTTGATTCACGTTTGGCCAACAGATTTGGTCTGCTGTGTCCCATGAGGCCTTCCAGCCTGGGTGGAACCATATCATTGTTTGCCCTGGGAGCCAGCCAGGAACTAAAGAGAACCAACTATCACAAACACTCTCCCTGCTGACCAGGACTGGATGTTGAGGACACAGAGGGGAGTGGAATTATTTCATACCTGGGAGAAGGTAAGGGGCTGCTGACAAAGAAAAGAGAACAGCTTCTGAGAAAGCTTGATTTGTGAGGCTCCAAATAGCCCTGAGACAGGATCCTGTATCACATTGTTCTGGGTCCCTGTTGCAGTGAACACACTCCAACCAGAATTGAACTGAAAGGGCTGCTGAAGAGCACCATCTGCTGGCAGACCGAGGAAGTGTATGCAAGGACATTAAAAGTAAATAAATGAGAGGCTTTTTCAGGTCTTTATACCTTCCCTCCCCAAGGCCCTTGGAAGAAGGTCTTCAACCCATTACTGGGGCCATAGCCTGGGTTTGAGCAACTAAACTGGGATAATCCTAAAGAGCTAAAACAGATTGAACCAACAATCAAAGGAAAGCAGTAACACACACACTCCCGCCAATAAATCCCTATGCAAGAGAAATTGAGCATCAGGATAAACTCACCATCATAATTAAATGCTTAGACATCAGCAAAATATTACAAGCCATTCTAAGAAAATGGAAGATATGGCCCAAGCAAAGGAATATATCAAAGTGCCAGATGAGACACAGGATTTGAGACAACTAGTCATTGAGTTTCATACAAATCTAAATCAAGTCAACAAGTTGAAAGACAATGTGGCTAAAGGGATCAAGGGAAACAAGAGGACACTGGGTGAACACAAAGAAGAATTTGAAACCCTGAATAGCAAAATAACAGCATATGGGAATGAAAGACACAATAGATGAGATTTAAAAAAAAACCCACACATTAGAGGCTATATTAGCCAAAGGGGTACTGATGCGAAATACCAGAAATCTGTTGGCCTTTTTTTTTTTTTTAAAAATAAGATTTATTTTCTTAATTTATTTAATTATCCCCCGCTTGCTGCTTGTGCTCATTGTGTCCATTTTCTGTGCATTTTTCTGCGTCTGCTTGTCTCCCTTTGTTGTGTCATCTTGCGCCAGCTCGCTCACTGCGCCCCGCGGGCCGGCTCGCCTTCACCAGGAGACCCCGGGAACCGAACCTGGGGCCTCCCATATGGTAAACGGGAGCCCAACCAATCGAGCCACAGCCACTTCCCAATCTGTTGGCTTTTATAAAGGGTATTTATTTGGGGTAGAAGCCTATGCCATAAAGCATAAGTTACTTCTCTCACCAAGGTCTATTGCCAGGTGTTGGGGCAAGATAGCTACTGATATCTGCCAAGATGGCTTCTTGGATTCCTGTCTCCCTGGGACTCTGTTTCTCTCTAGGCTCAGCTGCTGTTCTCTCTCCACAAGGCCAGCTTTAGACTATCAGGCGAATCTCCCTGGGGCTTCTGCCGTGTCTAAGGAGCTGTCTCTATTCCTCTGTGTTCTTCTCCTGTGTGTTCACTTCCTGGGCTCCAGCTCAAAAATTCCCAACTCTGTCCTTTGCCATTTCTTTTCTCTTGGTGGGTGGGGACTCAGTGCCCTAATGACATGGCCCAATCAAAGTCCTAATCATAATTTAATCAATTAAAAGTGATACCACTGACAGACCAGTTTACAAAGATAATCCAATAATTATTTTTGGGATTCATAATGCCAAACTACTACAGAGGCATAGAACAGCAGACTCAAAATGATCAAATAAGGGATGCAGAAGACAAAACATTTCTTTTCAATATAAAAAGATTTAAATTGAAGAGAGAGAAAAGAATGGAAAAAAATGAGCAGAGGCTCAGGGAGTTGAATGATAACATGAAGCACAACATACATATCATGGGAGTTCCAGAAGGAGAAGAGAAGGGAAAAGGGGCAGAAAGAGTATATAAGGAAATAATGGTTGAAAATTTCCCAGCTCAACTCTCATGAAAGAAATGAATTTACGTGTCCAAAAAGCACAGCATACCACCATCAGAATAAATCTGAATAGACCTACTCCAAGACACATACTACTTAAAATGTCAAACACCAAAGATAAAATGTAACTTCTAAAATCAGTAAGGAAGAAGCAGACCATCACATACAAAGAATACTTTATCCAGCAAATTGTCCTTCAGATACGAAGGTGAGCTTTACTAACATCAGACAAGACAGACTTTAAATGCAAAAATGTTATATGATATGCAGGAGGCAATTATATATTAATAAAATGGACAATCCACCAAAAAGAAGTAACAGTCATAAATATCATAAATATCTATGCACCTAACCAGGATGCCCCAAAATACACGAGGCAAACTGGCAAAACTGAAGGGAGAAATGGACATTTCTACAATAATAGTTGGAGATAACAACACACCACTCACATCAATACATAGAACAACTAGACAGAATTTCAACAAGGAAAGAGAACCTGAACAATATGATAAATGAGTTAGCTCTAACAGACATATACAGAATGTTGCATTATAAATAAGCGGGTTATATATTCTTCTCAAGTGCTCATAGATCTTTCTCCAGGATAGACCATAGGTAGGGTCGCAAAGCAGGTCTCAATAAGTATAAAAAGATTGAAATTATACAAAAGCACATTCTCAGATAATAATGGAATGAAGCTGGAAATCAATAATAGGAAATGGGAAATTTTGCAAATGTGTGGAGGTTAAACAACATACTCCTAAACAATCAGTGAGTCAAAGAAGAAATTGTAAGAGAAATTAGTAAATATCTCGAGATGAATGAAAATGAGAACTTATCAAACTAATGGGATACAACAAAGGCAGTGCTGAGAAAGAAATTTATCGTCCTGAATGCCTGTATCAAAAAAGAAGAAAGAGCTAAAATCAAAGATCTAACTGAACAATGGGAGAAACTAGAAGGAGAACAGAAAATCATTCCCAAAGCAAGCAGATGGAAAGAAACAATAAAGATTAGAGCAGAAACAATGAAATTGAGAACAAAAAAACAAAAGAGAAAATCAACAAAACCAAAAGCTGGTTCTTTGAAAAGATCAATAAAATCGACAAAGCCCTAGCTAGACTAAGAGAAAAAAGAGAGAAGATGCAAATAAAATTAGATATGAAAGGGATGATGTTAAGACAGACCCTACAGAAATAAAAATGATCATAGGATATTATGAGAAACTGTATGCTAATAAATTAGATAACCTAGATGAAATGGACAGAATTCCTAGAAAAACACAACTTACATTGATTCTATAGGAAATTCAAGAATTCAACAAACCAATCACATTTAAAGTGATTGAATCAGTCATCAAAAATCTCCCAACATGTCCTGGTTTCAGTTCCCAGTGCCTCCTAAAGAAGATGAGCAAGACAGCAAGCTGATGTGACAGACTGGCATGACAGACTGGCACGGCGAGCTGATGCAACAAAATGATGTAATGAAGAGATACAAGGAGGAAAAATACAATGAGAGACAAAACAAGCAGAGAGTGGATGTGACTCAAGCGATTAGGCACCTCTCTCCCATATGGGAGGTCTCAGGTTCAGTTCCTGGTGCCTCCTACAAAAAAAAAAGACAGTGGAGAAATAAATAAAATTAATCTTTTTAAAAAACTTATAAAAATAAAAAAAACAATAAAAAGACAAACTACCCGATTAAAAATGAGCAAAAGACTTGAATAGACTGATGAATGGATAAATAAATTGTGTTGTATACACATATGACAACATGGATGAACCTGGAGGACATTATGTTGGGTGAAGCAAGCCAGGCACAAAAGGACAAATACTGTATGATTGTGCTACTATGAACTAAATATATTGTGTAAACTCATCGAGTTAATAAGTAGAATATAGGTCACTAGAAAATAGAATGAGGTTAGTTAAGGGAAAGTTGGGGGTTAATCTGTGCAGAATTGGTAAAAAGGTTGTTCATAAATGTTTGAAAAAGAATAGAAACGGTGAAAGCACATCATGGTGTTTGTAACTAGCAGTGCTAATATACAAGTATGACTGGTTGAAAGGGAAAGTCTAAGGTCATGTATATTACTAAAAAGAAAGCTAAAAAATGTAACATGGGACTGTATAGCATAGCAAAACCTCGTGTGAAATACGAGTATGAGTAATAATGCATATATAAGACTGTTTTCCTTTGAAACTGTACAAATGTACGTTTATGTTACAAGATGTTAATAGTCAAAAATACAACCAAAGCAAAATATGGACATAGTAGTGTATAATAATATATGAATAATTTTCCATTAAGGATTGAAAAAAGGAAATTTACTACGTGAAAGAAACGACAAAAGGTACTACATATTGTTTGACTCCATCTATACAAAATATAAATACAAATAAATTAGAAACAGAATAGTAGCTATGTATGGCAGAGGAAGCATAGAGAGATTGAGAGGTGATTATTAAGGGGTAGAGCTTTTTGGTTTATCTTTTGTTTATTATTATTATTGGAATAATGAAAATGCTGTACTAATGACTGAAGTGATAAATGCACAACTATGTGATTATACCTAATACTATTTTTTTTTTTTTTTTAAAGATTTTATTTATTTATTCATTTATCCCCCACTTGCTGCTTGTGCTCGCCGGGCCAGCCAACCACGCCGTGCGGGCAGGCCTGCCCCCACCAGGAGGCCCCGGGAACCGAACCTGGGGCCTCCCATATGGAAAACGGGAGCCCCACTGATTGGGCCACAGCCGCTTCCCTACCTAATACTATTGATTTTACACTTTGGGTGGATTGTATACTGTATTAATATATATCAATAAAATTGATTTAAAAAAGAAAAATTAGGAATCTAATTATTTAAATCTTCTACTGCTCTAATAAAAAAATTAGGAATCTTAAAAAAATTGGTGTAAGGCAGTCTTTTACCAGTGAGTGGCTAGCAGTGGGAGTGTGGCCCAGTTTTGGCCAATGACAAGGCAGGTCTGTAGGGGGTTGAATTCTGTGAAAGACTCCTTTCTGATAGAAAAGTGGATGGATGGGTGGAGGCTGCTTTCCTTCCTGCTGTTACTGTAGAGTGTAAGTTTCCTAGAGCTGCTGCATGTGTCACCATGAGGGAACGTGGTAGGAAAGCTGGTGAGAAACCTAGTAGAAAAAAGGAAAGAACCTAGACTGGGAAAACATGAGCTACTGAACCAACTCAGAAATAACTGCCAGTCTCCAGAGTTTTTGTTGTGTCTCTGATATTTGAGCCACTATGAGTTTGCCATTCTGCTGCAAGTGAAGACATTTTTTGTTACAAAGCCCTGCTCTTAACCATTATGGTGAGAGACATGAAACTTTATTCAATTGGAATCCTTGCTATATGATCTTTAACAAATTAAGTAGCTTCTCTACTTGTTTCCTCATTTATAGAAGACAATAATGATGACCTTGTGTGGTATTATGAGAATAAAATGAGGTACTTACATAAAAGTATTCAGAACAATGGCTAGCACAAACCAAGTACTCAGTAAATGCACAACTACCATAAGGACTCCTACTGCTGCTACTGGTTCACAATTCCTTATCCAAAACCCTTGGGGCCAGCAGTCAACCAGGGTGGTGGTGTAAGGCACTTGAGGGTACCATTCCCCCACAGAATTAAGAACTAGAACTAGAAAAAAGAAACTGGTAGAGCCATCTTCCTCAAAACTCCGTAAGGAATGTAGTAACAGGGCAAGGGCTGAATCAGGAAAAGGCAGCTTTAAAAATGGTAAGTGAAGCTCATGGTGTCCTTGCTAGACCCTCCCACCCCTCCCTGGCATAGGATGGAGCCAGCCTGTGCTCCCATTGTGAATCCCTGACCCTGTTCCAAAGGGAGCAGTGTACCCCATGCACATATTGGAGTGCCTGTATGTAAGTGCCAACCTTTCAGCTCATCTCGGGCCCATCCTCCCAAAACTTGCACTTCAGGGAAAAGTAGCTTACAAATAACTAAACATCAAAGTGACCTGGGACAAAGGCTTACCTGTTTTGAGACATGCAATAGAGCACCCAGGTGGGGAAGAGGGGGAGTCTATTTCATAGGGGATAGAGAGGGCATTAGAATTCCTGTAAATGGGGATTCCTAAGGCCACAAGTGAGTACAAGCCCAGGACAAGACACAGAGAGAACTCTGTACTTCACTTTCACATCAGGCTGATTTTCTTGATAGGAGGGCTAAACAATGAAGTAGAGCCCATGCAGAGACAATTTGCAAAGACCATGAAAGATGTGCTATGCATTGGTTTGTTTGCTTTTGTTGGTTCCTGACACTCAAGGAAATCTTGGTCATATCAGATCTGGATACAAATTAAGGAACAGACAGCTCAGGGATTAAATATAATATTTAAAATATTAAAACATACACCATGCAACAAAAGATTACAAGACAAACAAAGACACAGGAAATGATGGTCCATTCAAAGGAATAAGACAAAAATCAAGAAACCATCAGTAAAGAAATCCTAACTTTGGACATACTGGACAAACACCTTTTAAGAATAATCTTCAAGCGGGGGTGGATGTGGCTCAAACGGTTGGGCGTCCGTCTGCCATGTGGAGGGACCTGGGTTTGGTCCCGGGGACCTCCTGGTAAAATAAAAAAAATAAAATAAAATAAAAATTATATATATATATATGGAAGGTGCATGGGCTGCCAGGCTCGGTGCACCACTGAGCCGTCGGGCCCCGGGAGCCATGCAGCAGGATGATGACGTAACGGGAGAGACAAGACGAGATGCTCCGAAAGCTCCAGAAGCCAGGAGCTGAGGTGGCGCAGGCGGCAGAGTACCTCTCTCCTACATCGGAGGTCTCCAGGGTCCAATCCTGGTGAGGACTGGAGGAGGAGGAAGAGAGGAGATGGCAGGAGGCGGACACGGAGAATTGCCCAGCAAATGAACACAGAGCAGCAAATGGGGAAGGGGGGGGTTTAAAATGGATAAAGTAAATAAATCTTAAAAAAAAAAAAAAAAAAAGAATTGTATTAAAAAATAAATAAATAAATAAATAATAATTTTCAATGTGCTCAAAGAGATAAAAGAAAGCAGAGAGAAATAACTAAAGGAAAATGATGAATGAACAATATTAGAATCTCAATAAAGATATAAAAAAATGTTTTAATTAACCAAACAGAAATACTGGGATTGAATTCCACAATAACTGAAAGGGAAAATTCTCTAGAGGGTTTCAATAGCAGATTGGAGCTGGCAGAAGAAAGAATCAGTGAACCAAGCATACCAATATACAAGTTATGGAAGTCTAAGAAGGAGAAGATTGAGGGAAAGGGGCAGAAGGAATATTCAAATAAATAATGGCTGAAAACTCCCCAAATTTAATGTGAGTCATCCAATGAGCACCAAACAGGATAAACTTGAAGAGAAACATGCCCAGACACATAGAAGTCAAACTGTCAAATACCATGGAGAAGAAATTTCTGAAAGCTCTAAGAGAAAAGTAATGTTTTATGTATAAGGGAGTTCCAGTAAGATTAAGTGCTAATTTCTCATCAGAAACCAAGGAGGCAGGAAGACAGTGGGATGAAATTTTAAAGTACTGAAAGAAAAGAGATGCTAACTGTATTAGCCAAAGGAGTGCTGATGCAAAATACCAGAAATCTGTTGGTTTTTACAAAGGATATTTATGTGGGGTAGAAGCCCATAGTTACCAGGCCATAAAGCATAAATTACTTCCCTCATCAAAGTTTACTGCCATGTGTTGGAGCAAGATGGCTGCCAATGTTTGCCAGGGTTCAGGCTTCTTGGGTTCCTCTCTTCCCAGGGCTCCATTTCTCTCTGGGCTCAGCTCCTCTGTTTCCTCCACAAGGCCAGCTGTAGACTATCAGTCAAATGGCTCATCTCTTTTCCTGAGGCCTTCTCTCCTTCCTCACGACCAAGCTCCTCTGTGTGCTTACTTCCTGCGGCTTCAGCTCAAAACTCAGCATCAGAACTCCAACATCAAAACTCCAACTAACTCCTCTGCTCTGCCATGTAGTTTTATGTCCTCAACACTCAACGTCCTACTGACATGGCCCAATCAAAGCCCTAATCATAACTTAATCACACCCAGAGGAACAGACCAGTTTACAAGCATAATCTAATATCTATTTTTGGAATTCATAACTATATCAAACTACCACACTAAACAAGAATTTTATATCCAGTGATATCAAGAGAGAGATTGACCTTCTCAGACAAACAATAACTGAAGGAGCTCATTGCCATTAGACCAACCGTACAAGCAATGCTAGAAGGAGTTCTTCAAACTGAAAGCAAAGGACATTAGGCAGTGGATCAAAGTGGCATTAAAAAATTAAGACCTCCAGCAAAGGTAACCATACAGGTAATTATAAATGCCAGTAAAATGTGTTGTGTTGTGTTGTGTTGTATTGTACTGTAGTGTATTGTATTGTATTTTTTGGCATGTAACAACACTTTTTACTTATACGTTCTAAAAAGCAAATGTGTAAAAAGTAATGATAAATCTATGGTTTTAGACATGCAATATATAAAGTATGATTTGTAACAAGTACAACAAAAAAGGGAGAGACAGATGAGTATAAGAACAATGTATGTGTATGCTATTGAAGTTAACTTGGTATCAAATGAAAGATGAATGTTATAGATTTAGGTTATTTAAGCCCCATGGTAAACACAAAGAAAATTTCTGGAAAATATATACAGACGGAAATGAGAAAGGACTCAAAATGTACACTACAGAAAATCAAATAAATATGAAAATAGCCATTAATGGCGCAATTGAGGGGCAAAAAATCTATAAGACTTACAAAGACCGAATAGCAAAATGGCAGAAGAAAATCCTGCATTATCAGTAGTTACTTTAAATGTAAATGGATTAAACTCTTCGGCCAAAAGTCAGAGATTTGTAGAAAGGATAAAAAGCATGACCCACTTATGATCTATTTACAAGTGACTCATCTTATATTCAAAGACAAAAGAAGGTTGAATGTGAAAGGTTAGGTAAAATTATACCTTGCAAATTGTAACCAGAAGAGAGCTGGGGTAGCTGTATTGATATCAGATAAAATAGTCTTGAAGTCAGAAACTGTTATCAGTGACATAGAAGGTCACTATATGCTGATGAAGTTTCAATTCAACAAGAGACATAATTATATATGCCCCTAAGGCAGAGCTGCAAAATACATGAAGCAAATATTGACAGATTTGAAGGTAAAAATAGGCAGCTCTACTTTAATAGTAGGAGACATCAATACGCCACTTCCAATAATGGATTGAAAATCTAGACAGACAATCAGTAAGGAAGTAGAAGACTCAGAAAACATTACAAAGTAACTAGACTTAACAGACATATATAGCACACTTCTCCCAGTAGCAGCAGAATACAGATTCTTCTCTACTGCACCTGGACCATTCTCCAGGGTAGACCATCTGTTAGGTCACAAAACAAGTCTCAATACATTTAAGAATATTGAAATCATATAATGTATCTTCTCTGACCATAATGGAATGAAGCTAGAAATCAGTGACAGAGGGAGAACTGGAAAATTCACAGATATGTAGAAATTTAGAAACACACTCTTAAATAATCAATGTGTCAAAGAAGAAATCACAAGGGAAATTAGGCAATATTTTGAGGCAAATGAAAACAAAAGCACAACATGCCAAAACATATGAGATGCCACAAAGTCAGTGCTGAGAGGGAATTTTATTGTTCTAAATGCTAACGTTAAAAAAGAAGAAAAATCTGAAGTCATAAGATCTAACCTCCCTACTAGAAGATCTAGGAAAAAAGAGAAAATTAAACCCAAAGTGAGCAGAAAGAAGGAAATAACAAAGATTAGAGCAGAGATAAGTGAAACAAAATGAGAAAAAAATCAACATTAACAAAAGTTTGTTCTTTGAAAAGATCAATAAAGTCAATGAAAATTTTGCCAGATTGACAAAGAAAAAAATAGAGAGGAAGCAAATAACTAAAGTCAGAAATGAAAGGGGGGATGCTACAGAAATAAAAAGCTTTGTAAATAGATACTATGAATGGGGAAGCGGATGTGGCTCAAGTGATTGGGTTCTGGGTCTACCATATGGGAAGCCCCGAGTTCGGTTCCTGGGGCCTCCTGGTGAAGGTAAGCTGGCCCGCGCCCATGGAGAGCTGACGGCCTGCAGAGAGCTAGCGCAGCAAGATAGCCCAACAAAAGAGAGACAAACAGACACAGAAAAACATGCAATGAATGGACACAGAGAGCAGACAGCGAGCACAAGCGGCAATGGGGGGGGGGAGAGGAATAAATAAAAAAAATAAATCTTTATAAAAAAATAAATACTATGAACAACTACATGCCAACAAACTAGGTAACCTAGATAAAATGGACAAATTCCTAGGAACACACAAACTCCTACAGTGACTCAAGAAGAAATAGAAGATCTTAAGAGACCAAATAAATAAAGTAATTGAAACAGTAATCAACTTCCCACAGAGAAAAGCACAGGACTAGATGGCTTCAATGGTGACTTTTACCAAACTTTCTAAGAAGAGGTAACACCAATTCTGCTCAAATTCTACCAAAAAATTGAAGAGCTGGAACACTTCTTAACTCTTTCTATGAGGCCAACATCACTCTAATACCAAAGCCAGATAAAGACACCACAAGAACAGAAAATTAGAAAGATCCCTTATGAATATAGGTGCAAAAATCCTCGATAAAATACCAGCAAACCAATTCCAACAGCATATTAAAAGAATTATACAGGGGGTGGATGTGGCTCAAATGGTTGGGCGTCCATTTCCCATATGGAGGGACCTGGGTTTGATCCCTGGGACCTCCTGGTTAAAAAAAAATATATATATATATATAGAAGGTGCATGGGTGAGCCCCTAGACCCTGTGAGCAGGCGAGCCGCCAGGCCCCGCCGAACCACGCAGCAAGATGATGACTTAACAGGAGAGAGACGCAGGGGAGAGCCAAGCCAAGATGCACCAAAAAAATAGGAATTGAAGTGGCGCAGGTGGCAGAACGCCTCTCTCTCACATCGGAGGTTCCCAGAATTGAATCCAGAAGGAGAAGGATGAGAGGAGAGGGCAGGAAAGAGACTCAGAGAATTGCCCAAGAAATGGACACAAAACAGCAAAACTGGGGGGTGGGGGAGGAGGGTTAAAAATGGATTAAAAAAAAAAGTAAATAAACAAATCTAAAAAATAATAATAATAAATAAAAAGTAAATAAATGAATTACACAGATTAAGTGGGATTTATTCCAGATATGCAAGGGTAGTTTGACATAAGTAAATCAATCAATGTAATACACCACATTAATGGAATGAATGAAATAAACCACATGATCATCTCAATTGATGCAGAAAAGGCATTTGTCAAAATCCAGCATCTTTTCTTGATAAAAACACTTAGAAAACACTTAGAAAACTTCTACAACATGATAAAGCTCATATATGAAAAACCCATAGCTAATATTATACTCAAGTGCAAAATCTAAAAACTTTCCCTCTAAGATCAGGAACAAGACAAGGATGTCCACTGTCACCACGGTTATTCAAATGTACTGGAGGTTCTAGCCAGAGCAATAAGGCAAGAAAAAGAAATAAAGACATCTCATTGAAAAGGAAGAAGTAAAACTCCCTATTTGCAGATAACATGATTCTATATATAGAAAATATAGAAAAATCCACAATGCTCCTAGAGCTAATAAACAAATTTAGCAAAGTGACGGGTTACATGACCATAGAACAGAAATCAGTAATACACTAGTAATGAACAATCTGAAGAGGAAACCAAGAAAAAAAATCCATTTACAATAACAACTAAAAGAATCAAATATCTAGGAATAAATTTAACCAAGGATGTAAAGGACTTGTACACAGAAAACTACAAAACATTGCTAAAAGAAATTAATGAAGACCTAAATAAATAGAATGACATTCCATGTTCATGGATTAGAAGACTAAATATTTTTAAGATGTCAATTCTACTCAAAGCAATTTACATATTCAGTGCAATCCCAATCAAGATTCTAACAGCTTTCTTTGCAGAAATGGAAAAGCCAATCATCAAATTTATGTAGGTGGGTAAGGAGCACCAAATAGCCAAAACCATCTTGAAAAAGAAGAACAAAGTTGGAAGACTCACACTCCCCAATTTTAAAACTTATTACAAGACTACAATAATCACAACAGCATGTTACTGACACAAGGACAGACTTATAGACCCACAGAATCAAATGGAGAGTAGAGAAATAAACTTTCATATCTATGGCCAATTGACAAGGGAGCCACATCCACAGAATGAGGAAAAAATCGTCTTTTTAACAAATGATGCTGGGAAAATATGATATTTATATGCAAAAGAGTGAAGGTGGACTCCTATCTCACACCATTTACAAAAATTAACTTAAAATGGACCAAAGATCTAAATATAAGAAGCAAAGCTATAAAACTCCTGGAAGAATCGGGAACAGATGTAGCTCAGTGATTGAGTGCCTGCTTCCCATAAACGATCCCCGGTACCTCCTAAAGAAAAAAAAAACAACTCCTGGGAGAAAACATAAGTAAGCATCTTCAGCACCTTGTGTTAAGCAATGGTTTCTTAGATTTTACATCAAAACCATGAGCAACAAAAGAAAAATTAGATACATAGGACTTAATAAAAATTAAAAACTTTTTTGCATGAAAGGACCTCATCATGAAAATAAAATGACAATTAAAGAATGAGAGAAAATATTTGGAAACTACACATCTGATAAAGAATGTGTATCAAGAATACATCAAGAATATGTAAAGAAATCCTACAACTCAACAACAAAAATATGAACAACCCAATTTAAAAATGGGCAAAGGATTTAAATAGACATTTCTCCGGTGAAGGTAGCTGAATGGCCAAAAAGCATACGAAAAGATGCTCAACTACATTAGCCACTAGGGAAATGCAAATCAAAACCAAAATGGCATACCATTTCACACCCAGTAGAATGGTTACTATTTTTAAAAATGGAAAATAGCAAGTATTGGAGAAGATGTGGAGAAATAGGAATATTTGTTCATTGTTGGTGGGAATGTAAAATGGTGCAACCGCTGTGGAAAACAGTTTGGCAGTTCCTCAGAAAGTTAAATATAAAACTTTCATATAACCCAGTAATCCCACTTCCAGGTATATACCCAAAAGAATAAAAAACAGGACCTTAAAAAGATATGTGCACACTGATGTTCACAGTAGCATTATTCATAATTGCCAAAAGATGGAAGCAACCCATGTCCATCAACAGATGAATGGATGAACAAAATATGGTATATACATACTATGGAATATTATTCAGCTGTAAAAAAGGAATGTAGTTTTGACATATGTGACAACATGGATGAACTTTGACAACATCATGTTGAGTGAAATAAGCCAGATACAAAAGGACATACATTGTATGATCTCACATATATGAAAAAATTAAAATTAGCAAATTCATAGAGTCATAAAATAGAATACAGATTACTGGGGCCAGGGTGGGGTAGGGAGTTAATTCTTAATATTTGCAGAGTTTCTGTTTGGAGTGATGGGAAGGGTTTCGTGATGGACGGTGGTGATGGTAGCGCAACACTGAATATAACTAATAACACTGGATTATATATTTGGATGTAGTTAAAAGGGGAAATTTTAGGTTGTATATATGTTACTAGAATAAAATTTCCTTAAAAACCATAGGGCCGTATAGCACAAACAGTGAACCCCAATGTAAACTATAGACTATGGTTAATGGTATTATTATAATAATGTTTCATCCATTGTAACAAAGCTGCCACACTAATGCAAAGTGCTAATAATAGGGAAAACTGCATGTATGTGTGTGGAGGGGTTATTGGGAACTGTGTTCTGCATGACTTTTCTGTAAACCTACAACTTCTGTAATTAAAAAAGGATAAAAGCTAATTCAAAAATATATATATTTTAATGCTTTAAAGAAATACCTCTTGGGATGTAGATAAAGTCTGAACTGCTGGGCCCATAAGCCTGCCCTGCCCTCAGTGTCTACTCTCTCTCTTCCCTAAATTGTCCTAGATGTCTATAAGTGTCCTGAACAAGACAATAATTTTCTTCTTTATTGGAACTTCACCAAGTCTCCCTAATTGGAACTATTTGCTTTCTCTCCAAACTTATGTATCTTATTTTACCATTAAAAAAATATAGTATCTAGAAAAATAAATACCTCCTGGGGTCAGATGTGTTTCTGGAATTCAAAATTGAATTTTTAAAAGGGTAGTGTATATACTGTATTTTATAAAATCCCTCCAGTGGAGTCTAAGACAGCACGCTATAATCAAACTCAATTTGTTTTCAGCATAAATGTGTAAATATTCACAGATATTCATCCTAAATTGGATATATAACAGCTACAGATAGTCTTACATCAGTTAAAATGAGTTTAATCCAAACTAAGGAAAAAAGTTCTGCTTTCTAGAATGTTTTGTATTTAAGAATAGAAAATAAGGTGCTATTGGGAACCTGTACTTCTATTTCTACTTTAAAACTTTTTGTCTTGCCCTCTAGGTTAGACAACTAGCCTTGTCATCTAGATTTAGCATCACTGGCCTTTGCACTTTAGGCTGCTTTTTCAAATGCTTCAGCCAACCATTGGGTAACAGGGAAAAGAGCCGAGCCCATGAACTAGATACAGCAATAGATATACTTAGAAGGATGCAGTTTAGCTTAGCACACTACTCATCAAACAGCAGTCATTTGGGTACCAACTGCAAGATATAAAGTAATCCTCCCTATTTTTTACCTGGTATATTTATTTAAATTCTCAATATCTTAAGCATAAACTTTTCAAGTAATACATGTAATACCTGTAAAATGATGGTTTAAAATGCTAAATATGTTCACATGTTAAAATAAATACATTAACTATTAAAAGAAAAGCATTTTCTGTATATACTGCTTGCCACCTTCTTGCATACCAGCTTCGGTGGAAAAGGTTGTCAGGAGGAAGGTGCCCCGAGTTTCAGTCCCCTCTGCCATTTACAGCAAGGAACGGCCGCCTGGACTGGGCGAGCTGCATACCTCGAAGCCTGCCTCCCCTTGCGGTGGGTAAAGTTGGGATGGTAATAGTGGTGCCTGCCTCTTCAGGATGCTGTGAGTGTGCACTGAGGCCCCGTCTGGAGAGCGGCAAGCTCTCTGTCTGGCACAGACTATGCTCTCGGTCGTAGCTTGCATGTTGATGATCTCTACTTTCCTGCTCTGAGGCGCTGGATCTTTGGGAGGCCAGGGGGTTCCAGGAAAGGTTTGATCTGCCTGAGGCTCCAGCACTTAACCCAGAAATGTGTGCTGGGGTGTGTGTTCCTTTCTGAGCCATGGTTCCTGCATCTGTGAAATGGGAATGAAGCTGCCTGCTCCTGTCACCTGCCTCCCCGAGTAGTCAGGGCTTCAAAGAGTGGCTGCAGATGGTCTTTACGAAGTCGCTCAGCTCTGCCTTGTTAAAGGAGATCTGTGTGTGTGTGTGTGTCTGTGCAGTGCATGTATGTTGTGGAAAGGGAGTTGATTCAACTGTTGCAAAGCCATCCCTTCTATTCTTCCTTTTATTTAGCTCCCCCTTTCAATCTCCAATGCCCTCTTTTAAAAAAGTAGAACTCTGTTTACCTTGTTGGAATGTGAAAGAGATAATATATGTAAAGCCTCCAGCACAGCCTGGCATATAATGGGAACTTGGAAGAGAAGGGAAAGACCATGAGATGCTGCCATGTACCTTGCCATGTGACAAGCTGAGGACCAAGGATTGCCAGCAGCCAGGCTCAGCACACCAGTCTTCGGGGAGAAAGCATTACCTTGATTTGGACATTCTCTTAGCCTCAAAACTGTGATCAAATAAAATTGCATTGTTTAAGCCAAACCATTTCATGGCATTTTCTTTCTCAGCCTAGGAAACTAAAACAGATTTTGGTACCAGGGGAGTGGGGTCCTGCTATTGCAAATACCAACAGTGTGGGAACGGCTTTGGCATTGAGTAACAGGTAGAAGCTGGACGAATTGTGAGGGGCTTGATAGAAAAGGCCTAGATTGTTTGAAGAAACAGTTGATAGAAATATGGATGCCAAGGCCACTTCTGATGAGGCCGTAGAAGAAAATGATGAATGTGTCATTGGGAACTGAGGAAAAGCGATCCTTGTTTTAAAGTGGCAGAGAACTTGGCATATTTGAGTTCTTATGTTGGATGGAAGGCAGAAGTTGAAAGTAATGAACTCAGATATTTAGCTGAGGAGATTTCCAAACTAATTGTGGAAAGTGTGGCTTGGTTTCTCCTTGCAGCTTATAGTAAAATGTGAGAGGAAAGGGATAAGCTGAGAACTGAACTCCTGGGCACAAAGAAACCAGAAATTGATGGTTTGGAAAACTTTGAGCCTATCCAGAATAGTGCTCCATGTGAGTGTTTAATTGAACATGGAACCAGTCAGCAATTTCCATAGAAGTCAAAATTGGAAATGCAGTTATCCAGGAAGGATCTATGTCTGATGGATTGGACCCCTGTGAACTACATGCAAACCCAACAAGTTTTTTGCAAGATTTGTATGAATGGAACCACTGCTAGCCTGGACTAAAAGGGACAGAGAAGGGACAGATTGAAGGAAGAATGACTTCAAGGACAGAACCATGGAAGCCGAGGTCTGGACTGAAAACATCTTCTCAGGGCAAGAGAGTGGGCTCAGCCATGTGTGTGAAGAGGGCGAGTCTGCCCTAACGCTTGGAGAGGGCATACCTTCCACCCTGTTGTTTGGTAAGAGTGCTGTCATTCCAGTGCCAAGAGAGGGCGAAGCCTGTGCCCCAGGCATTGTGGAGAGTCTGGCCACCACCCCAATGCTTGGAAAAGGCGGAGCCTTCATCCCAGTGTTCAGCGGCTGCGCAAGCCCTTGGAAAGGATGGAACTACCACTCATCAGGCCCAGAGGACAAAATGTTGATCTATAAATGACTCTCCAACCTTGAAATCTAATGGAGCTTGCCCTGCTGGGTTTCAGAATTGTTTGGAACCTGTGGCCCATTTTCCTTCCAATTTCTCCCGATGGAAAGGGAATGTTTATCCTTTGCCTGTCCATCCGTTGTATATCGGAAGCAGATAACTTGTGTTCACAGGTCCAGAGACAGAGGGGAATTGTGCCCCACGACAGACCACACCCATAACTTGTTCTGAGGCTTTGTACTTAATTGCTGCTGAAATGACTTGAGGCTTTTGGGGTGTTGTGTTGGAATGAATGTATTTTGCATGTAGAAAGAACATGTCTTTTTGGAGTCCAGAGGGTGGAGTGTGGTGGTTTGAATTTGTATGTACCGCAGAAAAACATGTTCTTAAATCTGATCCATTCCTGTGGGTGTGAACACATTGTAAGCAGGGCCTTTTGATGAGGTTAGGTTACTTCAGTTAAGCTGTGGCCCAGCCCAATCAGGACGTGTCGTGAGATTAGGAGAGCTGCCTTGTGCCTTGCCATGTGACAAGCTAAGGAGCAAGGATTGCTGGCAGTCAGCCCCAGAACTCCACAGTCTTCAGGGAGAAAGTCCTAATGAATCTTAATCCTAATACTGGAGTCCTTTATAAACAGAATGAACATATAAGAGAGAAAGAGAGAGCCATGGGAGCCAGAAGCCGAAATCAACAGAAACTGGAAGAGGAGGAGATCAACAGATGCCGCCATGTGCCTTGCCATGTGGTAGAGGAGCCAAGGATTGCCAGCAGCTGGTCATCAGGAAGAAAGCATCACCTTGACTTGGACATTCTCTTAGCCTCAAAACCATGAGCAAATAAATTCCCATTGTTTAACATGGCCCATTTCAAGGTACTTGTTTCAGCAGCCAAGGAAACTAAAACAGTAGGTGTTCAAGAAATGCTCTTTCCTTTCCCTCTTGCAGTCTTATTTTTTTAAAAAATGCTCAGCACTTCCTTGGGAGCGAGTATCGTTATTTTTCATCTCTGAAATCTACAGTTTCTTTAGATGTTATAATAACAGTGGTTATCATCTTCCTGGAAATGCTTCCCCTAACCTGCACACAGTTTGCTCCTTCTTGTTTTTTGCTGAAAAGTCCCCTTCTCTGAGGAGTCATGTCCAACCACTCAACCAAAAGCAGCCAGCCCTGTGCTCTCAGTGCGGCCAGTTCCAATTCTGCAGGGCACTGGACACTAGCTGGTCGTTTCCTTGATGTCGGCTGGTGCTCTCTGCCTAGAGCCAGGCAAACAGTAGGCCCTCAGGAAATAACTGTCGATTGGACACTTGAGACTTTACAAGTCAGTCTGGCACCCTTGACTTCCTTCCACCCTCGCAGCACCACTGCTGGGCCACCTTCCTGATCAGATGAAGACGCAGGCTGGAGGCATACCCATCACATCCAGAGCTGCAAATCTGTGAAGGGGAGACCTGAATTCAAACGAGGCTCTGCCAGGACAGCCTGCCCCTCTGCTGCTCCCCAGCCTTCTCTTCCTGTGTAAAGCCGCCTCATGAAGCTGCGGGTTTTCCTAAAAACAAGGTGTGTTTGGTAGCAAACAAAAACGACAGCAGCTCCAGCTCCGTCGGTGACCCCCAGGGGCCCCCAGGGCCGTAATTTCGCAGCGTGAGTTTCCCAGTGCCGCGCTGGAGAAGGAAGCAGCCCGGGGTGGCGGCTTCCAATATGGGCCCCCGCGGTGGCCCTCGAGCTTCTGCTGTGCACAGACGTGCATTTATTCCGAACACCCCGGCCCCGCCTTTGCAGTGGCTGTGTGCGGGCTTCTCCTCCCTGAGGCTCTGGCGGGGCCCCCTCGCCAGCCTTCCCTGGCCCAGGAGCCCTTTGCTCACCAGCCCCGGCTCACTGCTCCTCGCCCTCCCTGCCTTGGCTTCCCCCTGGCGCCCCGCGCCGGCCGCCGCGCCTCCTCCCTGCACCCGCTGGGGCTGCCGAGGAAGCGCAGGTGATCGTGGCCGGCCCCGGCAGCCCAGGCCCGGGGCTCCGCTGTGGCGTGCCGGGGCCTGCGGGCCACACGGGGAAGCCGGGAGGCACGGCGTGCCCTGAGGCAGGGCCAGGAAGCCATCTTAGAGCTGAGGCCCGCCCTGCACTCAGGGGCTGGCGCCGGCGCGGGGGAGGTGTGGTCGGCCTGGCCGCGGGGCCGGGAGGGCTGGAGCCCGGCGGAGCCCCGTGGCTGCCCCTGTCAGGGCACCCGGCGGCGCAGGCCCCGGAGGGCTGCTGCAGACAGCGCCCCCCGCCGCCTCGGCCGCTTCTGTCGCTGACGCGGCTCGGGGGCCCCGACGGGAGGCGCTGCGGAGGGGTACAGCAAAGCCCTCGGAGTGCGCAAGCCCCCGGGTCCCTGCCTTCCCTTGTAATTACGTCTTACCCTGGCACGGTCAAACCGCACTTGCTAGAGAGTGGCTGGACGGAAGGGTCTCCAGGGCCGCGAGCGTCGCTGTCCTTGGCCCCCGTCCTCAGCCTTGGGCCGCAGCCCTAGAGCGCAGGCAGCTTGTCGGCGCCCCTTCCTGTGGCTGGGGCAGGTGGTTTCATCCCCCAAAGGTGAGCATGTAAAGGTCTCCTCTCCAGGAGGTCGGCGCCACGCTGGTTCTGTTGAAGACAACGGTTTTGTTCCAGGGCCGTTTTATCTCAGACCATATTTTCTTTTATGGGAAGAGCCAACATAAGATCCTTCAAAACCAGATCCTTATAAGAACCCAGAAATACTTCACTGAGGGAAAAAAAAAAAAAATCAACTTTCAAAATAATATCTCTGCATAGAAATCTTTGTGATCTAAGCCAGTTCCCGGAATTATTTACTGACATTATAAATATGCTCTTCAGAGGTGACCAAAAATACATAATTATTTAATTTCAAAAGACTTCATGATCAGCGGCAAATTAGGGATTTGTATGACACTGTATAACATATGTGTCCACATCCATTCTGAAGTTAAATGTAAGCACTTCATACTTACAGTAAGGCATAGGTTTCATAGCTTGTCATTTTGCATTTTCTTCATAGGCACTCTAGATAGATGAAAATATTAATAAACTACAAAGTGCCCTCTAAAATAAATAGCTTTCAGGAAGCAGAAGTGGCTCAAGTGATTGGGCTCCGGTTGGTTCTCGGGGCCTCCTGTTGAAAAGCAAGCTGACCCACGTGGCGAGCTGGCACAGCAAGATGATGCAACAAAAAGAGAGACAGAAGAGAGACAATAAGAGACACAGCAGATTAGGAAGCTGAGGTAGCACAAGAGATTGAGCGCCTTTATTCCAGAAGGTCCCAGGATCAGTTCCCGGGGCCGCCTAAAAAGAAGACAAGCAGACACAGAAGAACACACGGAGAGCAGTGAGCACAAAAACAATGGGGGGAGGCGGGAAGAAATAAATAAATAAATTTTTAAAATAAAATAAACAGCTTTATGTTTGAACAGAAAGTATTAATTGTATACCATTCTAATCTCTCCCTTCTCTAAAAGCTTGGTAATGTTGGTGAATGCCTTTCACCAGTGTACTTTTTACCTTATATTATGTTTCAACGATAGATTGAAATTGTAGCATGGTGTTTGATATTTCATCCTAAATTTTTTTTATTTTCAAGTGTGTGAAGTCACATTGGTTATGTTATTATAATCCATTTTGGCATGTATTTTCATATAAATTATAGGTTGTTTTTGCCTCTCAACTCTCACTACATAGTAAGGATGGGGGGAAAAATCCCACCATATGGAACTATGGCTGATGTTGCATTAATGTGTGGTTTGAAAATAATAAGGATTATAAATGACTCACTAGGAGTAGAAAATAAGGAGAGAAGACGTATTAGGGAGAAGTAAAAACCTTGCTCTCTTTATGCACTGCTGAAAGATATATTACTATTCTCCTTCTTTTTGTTTCTAAGGAGTTTTTATTAACCCCTTTTTATTGATCAAAACAAACTGATTGCCAGTGAGTACAATATTTTCTATTCGAAATTATAAAACAAAAACAACGGCATGCAAACTCACATACTATCTACTCTGGTAAATAAGAGACAAATCCTCTCCAAATGAAATGCTAAATGGTGTTAAAGATTTCTGTAGCCATCCTTCAAACAGAACATTTCATTTACGGATCAGATTCGGCCTTGGGATTCGTTAGGAATTTGACTTTTCCCCACAGTGTAGTGACTATGCCTTCCAGAACACTGCTATTTAATATTTATATCCCATCCCTAAAGGACATATTTCTGTAGGGTGAATGCAGTTATGTCCAATAATAGCTGGGTCCGGGATGAGGACTCACGGGCTAGCCTGATTCTCAAGGAGAGAGAAGTGGGGGGCCAGGAAGACATTTGGGAAGTACGTCCTGCAGAGGGGTCCCCAGGCACTTCCAGCTGGGGGGGTACAGAGTGTGTAGGAAGCAGAAAACAAAGATTCCACCCAGGTTAGAGCCTCATCGGTCTGGGAAGAAGGCTGGAGAGTTTGGGGCGACAAAGCATAGAGGTTCAGACCAGTCTCTAGGGTGAGGGGCCTAAGGGAGCTTCCACGTGAAGGGGAGAACACGGGAGGGCAGCAGCCAAGAAATGGAGGCCTGCCAGTCGGGGCTGGGGCTCTGCCTACCCCCTCACCCCTTCCAGCAGCTCCCCAGACCCAGCCCAAGCTCAGAAGGGCTGTCCTAGCTGTGCAGAATTGGGGGGACTCACCTTGGTGTGGCTCTCTCACGCTGGAACAGGCTGCATGTGTGTGTTGGGGTCCTATGTATCTGTCTCTTACTGTAGGAAGGAGACTTTCCCCCTATCTCCTGGTAACTCATGTCTTAGTTATTTCAACAGTTGTGAATTGAAAAGAGAATGTATTTTACAGTTTGAAGGTCTAAAGATAAGGTTGGCATCGAAATTTTAAAATATTATTTCTTCTGATTAAAATAGTTCATATGGATGAGCAAGTGTTAAATATTCACTTAAATTTAGGCCAGCAGTGGAGTCACCATCAAGTTCACGAAAGGGCACATCCAAGGAGGTTTACACTTCAGCTAATTTATCCTGAGAACACCAAGTACTGACCCGTTCACTTTATGTACATAAAACAGGGCAATAGAACCCTGTGCATCTTTTAGGAATCAGTGGTTTCCTTTTTTTCCTTTCTTTTTTGTCTGTCTGTTTCATTCCACAGGAAGGAATTTAAAGCCAGCCATCTCTTGACAGAAAAATAATCCCCGTCATCTAAGTCAGAAGGGGATGATCTAGTTTGGAAACCATTCCTTTCGGGGCTTGAAGCCAATGCAAATCCGTTCTCTTCTGTCCAGGGTTACGATTTCACCCTCTTCCTCAGAATGCCCCTGAGGTTCATTTAGGGCAGCTGCTGGCACTGAGTCTCCCAAAGGTACAAGGTAGAGGATGCTGGGAGAACTGTGCATTCCCGCCCACCAGGCTTGCAGCAGTGGAGTCATCAGAGAACATTCTAGCAAATAGCTGTAGGGTGAGCAACTCTGATCAAGAGTCGAGGACACAGGTTTAGATCATTGAAAAAGCATAGGTGTTCCCATGTCTTGTCCCTGGAGGAGAATGCCGATGTTGTGTTTCAGAGGAAAGAGGGGAGGAAACTTGTCAGTGTGGAGACCTTTGAGGAATCTGGGCAAATAGAAGACTTGTGGTCAACAGTTCAACCCACGCTAAACCAGTGGGCTTTCCAGGCTGGGCAGGTGCGTGCACGCGTGGCAGAGAACTCTGTGTGTGTGTGTGTGCATGTTCTCAGTGTGTTCCAGAACCTCTGCCCTGGATTCCTCGTGGACAGGAGGGGCCGACACTCCCGGTGCCCTGTTGGGTGCTGTGTGCAAGCGACTGTGCGTGCCTGGACAGAGGGGTGGGGTCTGCGGGCTGGAGGAGAGGCGTGGGAGGGGACACAGGGGCTCTTGGAGGCTCGAAGCCTGGAAGAGCTTGTCTGTCAGAACTTCTCAGCCCTCTGAAGAGTCACTTGTGATTTTACAAGTGACCTGGTTTGTGACTCCAAGGCAAGCTCATCTGCAGCCTTTTCTTAGATTTGAAACAAGAATTACAAATAGGGCCAGAAAGTTAACTCCAAATGGCCTTGGAGAATAGATACACATACACACATGCACGTGCACACCCAACACTGTTTACACATAAAGCATCTCAACTCAAAAAAAGCTGAGCATGCAACTGCATCCAAACATACAGGGCGACTACTGTACTCAGTGACCAGCAAAGTGTCATCGAATATGTGTTTGGGTGACGGCACGGAAAGCCGGACCTTCAGGTGAATAAAGATGCACATGGAAATGCGTGTGCACACGAAGCCTGTATTCATATCCTTCCATATCCACAGCGTGGACTTGGTAAACCGCATAGGGCCTCAAGCACCCAGCCAGTCGAAGCGAGAAGGGCTGGAGAAGGTGTTAAAGGTTGGCAGGTATGTAGCTATGTACATATACAAACACATGTTTGTATGGATGTGTGCATATATTTAAACTGATTATCTTGACTCACCAATATTGGTTTCTCATCCATGAAAACAGGATCAGGCAAAAGCACATGTCTTTGGTGGGCCAGCAGAGCCTCTGGACTCAGTCTGCACAGATTCTGCATTGTGATCTCTCCGGGTTCCTTAAAGAAACCGCTTGGTGAAGGACGCGCCCTCTGCAGCCGGAAGAGGGTGGCTAATGCCGCCCACAGCCTGTGGACCCTCTTTGCCATCCACACCGACCCGTGTCTGGTCCTGGTTGGAGAGAGGAGACAAGGATTTATGCAGCAGACGGAGAATGAGCAGTCAATTCCCAACGTGAGGTTTTCCCCTGAGAAATGGTAAACGATCTAAAAAGCTTTTAAAAGTATTTTAACTAAAGACATTTTGGAGATTGTGGCAATCGGGTTAAGATTTACAAACTGCATTTCTTATAAATGCATTTCTTCTAGAAAGGGTCATGTGACCACATCCCATTGGTTCCCCCCCCCCTTTTTTTTTCCTGCATAGCTACCCCACTATATCTAATCCAGCCCTCAGCTGGGGTAGTAGATACCTGCTCATCCAGGTAATCTTATCTTCTAGGGGGAAATGGATGGCTGTGAAATCATCAGATAACACACCTCTTCTGGAAAGAAATGAAATGTGTTTTTATTGGCAGAGCTAAGATGAAGTTTGGCTGGAAATATGTTTCACAAATAAACTTGCACATAAATTGTCCATTCAGTGCTTGGAAATCTTTTTTCACTTTTGAGGAGCTGTCAGAGGTCCCTAATAAACAGTGAGCCTTATTTGGTTTACAGGATATGTAATTCTTCTTTTCTTTGAAAATAATTATTTTTCAAGCAAGTGCGGCAAAAATACTACCAATAAAAATCTCGCTATGACAGCATAAACAACATTTATAGCGAGCATATACATGGAGTTCTAATAAAAGCTGCTCCTGGTACCGAAGGAAAGGCAGGAAATTGGCTGACTTGTGTTCTGAGATCAAGTTCATGCCGTCGCCCTTGAGAGAGGCGACCTCACAGCCATTGTAGGCTTGTCCCCGACTGGCCCTTGGTTACCAGGGTGACAGGAGCACGATTTTGAAAGGCAGGGATGGCCCTTGGGCTAAGGAGAAGGAAGGAGCTGGTTGTTCAGGCTGAACCGGTGTCTGATTTATCTCAACCTGGCTCAGGGGGAGACACTTCTTAAGGTCCATTATTTGGGGCCACAAGAGAAGTGAAATTCCCTGGAGGACTCTGGAGGGGCTGAAGACCGTCCACTTCTGGGGTTCCCCCATTCTGGATCCAGGAGGGTCGCCCCTTGGCGAAGGCGGTGCCAGGGTGGGTGGCGGGGCTGGGTGGGTGGTGGTCCACTCCCGGGAGGCAGGTCTGTGCAGTCTGCTCTGGGCTTCCGATGGCTGTCGGGGTCGGGGGGCGAGGTTGGGGGCCCCCGGCTGGCCCCCCGGCTGGGGTGCAGGCTCGGCTCCGCAGGGGCTCGGGCTAGCCAGCTCTCCGCAGACACGGGTGCTCCTGTGAGCTTTTTATAGCAGCTCCAGAAGATGTTATCGCAGCTTGAGAACAGAAATTAAAATATGTATCCTTCAAGTGCAAACCCACTGTACTTACAGTTTTACTGTTTCTCGGCAGGGGGCCCCATTAATCTTGCTACAGGGAAATTCCTGAGGAAATTAATTCCCTCCAGTTGGGATTATTCTCAACTGGTCTTTGGGGGCGGAGTGATTGGAATTTAAGTCTCTCTTAAAAGAAGGGAAAAGTTGGCTATTTTACTTGAATAGCACTTCCGAAGGCAGGCCACGACTTACCTGCTGAAGCACCTCCTCCTCCCCCAGCACTCCTTTGTGCCCCCATCAGGTGGGCACGCGACCCCCGGGTGTCCTTTCCACAGGTCACGGGGCGCCGGGAGGGAGCGCGGCTGGCACCCTTACTGCCTAGGCCGTAGCCAGGAGCACCACGACACACGCACACCACGACACAGCGACACACACGACACACGCACACCACGACAGCGACACACACACGACACAGCGACACTCACACACGACACAGTGCACACCACGACACACGCACACCATGACACAGCGACATACCACGACACGCACACCACAACACAGTGACACACACATGACAAGCGACAGACACCACCCCCTCCACACGCACGACACAGCGACACGCACATGACACAGCAACACGCACCACCCCCTCCACACGCACGACACAGTGACACACACCGACCCCCCACTGCACACACAACATACCAACACACACACTAACCACCCACTGCACACACCACACTACAACACATGCACACATGTAGACAGGTGACTATACAGCAATCTACACACAGTGCACACACCAACCCACATACCACAACAAACAAACGTGCACATACACCCCACCCACACTCAGCACAGATGTGACCTTCAAACCAGGCCAGTTCACAGATGGGGGGAGCCCCTTTTGGCCACAAGGCCCAGGAAGCCCCTGCAGCCCTAAGCACTTCAGCACCCAGGTGGGACTTCAGTTCCCAGTGCCCAGAGCCAGGCCTGCAGCCAGGTCCCCCTACTCCTGCCCTGAGTGCCACCCAGCGCCCTCTGGCGCATCGCCCCCAGCTTCGGGCTGTGGGTGGGCAGCTGCTGTGCTGGGGGAGCCATGACCCCGGGGCCCTGGCAGCCAGCAGCGGCCTCTGCCCAGGGAGCACCTACGGCCAAGGGCCATGGGGTGCCCTCGTGCTGCGCCCATATGGCATCAGCAGAGGTTGCTGCCTGGGTGAACCCGCCCTGGTCCGGCCCAAACCAGCTTGCATAGTGCGCTTTCACTGTATGTGATGGTTAGGCTAATGTGTCAACCCGGCCAGGTAATTGTGTCCAGGTGTTTGGTCCAGCAAGCACTGGGCTAATTGTAACACAAGAGCATTTATGGACTTCGATCACCAGTGAGTTTACTGCGTGGATGGCTGATTACATCTGCATCAATCAGGGAGATTGCATCATCAGTGGATGACACTTTTATCCAATTAGTTGAATGCCTTAAAAGTGGAAGTGATTTCAACACTCACAGAGAATTTCCCAGCTCGTTGTTGGACAGGCAACTTCTCCCAGAAACTCATCAAGGACCTTTCATCAGACTTTCATCGGAGTCCCTGGTTTGCAGCCTGCCTGCGGCACCTGGACTTGTGCATCCCCATGGTCACGTGAGAGACTCTTATAAAATCTCATATTATTGACAGATATCTCCTGTTGATTCTGTTTCCTGAGAGAATCCTGACTAATACAGCTGGTACCGGGAGTGGTTCTTGAGGAACAGAGTCTTAAACATGGGATGTCTGAGGTGGCTCTCCACTCTAATTGGACTCACGGGTACTAATGACTCCCTTTCCAATAATGAGGTTGCTAACAGTCCATGGCGTGAGCTGGCAATAGAGATACGCAAAATAGCATCACTGGATTCCCCTACTTCAATGCTTATAAGAAGCAAGGATCTGGGTGAGAGTGTTTTCAACACCTTAACAGAATTTTGTGGAGTCAAAAAATATAATGATGTTGGCTGGCTCCTCCTAGATACTCTGGATACAGTTACAAAAGAAAGAGATGAGCTAAAGTCTTCACATTTGAAACTTAAATGCCACATGAATGATATGAAAGTTTCTACGTGTGCCTTGAAAGAAAATCTTGTCTCCTGTCACCACAGACTTGAGATATCTGAGAATCAAACCCAGACTCTCATTGTACGAGTAGCAGAATTAAAGAGGAAACTAAAATCTCAACCTTGCAGGGTTTCTGCAATTAAAGTGAAGGCATTGGTTGGAAAGGAGTGGAACCCCGAGGATTGGGACAGAGACATATGGGATGATGATAATATTGGTGGGGACATTGGAACCCTAAATTCTGCTGAGACTTTACCAAATAAACCTGCAATGGCCTGCGCTGTGGAGACCACACCTTGTCAACCTTGTATCATCCAGCTTCCTGCCTGCCCCAGGGAGTCTGGACCTCCTCCCAGCCCTGACAGCCAAACTCCAGCATGCACTGCCCAACTTCCAGTAGGCCCTGAGGAATCTGTCTTCCAACCCCTGCCTGAAGAGATTAATCCTGTCTCACCAGAAGAAAATGCAAAGGAATGCCCTGAGGTCAGTAGCCTGTAAGACATCTCTAATTCTTCTCCTTACCCACACCCCCCACCCATCTTGTATTCCAGACCCATTACTAGACTAAAATCAACAAGCCTCCAAAGGTGAAATACAAAGTGTGACCCATGAGGAAGTATGCTATACTCTGAAAGAACTGCATGAGTTTTCCAACTTATATAGACAGAAATCAGGGGAATATGTGTGGGAATGGATACTAAGAGTATGGGATAATGGTGGAAGGAAAATAAAGTTGTATCAGGCTGAATTTATTGATATGGGCCCACTAAGCAGAAATTCTGGACTCGACGCTGTAGCTCGAGGGGTTAGAAAGGGCTCTAACAGTTTGTTTGGGTGGCTGACTGAAGCATGGACCAAACGATGGCCTAACATGTCTGATGCTGAGATGCCCTATTTGCCCTGGTATACAGTAGACAAGGGGATTCAAAGGCTTAGAGAGATTGGAATGCTAGAATGGATTTACCATTTGAGACCTGCCCACCCACCCCAGGAATGTCCAGAGGACACAACTTTAACCAGGACTGTGAGGAATAAATTTGTAAGACTAACTCCATCTTCTCTGAAGAGCTCTGTGGTTGCTCTTCTCTGCAGCCCAGATATTACTGTAGGGGGGGCTGTAATGGAATTGGAATCCTTAAATATTATGGGGATGATCGGATCAGGGCCCGGTAAAAGTCAAGTATCGGCAGTTAATCGCCAAAGCCAAGGTAGGCGTGGCTACCACAATGAAAGGCAGATTCAAAGCAGCACACAGAATAGTCTGAGTCGCATGGAGTTATGGCGTTGGCTGATAGATCATGGGGTACCTAGAAGTGAAATAGATGGGCAGTCTACTAGATTTCTTCTGGATCTGTATAAGCAGAAGAGTTCTAGGTCAAGTGAACAAAATCCTAACTCTAATTACAGACGCAGAGAATCACGGCCCCTTAATCAATCCCCAGACTTGAGACAGTTTACAGACCCAGAGCCCCTTGAATGAGGAGAAGGCCAGGTCCCCTTGGGGAAGGATCCCCTGAAACTGCCAAAAATTTATACAGTTAATCTTCCTCCCACCTTTCCCTAGGGAGACCTACGGCCTTTTGCCAGAGTAACTGTGCATTGGGGGAAAGGAAATGATCAAACATTTCGGAGATTATCAGACCCTGGCTCAGAAGTGACATTAATTCCAGGAGACCCAAAATATCACGTGTTCCACCAGTCAGAGTAGGGGCTTATGGAGGTCAGGTGATTGATGGGGTTTTAGCTCGGGTCTGTCTCACAGTGGGTCCAGTGGGTCCCCGGACCCATTCTGTGGTTATTTCTCCAGTTCCAGATGCATAATAGGAATAGACATTCTCAGTAACTGGCAGAATCCCCACATTGGATCCCTGACTTGTGGAGTGAGGGCTATTATGGTTGGAAAGGCCAAGTGGAAGCCTCTAGAACTGCCCCTGCCATGTTACCTTCTCTTTCCCAGCCCACAGCTTTGGTCTCTTGGGGAGTCCCTTACAGTCAGTTGACTGAGGATGAGAAAACTCGGGCCTGGTTTACAGATGGTTCTGCACAATATGCAGGTAACACCCGAAAGTGGACAGCTGCGGCACTGCAGCCCTTTTCTGGGACATCCTTGAAGGATAGTGGTGAGGGCAAATCCTCCCAGTGGGCAGAGCTTCGAGCAGTGCATCTAGTTGTTCACTTTGCTTGGAAGAAGAAATGGCCAGAGGTGCGTTTGTACACTGATTCATGGGCTGTTGCCAATGGTTTGGCTGGATGGTCAGGGACTTGGAAGGAACATGATTGGAAAATTGGTGACAAGGAGGTCTGGGGAAGAGCTATGTGGATAGACCTTTCTGAGTGGGCAAAAAACATGAACATATTTGTGACCCACGTGACTGCTCACCAGAGGGTGACTTCAGCAGAGGAAGAGTTTAATAATCAAGTGGATAAGATGACCTGCTCTGTGGCTAATGCTCAGCCTCTTTCTCCAGCCACTCCTGTCATTGCCCAATGGGCTCATGAACAAAGTGGCTATGGAGGTAGGGATGGAGGTTATGCATGGGCTCAGCCACATGGACTTCCCCTCACCGAGGCTGACTTGGCTACAGCCACTGCTGAGTGTCCAATCTGCCAGCAGCAGAGACCCACACTCAGCCCCCGATATGGCACCATTCCTCGAGGTGACCAGCCTGCTACCTGGTGGCAGGTTGACTACATTGGGCCACTTCCACCATGGAAGGGGCAGCGATTTGTTTTAACTGGGATAGACACATACTCTGGCTATGGGTTTGCATTTCCGGCACGCAATGCTTCTTCCAAAACTACCATCCGTGGACTTACTGAATATCTTATCTACCGCCATGGCATTCCACACAGCATTGCTTCTGATCAAGGAACCCATTTCACAGCAAATGATGTGCGGGAATGGGCACATGCCCATGGAATTCACTGGTCTTACCATGTTCCCCATCACCCTGAAGCAGCTGGATTAATAGAACGGTGGAATGGCCTTTTGAAGACTCAATTATGGCGCCAACTAGGCGGCAATACCTTGCAGGGCTGGGGCAATGTTCTCCAGGACGCTGTGTATGCTCTGAATCAGCGTCCTCTCTATGGTGCTGTTTCTCCCATAGCCAGGATTCATGGGTCCAGGAATCAAGGGGTGGAAATGGGAGTGGCACCACTCACTATTACCCCTAGTGACCCACTAGGAAAATTTTTGCTTCCTGTCCCTGCAGCCTTAAGCTCTGCTGGTCTACAGGTTTTAGTTCCAAAAGGAGGAGTGCTGCCACCAGGGAACATAACAATGATTCCATTGACCTGGAAGTTAAGACTGCCACCTGGCCACTTTGGACTCCTTTTACCTGTGAATCAACAGGCAAAGAAGGGAATTACTGTACTGGCTGGGGTGATTGGTCCTGACTATCAAGGGGAAATAGGACTGCATCTATGTAATGGGGGTAAAGAAGAGTTTGCCTGGAATGCAGGGGATCCTCTAGGGCGTCTCCTAGTCCTGCCATGCACTGTGATTAAAGTCAATGGAAAATTGCAACAAACCAATTCAAGCAGGACTAACAATGGCCCAGAATCTTCAGGAATGAAAGTTTGGGTCACCCCACCAGGCAAAGAACCACGGCCAGCTAAAGTGCTTGCTGAGGGTAACGGGACATGGAATGTGTAGTGGAAGAAGGTAGTGATAAATATGAACTTCGACCACGTGACCAGTTACAGAAACGAGGACTGTAATAGTCATGAACCCTTCTTCCTTGTTTCATTATGAGTATGATTGTATATGTACACAAAATGAATTTCTTTGTTTTCTTCCCCAACCTTTTCCCCTATCATATGAAAAGTTGTATTAATTCCACATCATAATATTTAAGGATGTCAAGTTTAAGAGTAAATATTACCCAAGGACATGCACCTTATTCTGTGGGGAATTAATGTGTTGCCGGTTGTACACATGGGAGCTGAACATTGTTAGGCAGAAATATGCTTGTCTGTTACTGTTTTTACTTAGAGATTAAGTATGGTTTAGGGTAATGTGTATGACTGCCAAGTTGACAAGGGGTGGACTGTGATGGTTAAGCTAATGTGTCAACTCTGCCAGGTAATTGTGTCCAGGTGTTTGGTCCAGCAAGCACTGGGCTAATTGTAATACAAGAGCATTTATGGGCTTCGATCACCAGTGAGTTTACTGTGTGGATGGCTGATCACATCTGCATCAATCAGGGAGATTGAATCATCAATGGGTGACGCTTTTATCCAATCGGCTGAATGCCTTAAAAGGGGAAGTGATTTCAACATTCAGAGAGAATTTCCCAGCTCGTCATTGGACAGCCAACGTCTCCCAGAAACTCATCAAGGACCTTTCATCAGACTTTCATCGGAGCCCTTGGTTTGCAGCCTGCCTGCAGCACCTGGACTTGTGCATCCCCACGGTTGCGTGAGAGATTCTTATAAAATCTCATATTATTGACAGATATCTCCTGTTGATTCAGTTTCCCGAGAGAACCTTGACTAATACACTGTACTTCTGAGCTTTTGCACACTGATGGGGACATAGGGGAAAGCCAAGTCCTTGTATTCTGTCACAGGCCAAACTGATTTCATATGGCAATTTTACGTGGTAAATACCAGTTTTTCCCTTGGTGCTCCAACATGCTCAGAGAGAGAGAGAGAACTGGACTGGCCAGAGTATCAACAGCCTGTGAGGTGGGATGGGGTGGGGATGGCTGCTGTGTCCTGGTGCTGTCCCTTCCCAGCTCCCAGACTGGGCAGTTTTCTTAGCTCTAATGTGGGGGCAGGAGGGGAGAGTCTTTATATCATCAACTGGAGACCGAATGCTAGAGGTGGTCGCTCATGTGCAAGGGCTTTTGATGGCAACCCCCCACTCTATACTTGCATATACACCTCTACGTACCTGCAGAGACACCTGTACGTGCCTGCTTATACACCTGTACATACCTGTAGATACCTGTAACTCAGATACAGCACCCTCCCCAAACCGTGGCTTGGGCGTAGGGCTGAGTGAGTAGGCATTGTTGCTGAAGTCAGAGAACGTAGAGGGAAGAGGTCATCTGCTTCCTCCTGGGCTTCCTGATCTCAATCGTGAAAACTGCTAGAAAGGGCAGGAGCGAGATTGGAAACATTATCCGGTTTTCTCGTAGCATTTTTGCTGAAGTAGGGAGTATCCTCTGCAGCTGGTATATGCTACTCGCAGGAAATTCTGTTTAAAGAAAAAAAAATCAGAATTTATAAAAGTCACAGGGGGGTGATCACAGTGATTTTGAAAATGATTCACTATTGCACATTCTCCTAGTGCATTACAGTTTCATTATTTTTTCAATTACAAAGTTAGTCCATGTTCTTTGAAAAAAATGCATACTACACAGAAGTGTATAATGCAGAGGACACAAGAGTTGGTCTTCCCTTCAAACTCTCCAATTTCCATTTTCTGGGGGCAAGCTCTCCTAATACTTTGGGGCTCATCCTTCTGAAGGCCTTTTTCTATGCTTCATCTATCTATCTATCAATCAATAAATCATCATATATAATATAGTTATATATACTATACTGTTTATATGTAATGAATGTTTAAAAATGGTTATCAGAATACACACCTTGTTTTACCATATGCTATTTTTTTTTTTTTTGCATTTTTATAATAATCTCTAAGGCTTTTATGCATTTTAAAAATTAAACTTATTTTGAGATAATTGTAGATTCACGTGTAGTTGTAAGAAATAATTCAGAGAGATCCCAAGTCCAGGCAAAGGTTTCTCCCGATGGTAATATCTTGCAATACTGTAGCACAATATCATTGCTGCACTCAATCTGCCCATCGTCCTTCCTTTGTGTGCAGTTTTCTCACAGGGAGGCTTGTGTATCCACCACAGGCAAGACACCTTGACTGCCCACCTCTCCCACTGCATTTTCAATAGTGTAATTTACCATTCTCAGTAACATCTATTTCTCAGGGAGGGCATGTCTGTATGACTGCTTTTAAATCACTACAGCAACACTGTCCAAGAGAGAATAAAAAGAGGGCTGCAAATGAAAGCCACCAATAGAATTTAAAAAATTTTAAACCACATTAAAAAGGTAAAAGAGGTAAACTTAATTTATATATTTCATGTAACCCAATACAGTACATCAACCCTAAATTATCATTTCAACATGCAAACAATATAAAAATTATTAATGAAATATTTTACATTCCTATTCTTGTACTAAGTCTTTGAAACTGGGCGTGTATTTTACACTTCCGGGGCATCTACCCCAGGCCAGCCACGTGTCAGTGCCCAGCAGCTGCCGAGCGACCATGCTGGACAGGTTGGGTCCAGAGTTTTCTGGGTGCCCAGTGAGGGTGCTTCTGTTTTCTTCAGTTCACATTCTCACATTTCTCTTTACTTCTGCCTTCACTTAACCTCCAGATTAACTTTTTCTCTTTCTCCCTGGAAAAGGGTGCTTTATGCTCAGTCCTCACGAACCCTGAATTTTGCTCGCCTCCTAGGCCACAGGCAGATTTGCAGTGCAGGCTGCAGGGGAGTGGCAGAGCAGCACAGGGCCTTTGGTGCGGGCTCACATTGCCAGCTCCTCCCCAGGGCCTGGGGGTTCTCCTTGCCTCCCTGCAAGGCCTCTTGCTCTTCCTGGGCAGTGGAGATGGAGGACATTGGGTTGGAGTACTGCTGCTGAGCCCTGCTCTCCCCTGCGTCCTGGCACATGGAGAAACCTCAGCTGGCTGAGCCAGGTAGGGAAGGCTCTGAGTGGGCCCTGACCTCAGTGCTGACTTCTCAAGGACAGTGCAGGAGGACTTCTGGGGAGAGTCTCGAGCTTTGGGTAGACGCGATTGCACCCTCGGGTATGGTAACTAGAGGAGGAGAGCCGAAAGTAGATGGGTGCCCCAGAGAACTCTGCGGCTTGCAGCTGAGGTTTCCCCAGCCATCTAAGCTAGTAGGGGCCAGATAAAATGACCCAGGCAGGGAGCGTGGGCGGGGTGAAGGCAGAGGACATTGCCCAGAGAGTCCGCTTCGGGGGGTTTGTGGAGTACCACCAGCCAGAGAAGGCCGCGGGGTCTGGGAGCCTGGAGGCCTGATTGGCAGGGGATAAGGGGGTCCTGGAAGCCAGGTTGGGGGTGGGCTGGCCTGCTGCTCTGGGGTTACAATCCATTTGGGCACCACTGGGTGTGTGTGTGTGGGGTTGGGGGCTATGGTCGATTACACTGGGTTCAGGTCCCCCAAGTCTGAGTTGGAGGTGAGCTTTCCATGCTGAGGCCTGTAGACCCATCGCGTCCTCAGCCTTCCCAGGGCATGCCCACTTTGAAGCTAAATTTTAGATAACGATTTCAGCTTGTAAGTGTATTAGCCTGACTCTCCACGCCTCCACACAAATGCTTCCTCTGACCTGGGGCTTGGCTTTTAAAGCTCTGAACCTGGGAAGCGGCTGTGGCTCAATCAGTGGGGCTCCCGTTTACCATATGGGAGCCCCGGGTTCGGTTCCCGGGGCCTCCTGGTGAAGGCAAGCCCGCCCACACGGCGTGGTTAGCTGACCCAGAGAGCACAAGCAGCAAGGGGGGGATAAATGAATAAATAAATAAAATCTTAAAAAAAAAAAATAAATAAATAAACAAAGCTCTGAACCTGGAGCTGCAGGCTGGTGAGGCCACACCCACGGCCTTCGAGGAGCGGGGCCTCCCGAAGGCCAGGAACCCCAGCCAGGCGCCGGGCAGCAAGCACCCCTGGGCGGCCGCAGGCGCAGGCGCAGGCGGGGCGTGGCCGACGGGGCGTGGCCGGCGGGGGCGCGCCCCCGAGGGCGGAGCCTCGCCGGCGCGCAGCCGCCCCGCCCCCGGCCCCGCCCCATCGGGCCGCCGGCGCTCGATTGCTCCAGTCTGGCGGCGGCAGCATGGCGGCGGGGGCGGCTGAGGCGGCGGCGGCGGTGCTGGAGGTCGGCTCGGCCCGGGAGTTTGAGGAGCTGCTGCGCCTCAAAGCCAGGTAAGCGGGCCCTGCGCGGCGGGAGTGGGGCGCCGGGCGCGGGGGCAGCCCTGCCCGCTCCTCCCCGCCCCGCTCGCCTCGGCGTCGGGCGGCGGGGCCCAGCGCGGCGGGCTCCCTGGAGTCTCCGAGCCGGGCCTCGCCTGGAGGGGACGGCGGGCGCGGGAGGGCCGACCCCCGCCCCGGGTCTGCGGGCGCTGGCCGGGCGGCCTGGGGGCCCTCCGGGCGCGGTGACTCAGCTTTCCCGGGGCGCTGCCTGCCGGGGCGGGCCGGGGGCGGCGCGGCCGCCGTCGGGGGACCCCTCCGCGGGCTCCGCCTCTTAGCGCGCCGCGGGCCTGGGGCCGCCAGCTGGCGTCTGTGCCTTAATCTTTGGCGCGGCTTTATAATAGGGCTTCGCTTCTTAGGTTGTTTCGTCTTTCTTTTCGCATTGATGTTTAAAGTTTGCTATTATCAGGCAGCGCTTGCATTTTCTAACTCATTTGTTGCCTTAGACCAGGATTTCGTGTTTCGTGCTGGTTTTGTCAGTCTGTTCTGGCTTGGCACACACGTGCTTCTTGCCCTTGAGAAGACTACAAAAGGAGATCCGTAGGGATGCACAGAAAACGTTTTTCTGGGGATAAACAGAAACTCTGAACTGTAGGAATGCTTATAGGTATGCACCTGGGAGTACCGTGGTACTACCACATCAGACTGTAGGGTCGTCCGAGGACCGAGCTGTCCCTTTAGCTGTAGTGGTTGACATGGGTACTCTAGTGTCAACTCAGCCGCTTACTGACCATGTGGCCCAGCGCAGATTTCACTCCAAGCCTCAGTTTCCTCAACGGTAAAATGGATTAGAACAGTACCTCCTTCCTGGGGCTATTGCTACGCTCGTATGAGACCATGCTTAGCACGTGGCCTGACGTTGCATTAGGGAGCAGAGTGCATGCATGCAATTCATAGGCAGCAAATGCTTTTTGACTTAAAGTAAAATTTTGCTGGCTGAGTTTAATTAGAGGCATGTTGTATTTTGTGATTTTTTCCGACGGAGGGTGTAGATGAGATGTGGGAGTTGTCTGTGTTGAAAATGGGGAGGGGTGAGCGTTGCTGTGTTCTGTTTGGCCATCTTTTATGGAGGGGATGAGGTTAAAAGTGTTATTAAAGCCAGCTGTTTGGGCAGTTCCTGGGAAATTATTAAACAGAGGGAAATGACGAAAGCTGGATTCTGATTCAACCAACTCTTTACCCACAGATCTAAAGGCGGCAAATTATGGAGGACATGAGAGGTGGCTTTTTGAAATGAGCAGGGCTTGTGTGGACCTGCCCATCATAACCGTTTTGAACTTACTATCACCTGACACAGACTGTTGCGTGGGTCACATTTTTGTTTCTGTGCTTTGTATTTTAAAGTCTTTAAAATATCACAAGGGGTAAAAGTTTACTTGTAAATACCGTTTAGATGTATTCTTGCTACTGGGCTGTACTTGAAATGACTCAAAAGTCTGCACTCCTTCCATACTGATTAATTTATGGGCTCACGGGAAATTTGGCATCGGAGGAAGGAACAAATTTCTGCAGTTTTTGTGAAAATGAAAGCATTTAAGAATAATAGAGTACTTGTGTTAATGTAATCACTTAAAAAGCTTTCCAAATCATCCCTTCTCTTCAATTTTAAAATTTGACATGAATTGAAATTTTTTCTTCGCCTAAGTCAGCTAATCAGATGTTTAAATATAAGTTAGGGAAACCTCAGCTGGTCTCTACAATGGGATATTAATGTCCATTTGCAGAGTAATTAATCAGAACACCTGTAATAATAGAGAAACAACTGTTTACTGAGCACTAATTATTTTACTGATGAAGACCTGAGATTAATTAGCCGGGATTTGAACCTGGTCTGCTGTTCTCTAAATGTTTTCCTCCAACAACGCACCATGTATGTTGTGCTATCCAGGAAGATGGAGAGAACACTTAACAGATATCTGAAAGAGGATAACAGCATTTCAGGTATATGTTCTTATAATATTGGGCATTATATACTTAAATGAAAAGTGGAAGTTAAGCACTTAAACATGAGAATATCAGAGATAATTTGAAATGACGATAGACATTTCTATAGCCCTTTAATGTTTTCAGAGTGCTTTTCTGTTTCATTTGATCTTCCCGACATCCCAAGATGTCAGGTATTGCTGTTCATCAGATGTGGAAGTTAAGAGAAGTTCAATTACTTTTCAGGGCCACTTTAGTTGTGATGGAACTGAAAACTTGAATTCAAGTTGTGTGTGTGTACTTTTTCCTTTTCCTTTTTATGTAGGTTCAAATGGTAGAAAATGTGGTAACCTATTTTAATTTTTAAAAATGTAATCATACTATGAGCATTTTCCCATGTCATTAATAACACGGTTTTTAGTGGCTGTGTAATATTTTGTTATCTGACCATTTAAAAAGTGGCAGATTTTCCCAGTTATTTGCTATGTAAAAAAAGGGAAAATACCCATATACATTTGTCTCTTTACTTACTAAGAATCAACACCTCTAAGTATGTAAGAAATTTCTGGGCAGGTCCCAACTTAATTCCCACCAGCAGGATATGAAAGTGCTTCTTATCCCATCCCTTTTATCATTGACTATTAGGATTTAAAAAATCCTTTGTCAGTTTGGTGAAAATGTTATCCCAGCTTTTTGTTAAACTGAGGTGTAACTTACACGTGATAAAATGCACAGAACTTGTTTGCTGTGATATTTTTGGCAATTGTATGCAAAACCGGTAACCACCATTCAAAACAAGAATATAGAACCCCAGAAAGTTCTTTAGGTCCCTCCAGTACTCCCCCACCTACTGATCTGCTTTCTGTCACTAGAGATTAGTTTTGCCTGTTCTTGGACTTTATGTCCAAGTTCCTGTTCTTTTATTTCTGGTTCCTTTTGGCCATGGTATGCTTTCACTATTCATCCATGTTGCTCCATGTATTTAAAGCTGCTTCCTTTTTTTTTTTAAGATTTTATTTATTTATTCATTTATTCCCCCCTTGCTGCTTGTGCTCGCTGGGTCAGCTAACCACGCCGTGCGGGCGGGCTTGCCTTCACCAGGAGGCCCCGGGAACCGAACCCGGGGCCTCCCATATGGTAAATGGGAGCCCTACTGATTGAGCCACAGCCGCTTCCCAAGCTGCTTCCTTTTTATTGCTCAGTAATATTCTGTTGTTTTTCCAGTTTGTGGACTGAGGGTTACTTCCAGGTTGGGCCTCTTCTGAGTAGGCTGCTGTGAGCATTCTTGCCCACGACTTTTTGGAGGACCGCTGGTTTCCCACTGTTCCTTAGGCCCTAGAGCCTCAGCCGGATCCTCTGCATGGCTGGAAGACAAGGCTAGGGCAGGCAGAGGTTCCTGAGGGAGGCCTGCATATGGGGTAGGTCACTTCTGCCTGTTTTCCAGGACCCCAGACAGCTGCAGGGAAGACTGACGAGGAAGCCTTCGACCCTGAAGCCCTCCTGCTCATGCCCTGAAGCTGCTGCCTTCTGCTGGATCTAAGCTAGAACCCACTGCACTGGGGGCCCTACCATGTGTCCTTGCCTTGGGTGGGCCTACCTGTTGAAACCCCTTTCCTTTTGTGTGCCCCTGAACACAGTCCTGCCATGACTGCAGTCCTATCTTTTCCTTTCAGCAAATAATCTTGCCTCCTACCAGAGAGAAAACCGAGGGCTTCAAGTGGCATCTCCCTCCGCCATCTTTCTGCCCCCCTCCAGGCCTACCCACTTGGGTGTACACTACCCATTTTTCAGAAGCAGACTGTCTTTTCTCTGCAAGGCAATTCTTTTTGCTCCCGATTTCCTCTCTCCTACCTCCTTGAGACCTTGCACGCCCTTACCTGTCTCCTGTCTTCACCCTCTCTCTCCAGTTGCACTGACTCCTCTCAAGTAAACATACTGAAGGATAGTCTCATTAAAAAAAAGCCCGTCCCTTGAGCCTGTCTTTCCCTCTGGCATGTACTCTATTCAGAGCCAGATCTAAAGAGCAGATTTCTAGCAGTCTCCACTTCCTCGTTTTCACGGCTGTCCTCCCTGTGCTGCAGTCTGACCTGGGTTTCTGCCATTCTCTTGAAATTGTTCTCATGGAGATTACCTAATTGCCAAACCAAGCGCCTCCTTTTGTGGTTCCGTTGTTAGTTGCGTGCTTCTGGATTTGAGATGTCTGTGCTTCCTTCGATGCTCTTCTCTGGCTTCTTTGGGACCCTTTAACCTTCCTATACCTCTTAGGCTGCCTTCTCGGGTTCACCGCAGGGATCCTGTCTCCTCCAGGCCTCGCTTAATGTGGACGAGCCCAGAGCCGCGGATCTTGGGTCTCTTCTTTATCACCTTTGCATGGGTGAGCCTTCTCTGTCAAATTGGTGCCAGCTCTCTTTCTTGATGAGTCCCAAATCTGTAGGTAAGCGCAGACTTCTTTCCTGAGCTGGAGACTCCTATTAACAACCCCCTAGACTTCCTTTCCTTTCAAGTTGGCAACCTGTGTGTTAGGTATCTAGTGATACCTGCTCAAGCCATGTTGGTCACCAAGCCTGACGCTTGGGAGCCAAGCCTGGGCTCCTGCTTCATCTGCTCCCGCTCCTGATGCCTTGTTGTAGGCTTCCATCCCCTCACCCGTCATCGTTTTGTAATTCCTTTCCTTGCTCATAAATTTGTTGTCCTTGGTTCCTCCCTCCATGTAACATGTTTATATATATATATTTTTTTTAACATGTTTTCCCGATTTTTCAGATTTTGAGAGGAGGGGTGAGGTTATTTTGGAACTTAGAATTCTGTAAAACAGAAAGACCTTTCTGTTGGAAATGAGATAAAGACATCTTTTCTTTGACAAGAGAACTTTCTATGAAAGTAGTTAAGATAAATAATTAGATTCCTAAGGATTTAGTTAATTTTTAGTTTTTTTTTTTTTACCGGGAGGCACCGGGGATCGAACCCTGGTCTCTCCATATGGTAGATGGACACCGAACCTCTTGAGCCACATCCGTTTCTCGGATTTAGTTAATTTTATTAATCCACTGTTCTATCTGTTCATACCATTGGTTTTTAGAAGATGTTTTGATATGTAGTATAAAAAATGTATAAAAGGATGGTTTGTAAAATGTGGTTCCATGTTTCCTTGTGTGTCTTCATTTTCAGCACTTTATTGGTGTTCCGGTAGTCACGAGTGGGCCTCTTGTCACAATACCATGTTTAAAAAGTAAATACTAACCTCAATAGTAATAATGCATCTGCAGCCAGTTTTTACAAGCGTTATGCCCCTAACGCAGAATCTTAGTTTCTGTCTTTTGCAGGAGTGCGAAAATATAGTTGATTTACATGGCTGGTAGAAGAGATGGGTGAATATTCAGAACCGTGTGGGAAAAATCTTGATTCAAGAAATATCATTATTGAAAATTTATCCAAAAGATTCCCAAGAACTTGCAGGTTGTCCTTATGTTTTAACTGTTTAATACAACAAAATTCTAGTGGTACAAAACAATTCAGCAAGTTCTCTTAAAATTCTTTTTGGTAGCAGAATTTACTCTATGTCAGTATTTGCTTATTACCAACAATAAAGTAATTTTTTTAAAATGTGTTTTTTTTTTTTTTTTTTTTTTTTAATAGGTCCCTCCTTGTGGTCCATTTTTGGGCGCCATGGGCTCCACAGTGTGCTCAGATGAATGATGTGCTGGTGGAGTTAGCTAAAGAACACCCTCAAGTTTCATTTGTGAAGGTATTATATTTTCAGTCATGCCTGTTACAAATTTAATTCTGATTTGTGGCTTAGACTAGATTTTATGAGCCATTGTAAGGGAGGAGTGGTGTGGAATTCCACATGTTCATAATTGATGTTGGCATCTGTTCTTTTTTTGCAGTTGATTATTTTAAAAAATCTTAAAATAGTTTTGGACTTCTCAAGTACTGAGTTGTGTAAAATTCACACACTGTCCCTATAGTTGAGTGGGAGGACATAACTGCCATATGTGAGGATAGAGTAGGGGAGTGCTTGAGAGCAAGAGCTGACTGTAGACAATTCATTGTGGATAGTTGTGACTATAATATATTTAAAATATTAAGGTCAATTTCATTGAAAAGCTAGATGTGATATGCAAAGTGACTTGAGAAAGGGAATGACAAGGCTGGTCGGGACCAGAGGAATAGAAAGAAGTTGCTCTCGTGGATTGGGTAAATGCAAACCTGCGAAGAAATTGAAAGTCTTTCTAATTTGTTCAGAAAGCGGAGGAGAAAGGAAGCCAAGCGGCCACCTTGCCTGCTTCGGGTTTCCCTCTGGCGTTGTGTGCTCCTGCGTTCCCAGCAGCTCTTGAACGGCCGTGTACTAGGAAAGTGAGCACGCCTGGTTTAGCACAGTTCAGTGTTATCATTCAGGAATTCAACTGGTTTAGGTAGCATGACCACAATATAGAGTTAAGAATCATAGAGATGAATTATTGGGAAGGGGAAGTATACCATGTATTCGAAAGCCTGAGTCCTTAGGATAAAAAAAGAAAAAACAGACTCGGGCCGACTTTCCGGGGTAAGGTCGAGCAAGGGCAGCTGCCCTGGGGTCGAGGTGACTGCTGTCTTTTCCTGCATTTCGCGGCGAAACCCAAGAAGAGGAGCCTCAGATGAAAGAAGCCACATGAACCAGGAGAAACTTGCCAAACTGCAAGCACAAGTGCGCATTGGTGGGAACGGAACTACTCGCAGAAAGAAGGAGGTGGCGCAGAACAGCTCTAGCAGCTATAAAAACTCCAGTTCTCCTTAAAAAAAACTAGGGGTAAACGATGTCTCTAGTATTGACGAGGTTAACATGTTGACAAACAAAGAACAGGGATCCACTCTAATAACCCTAAAGTTCGGGCATCTCTGGCCCAAACACTTTGACCATTACAGGCCATGCCGAGACCAAGCAGCACAGAAAGGCTCCCCAGCATCTTAGACCAGCTTGGCGCAGGCAGTCTGACTAGATTAAGGAGACTGGCTGAAGTTCTGCCCAAACAATCTGTGGGTGGAAAATCACCACTTGCTATTGGAGAGGAGGAGGATGATGAAGTTCCAGATTTTGTGGAGAATTTTGATGAGGTTTCCAAGAATGAGGCAAACTGAATTGAGTCAACGTCTGAAGAAGATAGAATTTGAAGTTAACTTGGAGCTGCTATTTTATGTTATGACTGCTTTTTTAAAATTGTCTTGTTTATGGATCTAATATAATCTAGATCTCTTAATATTTTTAAGCTCAAGCTTCTTGGACACTGCAGCTCTTTTCAGTTTTTGCTTATAAACAGTTTCATTCTTTGTAGCTAATTAAGCTGAAGATGCCTGGGAGTAAAGTTTGAAAACAAATATTAATAAAGTTCTTTGCCTAGTTAGAAACAAAACAACCAAAAAAACAAACAAAAAAACACCCAAAGCAAAAAACAAAAGCCTTGTTTTTTAAAACCAGAATTTGTGAGTTCAGAGTTGGTAAATATGCCCATATTATGGGGTTAAAAAAATGACATAAGTTGTACTTGTCTATATGTCACTCTGAAAATACAGAATTCTGACAGGTTAAGTTATTTGTATAGTAGGTGATAAAATTTTCAGACAGTTTTTATATAGGTTTATTGAAAGTTGTTTTGTTTTGAATAGGTCTTGTGCTCGGATGGTTTAAAGTCACTGTAAGAGGTGTGCATGGAAAAGTCTCACTCCCATGCCTTTCCTTGTCACCTGTTGTCCCACCCCCATAAGTAGTCATTTGTAAGAATTTTGTACAGATCCTTCTGGTGTTTGTTGATGCAGGTAGAACAAGTATGAATATAGTAGTTAGCTTTTTAAAATTTAAGGACTTATTTAAAATTCTGATGAAATGTATAATGTAATCTTGGAATGTAAACCTAAAGTGTCTGATATAAATAATAGAAGGGAACATTAAAACTGCATGCTTGGTCAGTGATAAAAGATAATGCTTACAAGTGACATGAATGATTAACGTTTCAATCCTAAGATTAATCAAGATGGTGGTAATTGTTCTTAGGAGTATACCGTTGCAGGTTTGGGTAACACATTGTTCTTAGCTGCCAAGCAAATGACTTATTTACAGTGACTATAGAATTACTTCTCACCTTGGTACCAGACTTGGCAGTGAGATTTTAAGTTGTTCCGGTGCTTTAGTGTCTCCGCAAGCCAAGGCTGGGGAAGCCCTTGCTGGCCCCGCAGGGGCCTGAGCCTGACTGCACCTGCATTTACGAGGGTCGTGGCAGTGCTGGGTCCATCGTTCTTCCAGGAGTCTTACTTTACAGGTATCTGTTCTATGGCTTGGTTTTTCTTTCATTAGACATCATCCAGGGCAAGAATAATTTCATGACGTTTGTAAGGTAGGTAATTTAAAACTTAAAAGGTCACAATTGCTGAATAGTGGGCAAATGAGAAATAAAACCTGAGAGTTTGTTGACATTTTCCTTTTGTTAGTGAGTTCTTTTGGAAATTACCGGGCCATGGAAGTAATGTTCTACTACCCATATCTTAATCTTTTACTTTGACTTCTTAGTCTTTTTTTTTTTTTTTTTTTAATTACTACATTAGTTTGGCATTTTTGACTTTTGAAGTATGGGGATCATTTTAATTATGTGATCTTAAACAGGATATTTTTAATAGTGAGATCGTAAAGTTCTGTGGCCACCAACAATGTATTTTGTAGAGGTTGATAAAAATAATACTTTAGAAAAGTTTCCAGATGTTTTTGGTCAGAGCCGTTGGTGTGTGCTCGTTGGAGGAGGTCGCTAACAGGCAAGGCTTTGATACCTGCTCATCTAAGGCCCTCCTGCCTGTACTCATTTGGTAGCTATGGTGAGTATTGCCCCTCTGGACACCGTGTCGCTCCTGTGACTGTGGGTTGCATCCTGAGGTTCTCATGCCTCTAGGGGCTCAGAGAGAAAATAAAGGAGTTATTTCCATTGCTAAAAGTCTTAAAACTACATTTATTCAGAATAAAATCAAATAGCTAATTAATATGTCAAGGTCCTTTGCTTTTCAAGTTACGTGAAGTCAGTTTGTTAGCACTCTATCTCATACTGATCCCAAGTCTTGATGTGAACTAAAATAGCAATACACATTTATCATTTAGTAAATTGTTTGGTAGGTAGAATCTTTGAAAATATGATGTCTGGTAGAGGTGGAGTGAAGGAGGAAGACTAGTAAGAGGTCTCTTGAATGATAAGAAAGTTGGGGACCACTGATTTTATTTGAGGTCCAAACCAGTCCATTTTCTGGCAAGTCTTTCCTATACCATCCCTGTGGCTCTTTTTGTCTCTGAACTTGGTGTGTGCCATTGGTTGGGCTATTTGTCAGAAAACAGCGTGTATGTTTGTTCTGTCATTTAATTTTTTAAAATTTTATTTGGACATATTAGTAAAGCATACAGTTCATCTAAAGTGTACGATCAGTGTATTTGATTTGTTTTGATTGGCTTCTTGATTGGCTGGTGAGGTTCATGTGAGGTGTGGACCTTTATCACATTTCATTCTTCTATTGCTCTCCTCTGTTCAAGAGGCTCTCACCTCCCGTTAGCCCCCCCTCCTGCCAGCTTTGTACCTGGGTCATACTAGGCTTTGACATTCATTTTACTATATAATGCACTTCTATGCTAAAATTTTCCAAGTCAGACTTTTCAGCCACCTGGTTGTTGAGATTTTATGCTATTGTGTATCTCATTTAGTATCAATCTTGTTTGGATAGTAGCTGGTTTACTTCTACTTTATGCCCATTGCAACTTCAGAGGTAGGGTTGGGGGGGATTACTTGCTTAAATTCAAATTTTTGATTCTTTTAAAAAAATAGGAATTGATGTCACTATTATGAGCTATCTAGAAATAATGAATTCACAGAGACAGAAAGTCGATTAGAGGTTACCATGGGATGGGGGAGGGGGGGAGTTTTTGCTTGATGGGTATAGAGCAAATAAAAATTAATTAAAAACCCTCACAGGGCTCTTTATAGTTTGGCTTATTCTTAAAGATACAGCTTACATGGTTTAATTTTTGACAGTCTCCCCAGTCAGTATAGATTAGTGTGATGTAGCTTCCCCGATTAATTCCTAGATGTGTGTACAGTGTGTGTGAACGGGTGATGCAGGAATCTCCAGGAAGGCACGGGCCAGGCCTTTTGAAGCTGTATGCCACTGCCTAAATGGACTCCTCCCTGTGTCAGAGGATTCAAGCCCATTCAGTGAGTGCAGGGAGCCTACATAGGATTCCATTTCTCAGGAAACCTAAAAATGCCTCTCAAAAAAACAAACAAAAAAAAAAAGGGAAAAAAAAGGTGCCTCTCAGATAATTCCAGTAGAGTTGTTAAATCTTGACAATACCCTAACTTTTAACTATTCTGCCTTGGTAATAAAACAAACCTACGATTGACATGGTTTATTCGCTGCTTCTGGGCTCAGTTTGGCAAAGTCTTAAAGTTATCAGAAATGTTCCTTGAAAAATCTCTTTTGAATTTATATTTGGTTATCTGACATGGAATTTGATTTTCAGAAATGTTCCCTTTTCAAAGGAACACACATCACAGAGTAGAAGGTGGTCTCTTCATGCGGTTTAACGGGATGCTTCTGAGTGTCAGGTTTAATCATTCTCTCCTCGGCCTTGGCGCCTCATCCCACCACTGGCAAGTGGTCACTCCATTCTTGGCTGGGGAATAGTGACCACCACTCATTTAATACTATGTCAGAATTTATTTATCCCAATCTCATAGGCCATGCATTGTTCTAGGCACTGGGGATACAGAATAGGAAGGTCACATATGGTAAATGGGCAAGCCAGTACATTATCAAGATACATGCAGGTAGGAAGTTCTACAAAAGCAGTAAACAACAGATAGGATATGAAAGCTGGGGGCTGAGGTGGGTGGGTTGGGGAGGGTTATCTGTGAGGTGTGATCTCAGGGTAAAGGAGCCAGGCATTGGGAGAGCTGGGGACAGAGCTTTTAAGCAGAGGATTAGCTGACCCCTAGTGCAAAGTGCTAGGGGTCAGGCAGGAGGCGGATGGCTGTGGAGCTGTGGGTGGAGGGTGGAGAAGGAGGGAGGAGCCCCGTGAGGATGGAGCGGTAGGTGGAGGCCAGGTGGCCTTGTGGGCGGTGGTGAAGAGTTCAGGGGATTTTGCCAGTGCAGTGGGGAGCATTGCAGGACAGTGGGCATGGAAGGGACACAATCTGATCCTTGCTGCAAGTCCTTACTCTGGCTTCTGTGTGGAGAATGGTTTGAAAGGAGGGGGAGGGTGTGAGAATAGAAGTAGCTAGACCAGTTAGGAGGTTCCTGGGCCAGGGGTGCTAAGGGAGCAGGCCTGGGAATGGCTTCATTGGCTTCTCTTTTGGAGACAGAGCCCAGAAGACTTGCTGAGGGGTTGGATGTGGAGTGAAATGGATTAATCAAGGTCGTCTCCATTTTTGACATGAGAACTGGATGGATTTAACAGAAGGAATCAGTGGGGGGGAACAGGTTTAGTGGGTGTATTAGTTAGCCAAAGGGGTGCTGATGCAAAGTACCAGGAATCTGTTGGCTTTTATAAGAATATTTATTTGGGGTAGAAACTTACAGTCACAAGGTACAAGAGTCCAATTCAAAGTACCATAAGAGATACTTTCTCACCCAAAGTCTGTTGCCACGTGTTGACACAAGATGGTGGGTGATGTCTGCGAAGGTTCAGGCTTCCTCCTCCTCCTGAGGCTCTGTGGTCCCAGCTTCTTCCGATCGCAGCTGTAGGCTGAGGCTGAGGCTGAGGCTGACGTAAGGCTTGTCTCTCTCCCCAGGGCTTGTTTCTTTCCAGGCTCAGCTGCTCTGGGCTCTTCACAAGGTCAGCTGTAGATTATCAGGCTCATCTCTTCCCGGGGCCTCTGCCTTGTCTAATGAGCCGTTTCTCTTCCTCTGCTCTTCTTCTCTGTGTCTGCTTCCATGTGAGAGTCTGTTTTATCAGCCCACCAAGGGGACAGGCACTCAACACTGAGTCGCACTCTAATGAGGTGGTTGAATCAAAACCCTAATCTTAACATAATTTAATCAGACATCTTAGCTGAATCTAATACAAGCAAAGGGTTATTATGCCAGAGGAACAGACCAGTTTACAAACATAATCTCTATTTCTTTTTGGAATTCATAAATAATAACAAACTGCTACAGTGTGGAAATAAAAGATTTCTTTGGGCCAAGTCAGGTGGGGGGTGTGTAGTAGAGATCCAGTAAAGATGTTGAGACTACAGCCTGGAGGTGAGGTGGGTGGTTTGGGCTGGAAAGAACTTGGGAGTTGCCGCCATGTAGATGCCACTAGAGCCGTGGGATTGGATGAGTCCACTGTAGGAGAACAAGGGTCGATCAGAAGAGGAGAGGCCCTCTGGGGTGTGCCAGCTTGGAGAGGCTGGCCAGAGGCAACGGCAGCAGCAAAAGAGACCAAGCCTGAACGTCGGGAGGCCGTAAGAGAACCTGGGAAGCCGCGTGAAGGAAGGGGTGTGTGGAGGTTGTTGCTGTCACCCTCGGTGCGTGGTACTGAAACTGTCGGTTAAAGGGTGACATGGCAGCAGGGCAGTGTAGTGAGGAGTCTGGCTTTGGAGCCAGACCACCTTGCTCACCACGCAGCAGCTTTGTACTCTCCGCCAATTTGTTAACCCCTTTGTGTTTTGGTTTCTTCTATAAAGGTGGGGGTGATGACATACCTTTTATTGTGAGAATTAAATACATGAAACGCTCTTAGAACAATGTCTGGCCTAGAGTAAACTGTAGCTATCCGCCATTATTGTCACGGTGGTCTTTGGAGCCCTGCTAAGTTGAAGTGGACTGAGGAGAATCCCCTGCCTCAGGGTTCACTGCTCCTGGAACCTCCCGCCTCTCCTCATCCCTTCTCTGCAGACCCACTGCTCCCTGCTACCTGGGAAGGTTCCCGAGCAAGCGACTTCCATCAGAGCATTCTGCCTAGGATTCTGTTCTGGAAACGTTCACAGTTGGTTGGTCCTAAAGTCATATCTTTTAAATTTAGGCTTTCCTTTTAATAGTTATAGGTGTAAAACTCAGCATGATATAGTGAGACAAGCACAGGCTTTGTAGTCAAACTCGGGTTTGATTTTTAGCTCTGCCACTTATTAATTGTGTGACTTTGGGCACACAATTACCTCTTCTTTACCTAACCACCTATTTAAATTGAAATTAAATAGTATACTGTATACCTTTCATGCTTGTAAGTAGTATTTGCAATTTTATATAAAGGGCCGGGCACAATTTATAGCACAGCATAGACCTTCCTTGAAAGATAGCTATTATTGCACATCCTTGAGCTCTTAGGAATGCAGATCATATTTTAACATTGATATATATATATATATGTTTTTTTTTTTTTCTTTCTATTTTCGTTGTTTTAACTGTTTATTGTTTTACATCTGACAAAAACATTTCCAAAGAATTTTAGTGCTGCAGAGGTTTTAGGACTTAAGGTGGTACAAACATTGTTCTTGGCTTTAGATGTTGTTTCAACTAAGCGGAGTTTAAGCCTCGGGGAGGAAGTGGTTCCTGTGAACACATTTGTTAGGAGAGTTGATTAATACAGTTTTGAGTGGTGTTGATCATTCATAAAAAGCTGATATCTTCAGGTTGATCTAGAAATGCAGGAATTCTTTCTTCCTTTTCCTTCAAAACTATAATGGAACTAAAAATCCAGATCAAGGAAAGGCAATAGAATCACTGGAACTGAAACTGCTAGCGTCTCACTGGGGAAATTAAACAGAAGAGGATCCATTTCCAAGGGGTTCAAGGGCAGCGGGCTCCTGGAGAGAGCAGCGGCTGCATGTGGCTCTGGATGCTGTGGAGCCAGCTCTGGGTGGTGCTCCTGCCCCGTCTGGAGGGTTTGTTTTGTCCGCTGCCATTGCCTTTGTCTTGTGAGCTCGCCTCTTCAGGGAATGGGTTCGAAGAGAGGCAGTCCTCAGCGAGGGGCCCTGTTGACAGCCAGCGGGAATAGGAGAAGAGATCAGCTTTTCAGAGCATGTAGGAATTTGTTTTTATGAGTCAGAATGCTGTCCCGTTTTGTTCTGGTTTGAGACCATGTTACCTAATTCCTACTTAGTATTGCCTTTCTGAATACATTGCTCTTCTGCCAGAATCCAGCAGTCCTAGAGAGGGATCTGAAGTGAGCCTGGCACAGTGCCTTGGCGGGCTCCTGGTGGGCCTCTGTCAAAGGAGAAAAGAATCACCTGGAGGGCCACGGGTGAGCTCTGCTCACACAATCAGCTTTTCTGGTCAACTTGTGTCTGTGTGGAACCATGTGAGAGAAAACAGAGGTCTCTCAAACTTTAGAAAGAGCATGCACAAAGTAGCTGTCTCAGAATGCTCTGTCTTCTTTTTGCCTTTTTTTCAGTTTTATTGGACAGTTGAATGGTAGATGTTGATTTAAAATTTATAGATACATTTCAAACTGGAAGTAATTAAAAATATTCTTTCAGAAGGCTGTTATAAAGGATAAAAGTTAAGGAAGTAAAAGTATACCCGAGAATATATAAGCTAGAAGATAGAAACCAAAGCACATTCCTCAAGGTTTATTCAAATAAATATCATTTGATTGGATAAAGCTCTAGATAAAAATAGTATTTTAAGCCCAGTGGAAATCTTTCACTCTTGGAAAAAATACAGTCTATATATATTTAAAACTTTTAACAATATAATTTACCAATAAATTTTATTTCCTACAGGTATAATGTGAATACAGATTTTTATTGGTTTCAAAAGGTTTATATTAAATTGATGGTCCTATGAGGGAAAAATATTATATCTTGGTTTTTCTCAAAGTATACTTTTTATAAAGTCCTACACAGTAGTTGCATTCTCATTATTTAGAAATTGTATTACTAAATATATTTTAAATCCATGCATCAAATACATCATCAGCAAATCTTGTTGAGGAGCCTCAAGGAAATGGTCAGAGAAGGCGGCCGTCTTACCTAAAACACATTTAAAGGTGGAAAAGGACCCAGACACAAGTAGCCCAGGAAGGTATTTGCTTAGTGTCCAGCAGCATTGCAGGTGTTGAAAGTATAATTTATCAGACATCAATAGTTTATTGAAGAAATACTCCTTTTTGCTTCATAATTTGCAGAAGGCTGCGGCTGTCAGTCATGATGTAGTGCCGCTGGAAATTAGTCAATAGAGCAGACAGCAGGGATTGCTGTGGGCAGAGAGTAAGCACTGTAATCATGACATGACTGGGGTCAGTGATTTATGGATTTCAATATAGTAGTAGCTGCATATGATTGAAAATTTACTAGGTCACTAGTGCACCAAAAATTTTATTCACAGCCTCCAGGCATCTTTTGAAATGTGCAACAAAATAAAAACCTCTGAACCTGTTCTGACACCGCAGACTCAGTGGATGACATGCCAGCCCAGTGAGTCTCATTTAAATGTAAATGTGTCATAAACTTTCGTACCCTACGCTCTGAAAACATGCACTACTTGAAGGAATAATGTGTGTGAAACTGATTTACATATTGAAAGACTGAAAAAGGACCTTTTTACAGTCAAACTTGTATTCTTTTATTTTAAAGTTGGAAGCTGAAGCTGTTCCTGAGGTGTCTGAAAAATACGAAATTAGTTCTGTTCCCACCTTTCTGTTTTTCAAGGTAAGGATAAAGCTGGCACAACAGCTCAGCCACGCAGTGTGGTTCCTTCTCCTTGGCCCTTCACCCCCGAGCATCAGGTGTGGTGGATCTTGGCCTGGCTGGTGCAGCGCCTGTCCACCTGAAGTGGACTGTGCTAGCTGCTTGCCAAGGGTCCTGGAAAAGTGACGTGGACTGGAGGTCCAGCAACCAGAATTTGGAGCTTCTTGATAAAAATCTAGACCCACAGCTGTAGACCCCAAATGTTCCTGGAGTTGGATCAGAAGTTGGTTGTTTAGGTCATGTGCCTGGACATACTGAAACATAGGGGCAGTTTTGATTTGATTAATGGCTCTTTTAGTAAGTGGGTGCAGATCTGCCTTGGCACCAACTGGTGTTCTCATAGTTTCTAAAATACCCATTTATACTCATTAATGATAGATGCATCCCAATAAGGGTGGGGAAATCCTCTTTGTTTTAGATTAGACTGATCTAGTTTGAGTTTGAGATGCAGTGATATTTTCCCAGCATGTTCCCTAAAAGGGAAAAAAAGACAATTATTAGGTATTCCTAACTTTAGAAGTGTTTTGGACAATTGGTAATCAGATGTTTTTCACTTCTCCATTACTAGTATAGATCCCTTTAAAAATTAGCTAGAACTATGGATTTGTGCTTGTTATAATTCTGGAACCTAAAGTACCAGAGGTGATGAAGGAATGCCACATGTATTCTAAATGACTTTTTTTAACTTCAGAATTCTCAGAAAATTGACCGATTAGATGGTGCACATGCCCCAGAGTTGACCAAAAGAGTTCAGCGACATGCAACTAGCGGCTCGTTTGCACCGGGTGTGAATGAACATCCTAAAGAAGATCTTAACCTCCGTCTAAAGAAATTAACTAATGCTGCCCCCTGCATGCTGTTCATGAAAGGAACTCCTCAGGAACCCCGCTGTGGTAAGAAGCTGCTTTTAAGAAGACTCAAACAAAATGGGTAATTTACCCTATAGGGTATGGTTGGGGAGGTGCATGCTCTTTCAAAGCTATTTGTGCATCTTACACTTGTGTCTTTGTACATCTTACACTAAGTCCACACTCTGCTGTGTATTATTTAATAAATACATCACACCCACACCAACATGTCCCCACAAGAATAATGTTTTTTTTTTTTTTAAGGAGTTTTTTTTTTTTTTTTTTAAGATTTTATTTATTTATTCATTTATCCCCCCCTTGCTGCTTGTGCTCGCTGGGTCAGCTAACCACGCCGTGCGGGCGGGCTTGCCTTCACCAGGAGGCCCCGGGAACCGAACCCGGGGCCTCCCATATGGTAAACGGGAGCCCTACTGATTGAGCCACAGCCGCTTCCCAGAATAATGTTTTTTTGAATTTCAATTCAAGCTCATGGACCCCTTGTTAAGAACCCCTGCTTCAGGAAATCAGAAAGGTTTTGATTCCAAATGGCATTATACAGTTAGATGATAGGAATTCGCAGTATAGACTCGGAGACTGTTGGAGCCACAAGGGATCTTTGAAATCATCTAATTCAAGGTCTTTGTTTTATACATAAGCACTCGGACCCAAAGAGGTGACGGCGATGTGCTGAGGTGCCTGGTAGCAGAGCTGGAGGAGAGCCCAAGTGCCTGGTGCCCTCTGCCTGGGTGTAGTTAGTTTTGCTAATAACAGATATCTTCTCTTTCTTGGCAGCCTCCTTTTCACCTAGTCCAGATTTGGCAGCTTTAAAATTGGTCAACTTTTGATGGTGGTCTCGCATCGACCCTGTGAGCCTTTCCCTTCTTGCTGTCTTTCAATGTCTGACGATTGTATTCACCTATCACTGTCATTTCCACTTTACAGCTGACAGTAATTTCAAGATTCCTAATTCTGTGGCTTAGAGTCACTCTTATTTTCCATACACGTGTAAGGCTTTTATTTTCTTATTTCAGTAAGTTTTAGAGTTGACATCTAGTGATGGTTTTATGTGGTTTTCTTTTTATGTTGCCTAGTACAACATTATTGTGCTGCATAAATGAGCATTTAATGCCTTTTGATGATGGTGTTGAGAATCTGGAAGTATTTGTTTCAACTGCACAGGAGGGAATTTATTAAAATAGGCGGCAGTAAAATGGAGTGTATTATTGATATGATTACTTCATGTCCAGTGTGGCTTTGTAAAAATAATCAAGATCCCAATATTAATTTAATTCTAAATTCTTCCCTATACAGTTAGCAAATTACATATTAAATTATGAAAAAGTCTGGTTTTAAAAAATAAAGCTTCACACTGAATTCTATCTTAAAAGATAAAGAAATGGTTCCTTTTTCCCTCAGATCCTTGCCAGTATTTACCTATCAGATAATGCCTGCTATTTATGTATTGAAAAGCTAACTTAGTCTATATTAGAGTTAACTAAAGATAGCAACAGCCATCTCTGTGTTGTGTTTTTTGTTGATTTCTTTTTTTTATAGTTTTTATTGCATATGCTCATTTCTTTCCCCTCCCTCCCCCAGCTCCCTCATCTGTTTGCTTGTTTTTGCTCGTTGTCTGCTTGTCTACTTCAGGAGGCACCGGGAACCCAACTGGGGACCTCCCATGTGGGAGGCGGGTGCTCAACTGCTTGAGCCACCTCTGCTCCCCTGTTGAATTCTTTTTGATGGGTGTTGCAACTGGTTCAGATAACTCGACCCCTGCCATTAGGCATGATAGCCATTTTTGGTATGTTTTGTGGTCGCCTAATAACAAGGCTAAATACAGCGTAGACAGTGTCACCCTCATCTAATGGATTTTATTCAGTACCTTCATTCAGGTCTGAATTGCTGTCGAACCGGCTGTGGAGGGTGGATGAATCTGACAGGTTAGACACAGCAAACCTGCTTTAAAATCAGTAGAAAAGTCTCTTCCTTGGGCTGAACTGTAGCATTTTCTTAATCTTTTATGAACGGCTCCCTGGTGACCCTGGCAGGTGGTATGTTGACGCTCAGGGAAAGTGCACTGAGAGTTTGGTGTGCTGGGAAGCATCTTGGAGCACACTCTGCCCCCGTGCTACCTGTCTTGGTATTTGGAGTCCAGGCCAGATACCTTTTTATGCCTTTACTTCCTCCTTGGTGGTGTTGGCGGACAGAGCTGATCTAGGGGTTCCTTTTCAATTCAGATGTTGTGTGTGATTATACAAATAAATCCAGGTAAATTTAGAAATACTCATTGTATTGAATTTATGATATATTTCTAGAAATTTTAATGGGTGGATCAGTGGCATTTAGAAAACTTTACAAGTTAACAGTTACAAGTTAGAATAAAGAAGCTTTAAACCATTTCAAAGCAGTCTGAAAAACATGGTATTATAGACATTTAGATAATAAAACAAAATCAGGGCCTTTTTAAAAAAAGATTTTTAGATATAAAAATTTAATAGTTATAGTTTCATTCTATACCAGTACTGGTTTCATTCATTATAATTTTCATAACTACATTTTTAATAAGCTTTTCTGTTTCCTGATATTTTGGTTTGTTACAACATGTCTTTCTGTCAAATATAATAAATAGATCATTTTAGGATGGTGGTATTCTTTAATAAAAAAAAAATCTACTTAGAATTAATTGGAAAATGTTTTTGTTGTAACTTTGGCTCCCTCATTTCCTCCATTGATTCTATTCATTGATTCTGTTTTGATTCTCTCTTCTCCTTTCTGTGTGCACTGCTCCACAAACTGTCTTAATCTTTAAGCGTTTTCTTATAGCTACATAAGCAGCTTTCCCCCTCTGCCATTTCTCTCTGAGCCTGTTTATTGGTGAATTATTTTTACCCCTTTGGGCTCTTCGAAGGTATAGGCAGAACCTCCTTTATAGGAGCAGTGGCCCCCTAATCTCATGAACTCAAGTAGCTCACGTTTCCTTATTTTTGTACAGATTTGCTTTGAAAGCACTGTTGCCAGTAACACTGCCTTACTGTTGTGCCTCCATCTAATTTTTGATTAATTGTTCCCCCTGCTCCTTACTTTCTCTTCACCAGAAAAACATGAATGGATGGCATGTAAATTTCATTTCAAGGAAACCTTGAAAGCCTTTTTCAGGGTCTACCCCAGAGTCCGCTAGAACTCAGCCCAGTCCCCCCACACCTTACCTCTCCAGCTTCTTACCCTCTGTGCTTTTGGAATTTACCTACCCAACTGAGCCTGGCACTTTGATAGGCTCTCAGTCATCAAAGAATGAGATTATGCTGATTCTGTGCTCCTCACTAGGACAGAGAAGAGAGGACTATTTTTAGAAGCGCTGAGATGTCTACCTTTTTAAACAGAATGTTAAACTCTTGAGCATGCAGGTTAATTATTTGGGAATTCTTCTAACTGTTTCATTTAACAAAGCTTTTAGCAAAGCAAAAGGTATTTGAATTACAGTACAGAAATTTATCCTGCAAGTGAGAGCCATCTAAATGGGTTTGCTTTTAAATCGGATAGGAAACCATAGCAGGTTCAGAAGTGTCACTTTTTTATGAATTTTATTATTGTTAGATAGTGATTACATAAATGGTAATTCTGTGGCAGTTAAGCATAGTTTTCTACTTTTAAACATTTTTATTGCATGCATACATTTTTTTCTTTAAAAAAAAAAAAGTGTGAATGTTTTGTGATTAGAATAAAGCCTTTTCACGATTTTCTCCTTAAGCATAACATTTCCAGTCTGTTCCTTTAACCCTTAAAAATGAAACACTGCCAATCAATCTTTCTAGTCTGCATGTAATAGCCTTAAGCGAAAATAAAGCTTTTTCTCAGCCAGTTACAGTAGAAATGAGTTAATACATTGGCAACAGAATAACCATCAGCAATCAGCCGTTAGCTGTTTACTAATGAACTCCCAGATGAATGAAAAAAATTCAGAGTCTGTGTTTTACTTCAGGCCGTACATGAACTTAACATTTCAGTTGGGTAGGAAAAGCAACTTCTTTGCTGCACATATAAATGCTTGTGCTTCATCTTCATGAACTCTGGGGCTGGAAATCTATCTGGAGCTCAGTAGTAGATCCGTGTTTCAAAAACAAACATGCTTTTGTGTGACATGAGGTAAAGCCTATTCTTGCAATTGATCTTACCATGAATTTTCTGATTTTACTTTACTTGAAAATAATTGCTAATGCTGGTTAGTCTTACAGGAATTTTGAATGTGAAGAAAGGTTGTTTTTCAGTGAATTGCAACTATGTTTCAAAAGAAGAATGATGGGATGTGAAAGAGTAGGGGCACACAAAATATTGGAAAACAATTGGGAATTATTAGCTTATAGAAAGAAAAATAATCCTTTTTTTCACACTAGACTAATAGATTTATAAAAGACTGATATTCATACTCTTATACTTCAGTACTAATGTCATAATAAGAAAATGATGTCAAAAAAGTGCAGAACAAAAATGTGTCACAAAAGCATAATAAAATCATGGAATATAAAATTGTCACTGTAGTGTGGTAAAAAAAATCACATTACATACTTTGGGGAATGTAAGTAGTTTAAAAAAGGAAACTGTCACGTTATGACACCAGATGAGAAAGAACGTCGCCCATCTATTGACAGTTCATATATAACAATAGAGAAGATAGTTTTAAAATCCAATGTACTATACCCATTTTATAAGTAAAGGGAGCCCATCCCTTCTTGGTTTTTAATTTATTCTACCGAGAGTTGCTAGAGATTGAGAACTCCTGGAGCAGTCACTCAAAAAGTAGTACAAGGGCAGTAGAAACTGAACAGAACTGGGTTTCATGATGGTCAAGTAGGGATTAAAAATAATGGTGGTGGGGAGTTGTGTCCTCCAGCAGAGCTGAGGACAGAGCTGGAGGGTGCTGAACAGGTGTCCTGAGAGCAGCGTGCCGGAAGGGCCAGGCAAGGCCTCGTCCTCCCTTCCCAGGGTACGACAGGGACGCCAGGGCCCAGGTCCCACAACAAAAAATGTTCATGATGTTGAGTATGAACGTTGATAAACACATACGCATGTGCAGATCCTTTTTTTTTTTTTTTTTTTTTTTTTTTTAAATCACAGGTAGGTTGAAAAGTTAAGCTATACCTGAACATGTGTTGATGTGATTCTATGTGAAATAAGTGGTTCTTGGAATTTGTTTTATCTCTTTACATCCTATTCAGACATGCTCATTAAGTCCTGTTAAAGAGAGACATTACATATGCCCAGTAGGTAATATGTACTTTGAATTAATTTACTTAAAAAATCATATGTGTGCCTGAGAGAGAGAGACACTAAGTTCATTATTTTCTTTTTCTGTATGCAGGTTTCAGCAGGCAGATGGTAGAAATTCTTAACAAACATAATATTCAGTTTAGCAGTTTTGATATCTTCTCAGATGAAGAAGTTCGTCAGGGTCTCAAAACCTATTCCAATTGGCCCACCTATCCTCAGCTATATGTCTCTGGCGAGCTCATCGGAGGACTTGATATAATTAAGGTGAGAACTGAGATAATTAAGGTGAGAACTGAGTAGTCTGGGTCTTGCAAGGAAGTGCATTTAGAGCAGACTTTTATAAGTGCTGTAATGAATCTAAAATGAAAATTTCTTAATCTTTGCATTTACCAAAAGGAACCTGGAATAAATACAGTACAAAGTATTTCTGATTAAGTGCTTGACTATTATGTATAATGAAGGTGTCATAAGTGTTTTCTTATGTGTGTGTTCATTTCAGGAGCTAGAAGCATCTGAAGAACTAGATACAATTTGCCCCAAAGCTCCCAAATTAGAGGAAAGGTAGGTGTTTTCAGAGTTTCAAATAGTCTATTTTTAAAAATATTTTTAAATCCTAAGTTATTGCAGTGCTATTTCTATATAGAAATCAAAGGTTTGGTTTTTAAATGCCCAGAGTCCTAATTCTGTTGTTTGCAGTGGAATCAGTCATGCAAACTTGTGAATATCTAATTGGACTGAAGGAAGTTTAGCACCAATTTAGTGATCACGTGGAGAATATTCTTTGGTTTTGTAGAAATGTCATCATTATGCAGAACAGCTGGACCAGGTTTTTACTGATCTCAGCATATAGGACCAGGACCCAGCTGTCTTGTCATTGGCTTTGTAACAGTCCCTGCTCGTTGTACGCCCCCGTTCACATTGTGGCACTGAAGGTCAGAGTGTCAAGGCACCTGCTGTGTCAGCAGTGTGCTTGTGAACGGTCTTTGGGTATTTCTCGTTGCCTTTCTAAAAGCAATATGATAACTCAAAATTAAAGGCCATTTTGGAGCTCTAAAACATCAGTATTTGCTTTATGAAGGAATTCCTAATCAGAGCTTTAAGAGTTGTTATTTTATAGAATTTTTGGACTTTGGTGCCCTGAGAGATTTGAAGGAGTGCGTTATTGATAATAAAGGAGTTAATGTAGAGGTTTAACAAAGAACTTATTTTTATTTTATTGAAGTGTATCATTCATACATGAACATACATAAACAATAAGTGTATAGTAAAAGTTGTGAACTTCAAAACAAACGTGTAGTCATACAGGTGTCCCATACATTACCCTACCACGAACACCTTGCATTGTTGTGTAACATTTATTACGAATTATGAAAGAATATCTCAAAATAGTACTACAAACTATAGTCCATATCTTACATTTGGTGTATTTTCCTCCCAACCCACCTTATTATTATTTTTTAAATATATTTTTATAACAGAAGTTGTGAACTTACAAAACTTATCATGCACATGTGCAGAATTCCCATACAACACCCCTTCACCAACACACCACACCGTGGTGAATAATCTTCAGACTGTTTCATGAACCATGGTCCATAGTGTACATTTGGCACATTTTTTTCATACCCTGTTATCTGCATAGTACATCTTTGGCATTGATGCAAAAATTATTGCTGTTAACCACAATCCATAGGTCACACCAATTAAAGAGAACTTATTGTGAGTCAGCCTATTAGCCATTCATAGCTGGTGCTTGACTTTGTAAGCCTTCCACCTGCAGTTTTCTTGCTGTTTACATTTTGAGAATTTCTAAAATGTTCATACTAAACATTGCACTCACCTGACCTTGGCTAATAAAGTAGTCCTTGTGAATATGATTCTTTCCTTGTCAAGCGTACCTTTTTTTTTTTTTTTATTGGTAAAAATCAAAATTCTCACAACACATACAAACATCTGCAAAATGATATATAAATATACATGCACACATGTGCACCTGCTTACAAAAATGTTGTCCATATACATATATTCTAAGAGGCGCCCAGATCACCCAAAACACCACACGGAACCCACTGGGATTCCCATGTTGCCCACCTCCCACACCTCCCACCTCATCCCACACAAACATCTCCCACAATGTGGCCCACCACCCTCAATGAACTTACACATCCTGGAGCCTTGCCACCAACCATAGACCACAGTTCACACTGTAGACCACACTCTCTCCCACTCAGTTCTGAGTGGTGTGTGCTGATTTAAAATGGCCTACATCCGTTGCCACAACAGTACTCAGGACAACCTCCAACTCCCAAAGAAGCCACTGTATTTCAACTGCTCATCCCCTCCCTACCCCAAAAGTGTCAAGTGGCCACTGGCTCCACCTCATTGTTATAATTTCTTGCATTGCTAGAATCACCATATGTGAACAACAGAATACCTTCAAGTCCACTCTAGTCCATAGTTCTTCCCCCAATCCTGAGGGGACTGGAATGGTGATGTCCACTCCAACTCCAAGTGAGAGAGGGCCTACATCCCATGGATACGGTGGATGGGATGATCCCGCCTGCATCTCCATTCCCTGGGATGGCCATTTCCCATCGTTGTCTCCTCACCAGGTGACTTGGATGAGTCCATTGAGCTGTAGGGTAGGAGTTGCAGCTCCACCTAGATTTCATGCACACCTGGCACATAGGTAGGCGGGAGGCTCCAGTCTCTGGAAGTATACCTAAAAACTCCAGCATCGCATATAGGTTTGAATAGAAGGGACTGGTGAACCATGTGCAGGGAGGACTTATTTGAGTCCAACTCTGTCACTCTCAGGAGCACAGACTCCAAAATAGAACCCACTGATAAGGCATCAGTCTCTGGGGCCATCCCCCCCCATATAGGACCAGGGTGTCTCCGGATCAAGTGTACCTTTAAGTGCCATGGTTTCTCAGATCTTTTTCATACTCTCCTGTGTTTCTGGAGAAGGTGAAGCCCCCAGTCCTTTGGTTGGCCGGGTCTCCTGAGTAGCTTTGTTTGTTGTGGCACGGGAACACCTTTGGGTCACCTTTTCCTACACCTTGTGGCCTCAAAAGACTGCTGTGCTTTTTATGTGCAGATACTGGCTTTTCCATTAATTTTTCTCCTCTGCTGACTCTCCTTTCTTGCTGCTGTTGACGGGCCTGCCTCCGTCACACCTCCTCTCTTCTCAGTGTGCAGCAGACACCTACAGATGACTGGCTAGAGTTAAACGTAGAGTGAAAGGCAGCAGATAAAGGGTGCCTAGGTGTGCAGAGGCAGGGCTGGATTTCTGGGGCCCTGGTGATGTCCATTTGGGCGATGCAGAGTGACAGCCTGGTTTCTCGGATCCCGTGCTCCCTGTGATCTGGGGCAGCAGCAGGCCCCCACTTTTCTTGCTGCGTTTCTGGAAACTAGCTGAATGCACTCTGCTGAAAGTGTGACTGGTATGGCTTTGTGCCTGAGCTGTGCATTTCATTTGCAATAGCTTTATTCTCTAGGCAGATTTTGGGCTGCATGTGCCCTGCAGCTCTCGTGGGAAGAGGCACAGATGGGTGGGACAGCGGGGGGCTGGTAGGCCCATTGTCCTGAGATTTGTGTTGAGCTTTGGGTCCTGCGATCATTGACATTCGTGACTGAAGTTAGATGATGAAGACATTAGGCATAAAGTTAAGAGAAGAGCGTTTGATTTTAGCAGTTGACCTTACTTGGTTCTGAGATTGAACGTTTTGCCCTCCAGGTCTGACCCTATGAGCAGTGAGTGTAGGAGGAATTATGATTGAAAATGGAACATGCAGAATCTAGTTCTGAAAATTCTACATGGGCTTAACATAGAGACCCCTTACTGAACTGTTCCTTATTGAAGTGCTTATTATTTTTTTAGTACTATGAGTTGATAGGCTTAAATGGTAACTTTAGGGAACATTCGTTGCCTTGAAAGCCTTATTGTGTTTTACAGTGGCTTGGGGAGTGAGGGAAATACAGAGAAATGTCAGTGCATTTGCTTGTTTAATACCACTGAAAGCTGTGAACTATCATCCTGCTATCCCTCAAACATGCACGTTACTCTTGAAGTGGAGCAAAAGTGGCGTTTAATAATTGAGCTGAGCCATTTTATATCAATTTTCTCTCTTTAGGCTCAAAGTACTGACAAATAAAGCTTCCGTGATGCTCTTTATGAAAGGAAACAAACAGGTAAAGAACTCAAAAATGGTTTTATTTGTAATTTCTTTTGATGTTAACATCTGCAACGAGGGGACAGTTAAATCTTTTTTTCCCCAGCTTTAGCTAATGAAGCTCTAGTGGTATCAGGAAGTTATCCCGGCCTTAATTGGTGCTTATGGAGATCAAACAAAGTAATCTACATTTTGCTTGACTTTATTATCAGCATCTCAGTGGGGTGCATTTCTTTCTGCTGCCAAGCGTTGTTAGCCTGCGCGGCCAGCACTGTTGGCACTTTGCTGGGCCTAGCAGTTTACCCCGCTGCTGTTGAGTCTGATGGCCAGTATCGTGTGCGTGTCATCACCCTGCGTGCAGAGCACTGGCAGTTCTTGGGCTTGCACCTCTGGGTCCCCACCACAGTGTGTACTTGGTACGTTTGAATGAGTGAACAGTTTTGTAATTCTTTGTATTTAGAACTTTTTTGTTGAAAGTACATACTGATTGTGTATCATTTTGAGTATGAAGTTTGATAGATCACTCCCACTGACAATTTGAGCAAAACTAATTATCATTTGAGTTTGGTTAGAATGCTGGTCTCCAAAAACCAGCCATATGCATTTATATCACACTTTGCGATTTTCATAGGAATTGCACCTCTGCTACCTTATTTTATTCTCATCTACTTGCAAAGATAGGCAAGGGTGCGTAGTGTTTGCCCTGTTGTAGAGAGGAGGCGATGCAGGTTTTGGAAGGTACGGTAGATAGAATAAACAAACTGCATTTGTGTTCAGTCTGCCTCACTTTTTAGCAAAGCCATGTACTGGACAAGTCCTTCTCAGAGCTTAACTTTCCCCTTTTGCAGACGGACATGGTAATACCTCACAGAGTATTTTGAGAATCAGGGTATGGTAACTAGTGTAAAAGTTAATATAACTAATATATTGAAACTAATTAGTTAACTATTTGGGTAATATAACTAACATAATGAAAGTTAATAACAAGGAAAATGTTAATGTAAATTTTAACACGTTGAGGTCACTTGTGTAGGACCTGGATTCTTTGAATGGTTCAGTGTGTTTATTAAAAGAAAATAGAAGAAGTTAATAATTTTCAGTAATGATGTAGTTTTTTTTTTTTTTTCCCTTTAAATTTTCAAGTTTTTTTCTTGGAAGCCCAGAAAATAGTCATATACTCTGGAAACAGTATTATTAGAGCTACTAAAATGTTCATGTGCCAGATCTTTTTTACAAGGCTGCTGGGATTTGGGGTTCTGTGGCCTGGGAAAAAAGCAGATTTCCATAAACTCAAAAAAAAAATTTTTTTTTTTGTAATGGAATAATGTAAAGGTAACAAATGGGAGTAAAAGTCCTGTTGGGAGCAGAAATTGATTATAATAATTATCCATATCGGTTAAGTCAGTTAAGATCACTTATTTTGTGCAAATGAAGGAAAGAAGGGAGTGAAGCCTTAGTAAAAAAATCTAGATCACAAGCTGTGAGAACACATGTCCTCTAAAATGGTACAAAACCAAACCAGCCTGTGGGCTAAGTGCCTGGGTGTTTGAACGACGGTCAGCACATGCAGGTGCAGGGAGGGGATTAGGTGACTTCCCAAACCTCATCCTGCCGGGTTTTCGTGCAGAAATGTGTAGGAATGTGGTGGCCGTGTTGTCACAGGGCCAGCTAATTGTACAGGGGTTGTACTCACTGACACAGCAGCAGGGGAGCCCTGTTATTTGAATCACTTACAAATGCAGCTTTTTTTTTTTTTTTTTTTTTTTTTTAATTTAGGAAGCAAAATGTGGATTCAGCAAACAAATTCTGGAGATACTAAATAGTACTGAGTATGTAAATCTTGTGTTCAAATATGTATTTTAAAAATGCCAGCTTTTCTATTCTGCTTCTGATGCTTTTCAGTTGTTAATGTCTATATTGCTTAAATATTTATATCTATCACCCATCTTGTCTATATTTTTGCTATAATGATTGTGAATGTTTTAACTTAGACTAAACCAGTGTCAACCTATTAGTAAATTAAAGGAGGTTCTTAGACAACCTTTGAAATAACTATTCATCTTCCCTCTTGGAGGAAAGTTAATAATTAAGTTTTTACCATGCGTAAAAGATATTTCAGGGAGAGTATGATATAATAGGTTTTTATTTTAAAAATTATTTTTGTTTGTTTTGAAGGAACACATGAAATTGATAGGGCACATACTATAAGGTCTGAAAAGTAGAGTGGATTAAATTCTAGTGCACCTGCTTTCGATCTGCTCAGTGAGGAACCTGCTAGGTCAGAAAATTATGATGGATTTTTGTGGTTAAAAACCAGACCACTTATTGGGCGATATTTAGAACATGTTCTGTACGGTTTTGGCCATGTTTTTGCCTCTTTACAGTTAAAAAAGTAATACAAACCCATGCAGAGAATTCCCAGCTACCCCTACCCCCCAGTTACCCAGATCTGCCAGTTTTAACATTTTGCCATATCTGCCGTATTCTTTCTGCCATCCCTCCTTCTGTTTATCATTCCATTTTCTGATCACTGGAGCGTATGTGTACACATCACACTCCTTCAATACTTAGTGTACATTTCCTGAGAACAAGGATATTTTCTTATTTAACCATCTTAAGTGCAGTTATCAAGTTCAAGAAATTTAACATTGATATAAAGCCTACAGTCTATTCAGATTTTTTCACATGTCCCTATAACATCCCTTCGAGCCGTTTCTGCTCCCTTGCTTAGATCCCGTCCAGGATCATGTATTGCATTTAATTGACATTGTCTCTTCAGTTGCTCTTTCTTTACTTTTAAATTGTGTGTGTGTATATATATGCACACACACACAACATAAACGTTCCCATCTCAAACCCTCCCAAGCACACTCCTCAGTGGGGTGAATCGCATTCACAATATTGCGGTGCCCTCCCCACCTTCCATTACTAGAACTTTTCCATCTCCTTAAACAGGAAGCCCACACCCCTTCTATCTTAAATCCCCATCCCCCTCTCCCCTGCTCCTGGCAACCTGTACTCTTAGTTCTGTCCCTATGACCATACATATTCTCTGCCATTTTCTTTGTAGTTATTACAAGGGTGCTTAAATTTAACATTCTAAATCTATAACAATATTATTGCTGATTTTTTTCAGGAGGCAGTGGGAATTGAACCTGGGGCCTCCCACATGGGAAGCAGGTGCTCAACCACTGAGCTACACTCGCTCCCCTTGTTTGTTTTGGTACCACCTTCAGTAGTGTACACAAACGTTCCTATACGTCACAGATTCCATCTTTATACATCACGAATCCAAAACCGATAATTTATCATTGCTTTTTATGCATCTACCTTTTGACCCTGTAGGGAGTAAAAAAGTAGAGTTTCAAACCCAAAATACAGTAGTACTGGCATTTTCATTTACTCCTGTTGCTACGCTCTGTAGAGATCTTTATATCTTCATGTGGCTTTGATATACTGTCTATTAACCTTCCCTTTCAACCTGCAGCACTCTTTAGCATCTTTTGTAGGGCCATTCTGGTGGTGTCAGCCTCCCTCAGCTTTTGTTTATCTGGAATGCCTTAATCTCTCACTCTTTTTTTTTTTTTTTTTTTTTTTTAAGATTAATTTAATTTATTTACTTCTCCCCCCACCTCGCTGTTTGTGCTTGCTGTCTGCTCTCTGTGTCTGTTTGTTGTGTGCTCTCTGTGTCTGCTCGTCTTTTTAGGAGGCACCAGGAACAAACCTGGGACCTCCCATGTGGGAGAGAGGTGCCCAGTCCCTTGAGCCACATCTGCTCCCTGCTTGTTGTATTTCCTCTTTGTGTCGTCTTTTTTTTTTTTTTTTTTTAAAGATTTTTATTTTATTTATTCATTTATCCCCCACTTGCTGCTTGTGCTCACTGGGTCAGCTAACCACGCCATGCAGGCGGGCTTGTCTTCACCAGGAGGCCTCGGGAACCGAACCCGGGGCCTCCCATATGGTAAACGGGAGCCCCACTGATTGAGCCACAGCCGTTTCCCAGAGATTTTATTTATTTATTCATTTATCCCCCCCTTGCTGCTCGTGCTCGCTGGGTCGGCTAACCACGCCGTGCGGGCGGGCTTGCCTTCACCAGGAGGCCCCGGGAACCGAACCTGGGGCCTCCCATATGGTAAACGGGAGCCCTACTGATTGAGCCACAGCCGCTTCCTCTTCGTGTCTTCTTCTTGCACCATCTTGTTGCATCAGTTCATTGCGCCAGCTTGCTGTCTTGCTCGTCGTCTTTAGGAGGCACTGGGAACCGAACCCAGCACCTCCTATGTAGTAGGCAGGTGCCCAACTGCACGAGCCACATCCACTTTATTTCTCACTTATTTTTGAAGGACAGTTTTGCCAGGTATAGAATTTAGTTGGTAGAGTTTTCCTCTTGGCACTGTAAATGTGGCATCCTACTGCTTTCTTGCCTCCATGGTTTCCACTGAGAATTGGCATTTAATCTTACTGAAGCGCCGTTGAATGTCCCAAGTTGCTTCTCTCGTGATTTTCAGAATTCTCTATCTTTCATGTTTGACAGATTAATGGGTCTGTTTGGGTTTATGTAGAGCATCGCTGAGTTTGTTTGGAGTTCACTGATATGCCTGATGGTGTCCCACAGGTTTCTCAGGCTCTGTTCACTCTTCATTCTTTCTGCTCCTCAGACTGGATGATTTCAGTGACTTGTCTTCAAGTTCCCTGGTTCTTCTGCCAACTCCAATCTGCTGTTAAACCCTTCTAGGAGATTTTACATCTGTTACTGTGGGCTTCAGCTCTGTTTAGTTCCTTTTCATAATTTCCATCTATCTATTGATATTCTTTGTTGTTTTCCTGATTTCCTTTAGTTTTTTGCCCATGTTTTCCTTTAACTCTTTGAGCATATTTAGGAAGGACCACTTTTTAAAAGTGATTGTCTGGTATGTCCCAGGCTTGGTCCTTCTCTGGTGGTTTTTAATGCTTTAGTTTTATCTTATGCACGGTCATCTGTTCCTTTCTTTGTATGCTTTGTAATCTTTTTTTGAAAACTGGACATTTTAATAGTTTAATGTGTTATTGCTGGGATTTAGACTCTGAGGCTTCTGTTCCTTAAGATTGTGACCAGCTAGTGTTAAGGCAGAGCTTTCCTTGAATGCCAGGAGCTAACAACAAGCAAAAAAATCCAAAAAAACAAAAAAAAAAAAAGGAAAAAAGAAAACTCTTTCTGCAGTCTTTGCAGATTGACTTGAAAAACTGCTCTCCTTCAGGGCTTATCCATAAAATGAGTTGGAAGAATAGCTTGAGGCCAAATCTGCCCTGATCCTTTCTGCACATGCATCTTGCCTGGCGCCCTAGGGAACAGTTACATCGTGGTCCTGGGCACTGCGCTGTGTCCTCCAGCCAGTAATGCCCTGTCCCAGGCAGGGCGGCCTGACTGCTCACCAGCAGCGCGTTCCGGGTGGGCGAGGCCCTCAGGCCCCCACCAGGCAGATTGGGCCTGATGTATGCGCTCCCAGTATGTGCACGGGGGCCACTCTGTTCCCTCAGGAACCAGGACCAGGGGCGACTCTACGCTGAGCCAGTGGGGGTTGGAGGAAGTGCCACCAGGGCACACCAAGATCCCACTACTTTTAAGTAGCTTTGTTCTTGATTTGGCGCTCGCCAGCTACTTCAGCCCATAATCTGTTTTCAGGTGCTTTGAGAAAGGTGTTGCCAGTTTTTGCTGGTTGTTCAGAGCTTCTTTGTGGGGATGGAGCCTAGAGCGTCTTGCTGTGCTATCTTCATCGGGGCAGAGCCATGATGGCTTCTTTTAAAAGTTACAAAGTGTATTTTAACTGTAGCTTTAAAGAAATTAGCCTCCTGAAGGGAAAGCAGTCTTCATCAAAATGTTTAGACATGCTCAGGCGGGGTTGGAAGTAGTCCGTGGTAGTAGTGCAGGATGTATACAACTTGAGGGACATGTAGAGAAAAACAGTTGACTTCTTCAAACTGGTGGGCCATTTCTTTTTTTTTTTTTTTTTTTTTACCGGGAGGTACCGGGGATCGAACCCCGGTCTCTCCATATGGTAGACGGACGCTGAACCTTTTGAGCCACATCCGTTTCCCAGTGGGCCATTTCGTAGGTGAGAGCACAGTCAGTTTATTGCAGTTATGGCCTCATGCTTGCTCCCTTCTTCACTTCTGCTTTAGGCCGTTCCTGTGGGGTTGGGTAGAGGGCAGCTGACTTTTTTGTCATCTTTTTTTAGTAGCCCCTTTCTTTGTCTTCTCTCCACTGCACCTACAAAGTCAAACACGTTCAGTTCCTCGGCCCTTGGCAGCAGCCCATCATCAGGGAAAGCCTCCACGAGGGGTGTGGCCAGGCTGGCTGCTGAGCCCATGGGGTGCGTGTGGTGGGATGCCTCTGTGCCTTTGCTTTCTGTTCTGTCTCTGTCTGATGTCAACGGGAGTGGAGGTGCCACAGTTAGCCCAGACCAGAGGGGCTTCTTTGGTAGATAGTGACCTCCCTGCTCTAGACTTGCTGAACTTCACTGGCTCAACAATAGGGTGGCCACAGTGGACTGGCCAGGCCATCGGAAACCTCTGAGGCCCTTTTAACTTGAAAGAACATCGTCTTGCTGGGAGTCAGAAGTATGTGGAGAAAGCTTCTGGCATTTTATTCTTTTTCCTTCATTCTTTCACTTACCTTTTCCTTCACTAGCCAAAAGAAATAAGCACTGAGGGGCTGGGTGCCAGTGTACCTTTGGGTGTGAAAGTTGCCCTTTAAAAATAACTCTTGGGAGATATGCCAGCTGTTAGGCCTCTATATATCTACATCCACTTGGGGCTGAGAACTCTTAGGCCCCTTATGCCTGTGAATCGGTATTTTTGTTACCATAATGTTCAGATTAGGACCTCTGCCCCATCGATTCATCCTGAAGCAGGAAGACTTGCGTCAGTCTGTTTTCTTAATCTTTTTGCTCTTCTTTCAAACGCTCCTCTTTGTTATTTGCTGCTAATTGATCCCATTTTCTTGACTGTTTACTGCTCTGTGGACAGTTGCATTGTTTCCTTGGGAGCTCGTTGTTCACTCAACACACAAGACTTCCCATGGAGGTGGCTTTGTTTCTATGGAAACTCTAGTTCTTTGCAGGTGGCATTTTCTTTGGCCACCCCTGGAAACTGCACACATATCCACAGCCACCCTTTGGGCACCTGGTCATACATTCATACTAACTCTCAGACCATATTCGAGTAGATGTGGCCAGATTTCCAAGCTGTTAGGTTTCACTCATTTGTCCGAGTAGTGCTCATTATATGGCAGGAAGTCTCAAGATTTCCACTGGTCTTCTGATATCACAAACGCCTGTGCATTCCAAAACAAGTTTTGTGAGCGTGGAGATCAGGTCTCCATGAGAGCAGTCAGTAGGCAGCCTCGTCGACCTGGCAGGTCAGCTCCTCCCAGCATCTTGCCAGCCTTGGTGCCTGGGCGGTGGCAGAGGGTCCCACCCTCCTAACCCAGCTTCCTGTAGATGAGGCAGGGGCTGGAAGCAGTGGGCGTGCTCATTAAAAGGCCGTGTGCATGGCGAGCATGAGTCTGGCCGCTTTGTAGATGAAGTTTTACCTGCACACAGCCCCACCCATTCGTTTGCACATCGTGTCTGGCAGCTTTGCTGCCACAGCAGAGCTGGAGCACTGCAGCAGGCACCGTCGGCCTGCAGGGCCTGAAGCAGCGGCTCTCTGGCCCTTTAAGAAGAAGTTAAGCACTGGTCTAACCCAGTATTGTCTAGAGAAAAGTCCTGGTACATTTCTATCTTGGATTGACTTATTCTGTGTAGTACCTGGCAGATTAAGCGGTAAAATTCTTTACATTTCACTACAGTAAATTTTGTTAGCAATGAAATGTTTACTTTTCTTGACTATTTAAAAAAACAAATAGGCTGTACAGTTTTTGTTTGAAACTGTATTTCCTGTTAAAATGTTTTCTCCTTTTTGTAGTGTTGAATATGAGACATTTGATATATTGGAGGATGAAGAAGTAAGTTCCTTGTTTTATGTTTTCATCCTTTGTCTTAGCTTTAATGTTTGGGTCTGATAAGACGGTTTCAGGCTTCATATTATTTACTTAGGTTCGGCAAGGATTAAAAGCATACTCAAATTGGCCAACATATCCACAGCTGTATGTGAAAGGGGAGCTCGTTGGAGGATTGGATATTGTCAAGGTAAGGTCAGAATTCATTTTGTTTATGAAAGAAGTGGAAATCTAGGCACACTTTAAAATTAGAATTTCATACTGATTGGAAGCGTCAGGATTGTTTTTTGCCTCCTCTCTCCCCTCTGACCTCACTTGCATTTGCTTCTAAATCAGAATTACTGTGTCTCCTTCCATGATAGCTTGTAATTCTCAATGTTCTTGAATGATGATGATTTTGTTTTTATGGAAACGCTAGTTCTTTGCATGTGGCATTTTCTTTGGCACTCATGTAAATGGCACACATATACCTCAGCCACATCAGACCGTTCTTCTTACCTGGACCAAATAATCCCCCCTCACTGCAGGGCCCTCTCTGCCCCTCTGGGTCCATCTCAGAAAACCCCTTCTACCGCAGACTGCTAGCTAAAGTCCAAACTCTGATTTTGATTTTACATTCAAAGCATCTTAGGCTATGGCCAAAAATAACCCCCAATTTTAATTTTACTCACATTATACTAAATATAGAATTTCTTCCTTATTTTCCTGCTTTTCAGTTTTTCTTCACCCTGTCCCCTCTGCTTTGGATTTCATTTTTCTATATTTAAACTTTTTCTGCGTTCTTCAAGGCCCAATCCTTTATAAGTTACAGATTCTTCCAGCCAGAAATGCTTCTGCACCTGAAGTTCCCGTGCTGTTTTATTTTGCCTGCCATGCAGCGCTGCCCTGTGGTTACAGATGGCGGTTCAGGAAGCAGCCTTAGGCCCAGCCGGGAACCCCGCTGCTGGTCGGGCAAGAGCCAGGAAGGTCGCCACCATCAGGGCCTCAGTTTCTTAAAGCACAGGGATTGGATTAAATCACCTCCCAAGTTCCTCTGATTTACAGATGATAGTAATTCTCTTAACGCTGTTAGCTTGTAAGCACATTTAGAAGGCGCCATTTTATTTACACCTTTGAAGCCTTTGTGCTTTTCCATATGTGTTGGATGGATGCACAGATGAATGAAAGACTTTTGTTTACATCTTTAATTTGCCTTGCAGTAAATGCTAATTGAGTTTTAAACGGACATGCCTTTTCTTACTGGATTTAAAGTCTAGAACTTAAGGCAGCCCCACCCGGTAGTACCTGTTTGCTTCACTGCTCAATTGGTGAGCCCAAAACAGTAGAAAAGAAGGGCAGCTTTAATGCCCCAACCCGCTACCCCACCCCGACCCACCTGGACGGGAAGGTGTTGAGGAGGATAGTGGGAGTGGGACGGACAGGGGGCCAGAGGCTGCTGGCTGTGCGTGGGTGCCCCTGCCGTGCCTGCCCTGAGTTCTCCCTTCCTGCCTAGTGGGTCAGAGACTTTCCTCTGAGGCCAGCCTCTGACTTGTTTAATGGAAAGCAAGTAGCAGGTAGTCCTTCTTGTAGTTACATTGTAAAATAAAAGGCGGTAGCTTCACATCTGTCCAGTGAATTAACTCCAGCCTCTCAAGTGCCATTGGTGCTTTGGCCTGGCTCTGTGCACTGCTGAGGCTGCTCTGGCCTGCGGCTGCACCTGCAGGCTTTGAGGCCTGCCCTGGGCCAGGTTTGACAGCCTCGTCTTGAACCAACCAGCGAGGCATTTTTCTTCTTCTTCTTCTTTTTTTTTTTTTTTTAACCAGGAGGTCCAGGGGATCGAACCCAGGTCCCTCCATATGGGAGACGGATGCCCAACCATTTGAGCCACATCCGACCCCCACATTTTTCTTCTTAAACTGTTTCCTTCTTGGAGGAAAACAAGGCTTCACATAGTCACTTTTGAGTAGTTCTGAAGCAACAAAAATAGATATGCATTTGTTATTTTATGTATTTCTCTTATTTTTGTAAGGCACAGTCTTCACACCCTACATACTCCAGAGCCTGTTGTCTGAGTGTTTTACAGCCTGGGCCTCAGCCATTGGCAACTCTTTGGAAGAGAGAATCGAAAAATCTCATTTAATTCTAAAAACAAGCTGCATAGGTATTATTTTGTGTTCTATGACTTTTTATGTTGATCTGCCGGAACATTCACATTTGGAGATGTGTGAACTGTTGTTACTATTTTTCCTTGTGATGATAAATGGACTAGTTCTTACATTGCCATTTGGTCAGTTGTTAGCTCAATTAACATCAGTTATGTTCCGGATGGGTAATTCTGGCTGACCTCTGTAGGAGCATCAGGCACTGCTCTTGTTGAATGAGTCAGTGACTCAGTCGATCTAGTCTTCTGAGAAAAAGAGCTGCTGCTGGGCGCCCAGGGAGCAGGTCTGACATCTTTTGAACTCAAAGCAGTTTGTGTCGAGATTCAGACTACTTTACTCGGATCAGGCTGGCGTTTGAACTGCTGGCTCACGTGAACGGTGACGATGGTGGTGATGGCGGTTGTCTGTTGAGTGGGTACAGCGTGCCAGGCACACTGCTTTAGCGCTTTGCATGTGTCGCCTGGTATGATCCTCCTGGCAGCCTAAGCAATCACACTTGCTCCCAGTCGACATGAGACATGGCAATTAGGTGAGTGGTTTGCGATGCCATAGTCAGTCAGCCACAGAGTTCAGACTCCCTGTGGCTGCCCGGCCTTCTGCATGGAGCTGCGTGGCCTTCTGCCCACTGAAGCCTGTGCTCAGACAAGTCTGGTAGGATATCCACTTCCCTGTGGGCAGGAGAAGGCGCCGAGACGTAGATCTTAGTGGTTTTATCAATTGATATTTATGTTGCTTGTTGATAACCTAAAATGCTACATCAAATAAATGTTTATTTTAAACAAGAAAAGCTTCTTTTTCCTTTATTATCATATATTTAACTCGATGCCCATACTCCAAATTTTCAATCCAGAAAATAGGCATATAGAGTGCAGAGCCTGGTCTACAGGTGTTCTGAATGCCGACTGCTCTCGGGTGCCACAACGCTGTCTCTGAATTACTGCGGTGTTCGAATGTTACTGGCACTGTGGCTTTCCCGGGGGTGACACGGCTGGCTTGGGGGGAAACGGTGGAGCCTGTGCCTTGGAGTGGAGGGCGCTTGTAGTGCCCTGTGGCTTCTATCTGCATATCCTTTCGTTTTTGCATATCACTTAACATTTTTTTCCTATTCATAGCGCTAGTAAAAACAGAGAGCTTCATTGTTTTGGTCCAGTTGCTGTGTTTGCTCAGGCTAAACATTGCTGGTTTTACAATTTTTTTAACTTTAATTTTGTAGTCTGATACAGTACTCAGTTTTTATGGCCTGATTCTAGTTTGAGAGTGTTGGTAGACTGGGGTTTCGTCTGGTCTCAGATTTAGGTGCAGGCTGTCATTGTATAGGTGTTTTTATTTTATATGTACATGTGTATACGTGCACACCCACGCCATTATTATTGTATAAGTGTATACGTGCACACCCACGCCATTATTATTGTTTTCTTTTTTAGGAACTGAAAGAAAATGGTGAATTGCTGCCTATACTGCGAGGAGAAAATTAATGAATGTTGAGCTTGGTGCCCAACTATTGCAGGAAATACTGAATTATGGTGGGAGCAGTTCATGATTTAGGCCTCTGAAACGGACTAGGAGTCGAAAACTGCGTCTTACCCGTTATGCTTTGTATTCTTACAAGGTTGTGCTAAATGTATGTTATGTTTTTTCCACCAAAAAATAGAATGCAGTAAACATCTTCAAATTCAATTAAAAGTTGTGTTAAAAAAACAAACGTGTCTTTCCATGATGTTAAACATAGTTACTGCAATTAACCTACTTTAAATGTCTTTTTCTTAATATGTGGGCATCTTGTAGCAATTAAGAAATAGTCTTCAGAAAATGGAGGGAGAACTATAGCGGATGGAGTCTGCACAGCAGGCCTCTTAGAGTAATTCCGATGCTGACCCACTGGCTCCCCCCACTGGCCGAAAGAGCTCTTTACAGCTTTGGAAAAATTCAACTAAGAATCTTTTTCTTGAAAGCATCACTGAACTTGGTACTGGTGGAGCCGCAAAGGTGATACGATATCTGCAAATTCAGAGACTCAGTTCAGAAAGCACTAATGGTGTATTTCTACTAACTGGGAACATTTGAGTGGAAGATGATTCCGTGTGTTGCAGCAAAACCTTTTTTCCACGTCATCCAGCAGAATGGGAGTGAAGACCTCGGATGGAGAAGTGCTCCACTTAGTTCCAAGCATCGTGACTTATCCGAATTGTTAGAATGACAGAGAATGAGTTGGCCCTTCTGACAGGTTGAGAACATCCTAAGGTCCCAGGAAATTTCGACAGTATTTTTGATCCTGAGTCGAAATCCTGTTTAATGAACACCTGCTCTGTTAGGCTTCTGTTGTGCGTGCTCTGAGCAGGGTGGCTGGATCTGCCCCTGTGGCTCTCAGCCGTCTGGGTGCCTGTGGTGGTGAGGCTCACGGTACTGCCTGGTGGGTGTAAGCAAAGGGAAAAGAGGAGGCGGTGCACAGCCCCCTTCAGTCTCATGGTTTTGGGTGTGTGCTAGCATCAGGCAGTCTGCACCGGATCATGGAGGGAGACGTGGCCTTGTGGCTTCTTGCTGGGAGTTATGAGAGCCTGTCACGGGATTTTCTTGCCACTGTGTGTTATTAAATGGGGCTCTTTGGGGCATCAGTCCAGGAGGACTTTTTTTTCCTTCATTTAAAGTGGAAATCATCATACAAGCAAAATTTTAAAATGCAAGTGGAAATAGCATTGTGATGGTTTGAGACTGTATGTACCCCAGAAAATCATGTTCTTAAATCTAATCCGTTCCTGTGGGTGTGAACCTATTCTAAGTAGAACCTTTTGATTAGGTTACTTCAGTTAAGGTGTAGCCCAGGAAGGGTCTTAATCCTTTTACTGGAGTCCTTTATAAACCAGGTGAGTACGGAGAGAGAGAAAGCCACAGAAGCAAGAAGCTCAAGCAACGAAACCTGGAAGAGAAGAGAGAGACCAGCAGGCGCTGTCATGTTCCTTGTCACGTGAGAGAAGAGTCCAGGATTGCCGGCAGCTAGTCTTTGAGAAGAAAGCATCGCCTGATGATGCCTTGATTTGGACTTTCTCACAGCCTCTACTGTCTGCTAATATTAGTAAAAGCCAGCCCATTTTATGGTATTTGCTTTGAGCAGCTTAGCAAACTAAAACAGGCATTTTAACTGGAATTTCATTAAGCCAGTGGCTTCAGGGACATGTGCGATCATGGGGGAGGAGTCTATAATTTACTTGTGTACTTTATCCCAAACTGAAATCATGTGATACTCCTTTCACTATTTTTTGCCTTATCCACAAATGCTGACTGTCCTCAACCTTTTAACTTCCTTTTAAGTAAGAATATCTTTGCTATGACAAGGCTGATAAGCTGGCTGTGTTTTCTTTCTAGTGCACACTCAGATAAACAGAGCACAGAACTTTTAACATCAGTGCTTGCTTGTGTGCTAGCTAAAATTATTTTGGCTCCCCACAATTTGGGAACTACTTCTGGCCAAACGTCGTTTCTCTGATAATGTAATGTGCTTTTAGGAAGACCTTAACCCCCCTTTGGCTGACTCTTGCATGTTACAGGACATCAGCACTGTCCTTGGGTGGGCATCAGGGTTGGAGTCAGGCTGTCTGGGGGCGTGGTCTGCCCCTGTCCGGCACGCGTTCATCCTCCTCCAATTCTGATAGTTGTCGGTTCCGCTGGCTCCAGGAGGTTGGGGTGACAGTGGAGCAAATTTCTGTTGTATAGATGTTTCCTGTTAGACATTGGGAAGCTCAAGAGATCTTATTGCTGCAAACCCATGGATAGCCATTCCTAATCTGATATTATTAGGTATGTTTTAGGAAATTAAGTGAATCTTGGGCCCAACTGAACTTCAGATTCCACAGACAATCCACCATAGGATTTTCTAACAACAGAGTTTGTGAAAATATTTACAACCGAGCCTGCTTTTTAAGTAACATTTTGTCAAAATTGAAATCTGATCCGCAAATTCTGGAGACAAAGTTGGAACCCAGCTTTGAAATATGTGCATTTAACAAGGAAAGGCAGTGAGTTGTCATATATGTATGTTGCCCCAAGTCTGCCAGTTTGTTGGGCATTTGCAGTGGGATTAGGCTTAAGTGCAGTATGTAGGGTTTTATTGCATTTGGGTGCCTTGGAGGAATGAGGGGTGAGTGTTGTTCTGTGTCTGGATGGAGGAGCTGAGCTGCACCTTGGTTCAGTGACTGCTGACAGCGGGCACTGGAGCCGGGTGGCCTGTGCTCACCTCGGCTCAGAGAAGCTGACAGCGGGCGCTGGAGCTGGGCGGCCTGTGCTCACCTCGGCTCAGAGGAGCACTGACAGCGGGCGCTGGAGCTGGGTGGCCTGTGCTCACCTCAGCTCAAAGAAGCACTGACAGCGGGCACTGGAGCTGGGCGGCCTGTGCTCATCTCGGCTCAGAGAAGCGCTGACAGCGGGCACTGGAGCTGGGCGGCCTGTGCTCATCTCGGCTCAGAGAAGCGCTGACAGCGGGCGCTGGAGCTGGGCGGCCTGTGCTCGTGGCCCAGCCCTGCCAGTTCTTCACCTTCTGTGTCTCTGCTTGTGTTGACTTGTGGACTGGAGAGAATTGGCAGCCTGGTGGGGGTGTTTGGGGAGGGCAGAGGCGTGCCAGGACTGTTCTGGCGCTATGGGAATGAGCTCTTGATGAGGTGGAGCTGCCATTATGGCTTTGTTTGCCTTTCACCCCTGGAATGTCAGACTTCACGTTGTCAGGAGTGCCCTTCCAGAAAGCGACTGTTAAACAGGACCAGGAAGGCCTCATGTGGATGATCTGCTGACGACACGTGACTTGCGTATTCAAGCCTGGAAGAAACTTCTCTGTGAGCAAGGGTTCCTGTGGAATTGCACCCACTTAGGGGAAATGAACCTGCAGGAAGGATGTTTTGTTTTCACTCTGAGGCTTTGTAATAAAAAATGGAAAGAAAACCAGGGGAAAAGAGCAAGGTAGGCTTGGAATTGCCGTTTGCAGATGAGGAACGTGGGGAGATAGAGCGGCTTGCTCAGGGTCTGGCCGAGGGAGTGGAGCTGGGTTTCCCTGTCAGGGGCATTGAAGCAAGTGCCCTTGGCGCCTCAGGACTGCTGGTCCTCCCTGCTGCAGCCACGGGCTCCTCACTTCTGTTTACTCCCTGAAATCCAGACTAATTTCTAAAAGTAGTAATTCCATTTTATTTTTTTTATTTTTATTTTATTTATTTTTTTTCCTTTTTTATTTTAGTAATTCCATTTTAATAACTTCTTTTAAACTCCGTTCTAGTCATGAAAATAAGCGGTATCTCTGCATCAGATCGTAGCACCTTCCAAGCGGTTGGCTCTGGCAGTCGCCTGCCTCACTGGAGAGGACTCTACACGATGCGAGGACCTGTGATAATGCTGGTGGTGGGCGCCGTCTACCCTCTGGGGGCCCCGGGCCCACCGTGCACCCGCCCGCTGGAGGCCACGTGGCCCTGGACGGAGGCTGGCTGAACCCACGTTGCCTGGTGCAGGCTCCCTCCTCCGAGCGTGGGCTGTGCCGCGAGCTGGGTGTACGCTCGTGCCCAGGCAGCAGCCCCGGGAGGGGTGGCACCTGTGAGTGGCATTTCAGAAGCCTCGGGCTGATGGTGTGCTGCTGCTGAAATGAGCTGGCCTCTTCACACTGGCTTTTTAGAAACGCCGTGCCAGGGCTCGTCCAGCAAATTACGACTGAAAGGCCTGTGCTGCCCCATGTCCTTCCAGGTGTGTGTCATTGTTTCTGAAAATGTCACATTTTACCTGAGGAAGTTTACACACGTCCGACAGGGGGCCCAGGAGGGGCCTGACCTCTGCCAGGTCGCCGAGGGCTGCCTGCCCCGTGTGCCCAGGCCAGGGCTCTGTCCCCGACCTCAGAACGGGGGGGTGTGGACGCCCATTCAGCTCGTTGCCTGAGAAATGCTAGTTCTTCAGATACAAAGCGGACCACTTAAATCAAGGCTTTTAACCTGGATCTGGGAGATGTTTATTGAGGAAGAAAGGAATTTTGATATGTCTGTAGGAGGTAAAATAGTTTTTGATGCTACTGCAGTTTTGTGCTTCCAAGAAAGGCTGGAAGAGGGCTCCGGGGCCTTTGGCCTCGCTGGCTGCTTCTGGGCCAGCAGTAGAGGCCTCGCCCCTCCCGTCTGAAGGGTTTGCCCTGGAATCGGGAGCCCCTGCCGGGCAGGGAGCGTGTCCCCTGCTGCAGCCCCCACCCATGCCTGGCTTGGCTGCTGTGCAGCCACAGTGGCTGCGCGTGGAGGGAGTATGTGGAGTAACTGCAGTGACGGTTTGTATTTTGAGGCTTGTACAGGTATTTTGTTCTCAGAATGGTAGAAACACCGCACCAAACGGGAGTATTTTTCCCACCTTGTTATGTGCCCATTCTGCCAACACTCTGTACCTTCTCTTCTGCATTTGCAGCAAGTTCTGGTTCGGCCCATAAGTGTCCCGGGGGGTTGCCAGCATCAGCCCGTGGCTTGGTCTGGGTGGTGTAGACGGTCTGGAGGCAACACACTGACCTGGGGCTCTGCTCCTGGCATTGAGCACTAAGTGCTGGAAAGCTGGGGACGTGGAGGCAATGGGGGAGAGGTGCTGACACCATATTGCCTGTCCCCCCCCGCCCATGCCCTGTCCTGCTGGACTTCATTTCAAAACATAAGTGCAAAGGTAAAATTAAGAACTTCAAGACGCAACAGCAGAGTGTTGAACTTGAGGGTGCAGGCCCCAAATGACTGTCCAGCGGGGCCCACCTTACAGGGTGAGATCTGGGAGTGGGGTGGGGCCTGGGCCTGGCATCCCGGAGAGGCTTTTTAAGAATCACTCAGTTTACCCACTGCTCCTCCAAGGAATCTTTTTCTTATGCTTTTATAGAGACCCCTCAGTAGAGAACACGCTGCCACGTGGCCGTCTTGCCCTGTGCGTGAGGGGGTGCCTGCCACCCACTACTGCTCACGCTTGCCTGGTTTCAGGTGTGTGCAGGGTTCTCTTGTAAAGCTTTGAGAGATGCACTTTCTCACAAAGCCCTGCAAGGCAGGCACTAACATCACCCCGTTTTCCAGATGGTGAAACTGAGGCACAGGGGCTGGCATGAACTGCTCAGATTACAAACCTAGTGCCCCAGTCACAAGGCTTTTGGACAGCTAATGCCCCGAGGTCACATGGCTAGCGCCAAGGCTAGTGCCCGAGGCTGCAGGGCTAGGGCCTGGTAGAGCTGGGATTTGGCCCCGGGTGCCTGCTTCCAGAACTGGCCTTGTAGTCGCTGCACTGTATGCAGTGGAGGGTCAGGGCACCAGGAGTGGCTGGAGGAGTGGCTGGCAGAGGGCTGCGGCAGGAGGTCGGGACCAGGACCAGCGTCCTGCTTTCTGTTGCTGAGCAGAGCTGCTGGCTGTTTAAGGTGGGGTGCCCCAGGTGCCCAGGCACATTCATGCCACCGTCCTGCAGTGGGGGCCAGATGCCTTCGCCCTGGGCAGACTCAGGGCAGCCAAAGCCACTGACCTGAGGTTAGTGGTTCGGCAAGAGGTCCAGCCCTGGGCCTGGAAGAGGAGGTAGTTGGCACCAGCAAGCTCTGTGCCCAGGGCAGGGGTGGGGAGCCAGGAGCTCCTGCCGACCGAGTGGGTGCCAGGGAGCCAGCCCCTCTGGCCTGGAGGGTGGCGTTTCCGGACCTCCAGAGGGGCAGCTTCGGGGGCAGGCCCACTCTCCAGCCAAGGACACGTTTAAGTGTCCCAGCCTCCTACCTTGACACATACGCCCCCCACTCCCGTTCCCCAGTGACCTGGAGGGACCGTGTGAGACTCGGCGTGCTCTCCGGGTCGAGGCCGATCCAGGCGGCGGATGGCCGCAGTCCTGTCCCCCGCCCCCTCCAGCGCGCTCCCTTCTCCAAGGCCCCTGCGCGCACGGGTGCACAGGTGCTCAGGTGCTCAGGTGCTGGCCGCCGAGCTCGGGCCACAGCGACCCCGCCCCTCAGCGCAGCGCGCGCGCCCGGGGGAGGCGGGGTGCGCGCTCTCGGGGCGGCGTCCCCCGCGCAGGCACGGCGGCGCTGACTCCGTGCGGCTCTGCCGTGTGCAGAAGGAGCCCCGCAGCGCCCCCGAGCCGGCGCCGAGGCTCCCTCCCTGGTCCCCGCCGGCCCGCCGCGGTCAGCGCGCACCCCGGAGTGGCCGCGCCCCGGGACGGCGGTGGCGGCGCGTGTCCACGCGAGGGCGCTGCGCACCGCGCTCCGGCCTGTCCCAGCCGCCTGCAGGGGCAGCCGCCGGGCGCCAGGGGGCGCGCGAATACCGGAGCGCGAGCAGGAACCGCCCGCGGAGCCTCGGGAAGTGAGGCCCCGAGCGCGTGGGTGGGTGTCCCGTCGCGTGGGAGGGATGTCCCAGAACGCGCTAGCCCTAGACTGCGCGGGCGCCCGTGGGAAGGGGGCCCCGGGGGGCGCGCCTCCCGGCTGGCGCCCCCTTTGCTGAGTAAAACGCCGGTAGCTTCTCGGGAGGGACGCGGGACCGCCACCTGTCGCAGATGCCGGCCGACCCGCGTGGCCTAGGTGGTCCGGGCGAGACCGGTACTGACCTGTGTCGCGCACGAGGTTGCACGACTGTTGCCTTCGTTCTCCAGGCCGGGGTTGGGCCAGGGCGCTCACGAGCCATCCAGGTCACTCGGCGGGCGCGTGGGGAGCTGGGTCGCACCCACGGAGTCTGGCAAGCGGAGCCACTGGGCGGGAGGGGCGCTGGCGGCAGGAGGTCCCGGGGCCAGGTCCCCTCCGACGACCCGGGCCTGGCGCTGGGCCCCTGGGGCTGGCCTGAGCCCCGTGTCAGCGAGCCCGGGCCTCGCAGGGGGCCTCGCAGGGGCCTGCGCCTGGGGCTCCGCGGCCACACCTCGTGGCCCGGCCGGGGTGGGCAGGCGCCTGCAGCGCCCTCACGCTGCCCCTCTGTGCCTCCCAGCCAAAGCAGGCTGCCCCCTCGTCTTCACACGCCGAGGGGCGGCGGCAGCCTCGGCACCCGCATTTCCCACCGAGAAAAGGAGGTTCTGACCCGATGGCAAGCCGGCGTTTCCTCTTGTGCGCCCCACCCCGGGTTCCGGGCACCCGCTTAGCGCCTTGGAGGACGCCCAGGTAACACGTGGGGGGAAAGGCCACCCTGCCCAGCGGGGCGCAGCTGCTGGGGGGGCCCTTGCCTCCTGCCGGGAATCCTGAGGGTCGCAGTTTGCTGCACCCACTGTGACCCCTGCCCGGGCTGGGTCGGGAGCTCCTATGGCGTCTGTCTTGGGGGAAGGTATTAGCGAGGCAGTTAATAAAGGATTTTAGTTAAAGGGGGAAAGGGTCATTTTGGCAAACTAGCCCTGTTCCCAAACCTCAGAGACCCCTTAGAGTTGTAAGTTTGGTTACTCTCCACCTCCCTCCCATTCCAGGGGAGACACCTCAGCTCTTTGGGGGATAGAGTCTGGGGAGATGCAGCTGGGCCTTCCCCCTCTCTTCCCACCTGTGAAAGCACCCAGCAGCCATCCTGTCCCTGGTCCCTTCCCTGCTCCTGGGACCACAGCCGCACCCCACCCTCCTCTCCATGTGGCGGCGGGAGCTGGCTCCCCCCTGGTGGCCCGCTCGGCTCCCTGTAGCCCATTTTCCACGTGCCAGCCGGGGGAGCCCTTTAAAACGGCTCTGCTGTGAGATCATCGTAGATTCAGGCTCAGCTGTGAGAGTGAGTGCAGCGCCGTCCTCCGTGTTCATACCCGGATCCCACAAAAGGCCTTAGTGCAGCGTGGCAGGGACGCAGCCGGCCCCACTGAGATGCGCCCGCCCGGGGCGGTGTTGAGCTTGAGTTTCATCCCATGTGCAGGTTCGTGTGCCCCCTGCACAGGCAAGGCACCAACGGCTCTTCACAGGGGCGCCCAGCCACCAGCGAGACCACCGATCAGATTACGCCCCTCCCAGTCCTGCGGTGGCATCGCCATTCCTCCTGGCTTGGCCCACGCAGTGCAGCTGGCTGACTTCCTCAGCCCGGCCTCCCTCTCCCCGGCCTGCCCCAGCCCCAGCCTCCCTCTCTCCAGCCTCCCTTTCCCCGGCCTGCCCCAGCCCCAGCCTCCCTCTCTCCAGTCTCCCTCTCCCCGGCCTCCCTCTCCCCGGCCTGCCCCAGCCCCAGCCTCCCTCTTTCCAGCCTCCCTTTCCCCCGGCCTTCCTCTGTCCTGGCCTCCCTTTCCTGTGGCCTCTCTCTGGAGCCTCCCTCTCCTGGTAACCCTCTGATTCAGCCTTCCTCTGCCATGGCCTCTCTCACCTCCTCTTGTTCCTGCCAGCCCCCCGTGTGGTTGTTTCTCCTCCACTTTGTACCTTCTGGAGTTGGGGTCCAGACACGATATCACTGCCCCCCCACTCTCCTTCCACCTCTTTCACGAATCCTCCCTCCCCTTCTCCCTAGTGCTGGCATCACAGAAGCACGTGGCCAGCTCCCTGCTCAGTGACCAGTGTCCACGCTGGGTCACCCGGTACCTTCACAGACCCAGGGGGAGGCAGGAGAGCAAAGCCCACCCGAATGCGTGAGGCTTGACCTGGACTCACACCACGACCCCGGGCTCGGCAGCCTCCAGGGACGGGGCAGGATGATGAAACGGAGCTTCTGGAAGAGGCTGCCCTGGGCTGGCTGCCGTTCCCGGGCGTGGACTGCCTGCGTCAGGGTGGCCACGGCTCCAAGGAGCCAGGGTCTGAGGACTGCAGCTTGGGGACCTGGAGGGGGCAGCCATGAGTGACCCCAGCCTGTCCAGTTTCCGAGCGTTTTGGAAGGTCACGGGAAACTGGGCATGAAATGACGGGACCGGGTTCTCTCTGAGGCTTGACCTCCAGGATGTTTGATGGTTTCTCACAGACAGGAGTGCGGCCTCAGAAGCGGCCTCCTCCCCGAATGGGCTAGACCCCCTCCTCCTCCAGGCAGGGGGGCCGCAGGGCAGGGAGCAGGGCCGGGACCCCCAGCCAGGAGACCATCACCCCAGGAAAGGGAAGCAGAAACAAGTGAGGCCACCCAACTCCCGGCCCCTTCCTGTGTGCCGGGCACCTGGCCTGGTGGCCAGTTCCGTGGGGTCTGGTCATTTTAGGAGGGGGAAGCGGGAGCCCAGAGAAACGGCAGTGCCCGCTGCCGGCCGTCAGTGCCCGCTGCCGGCTCCTGCGCGGCGGCCCAGCCCGAACCTGCGCTCCTGACCCACTGGGCTTGGCCTCTTCCCTGTTGCTGAGACTTTCAGTGGGGACAATTGGCAGGAGCCGAAGGCATTCGCTGGAATGTGAGCCTTGCTTGAGCGCCTGCTGTGTGCAGCCCAGGGGTGGGGGGCAGTGTTGGGCACGAGCTGAAGCCCCTGTGGAGGCCCCAGGCCGAGGAGGCCTGCAGGGTGAGCTGGGCCTGTGGCAGCCCCACTGAGGTACCCCCTCCCTGGTGGAGAGCTCCCAAGGGTTCTGAAAGTGGAGGGTGCCCCCGTCTCCGTGTTCGGCCACGGGGCCTGGCCTCAGAGGTGCGGCGGAGCTCTCTTCCTCACGACCTGTGACTTGCAGCAGAGAGGATCTCTACTTACTAGTAGACAACCCGGGAAATGGTGTCTTTTACCGTCGTGGCTGGGCCCCCCAACATAACAGTTCTGGGGGGAGAGGGATATTATGCTTCCAGTTTTGCTACCGGGAACTAGGACAAGGAATGGTCTTCTGGCTCTGTCATGTGCCGAAGCTGTAGCCAGAGTCCCAGAAGGGCCCGGCGCCCCGACCGCCCAGCCCAGGCTGGCGTGTCATTCTCCTTCGCCCCAGTGTCAGCACTGCTGCTGGAGGCAAGCCGGGAAGGACACCAAATGGCCACCCAGGGGCGAAGGGCCAGACAGCAAGCAGTCCATCCACGGCAACGGGAAGTGAAGACGTGGAGTTGCCTCGCTGTGCTGCGTGAAGTAAGCCAGGCACGAAAGGACAGCTGCTGTATGAGTCCACTCGTGTAAGATATCTAGAAATAGCGAATTTATAGAGACGGAAAGGTTAGAGGTTACCAGGGGCCGGGGGTGGGGGGGTGCTGGGGAGTTATTTGGTAGTGAGTACAGAGTGTTTGTGAACTTCAGAAGTTGTGAAATAGTAAAAAAAAAGTGAACAAAGATTAGATAACTTTGAAGCCTAGGATTTATGAAGGCAGGTGATGAAGTTGGAAAAGACCTGAACTTGAGGCCAAGGTGCTTCGATTTTATTCTGGAATGCTGTGTGTATTAGTCAGCCACAGGGGTGCTATGCAGAGTACCAGAAATCTGCTGGCTATTATAAAGGGTATTTATTTGGGGTAGAAGCTTACAGTTACCAGGCCATAAAAGGTAAGTTACTTCCCTCCCCAAAGTCTATGGCCACGTGTTGGAGCAAGTAGGCTGCTGGTCTCTGCTACGGCTCAGCCTTCCTCTTCCTTCCAAGGCTCCGCGGTCCTACCGTTTTCTGTTCTCAACTCCAGGTTGGCATCAGGCTCGTCTCTCTCCCTTGGGCTTGTTTCTTTCCGGGCTCAGCTGCTCTGCTCGCTTCACAAGGTCAGCTGTAGACTTTCAGGCTCATTCTCCTCCCGGGGCCTCTGCCGTGTCTAATGGAGCCTTCTCTCCTTCCTCACATATCTGCTTCTATGTGTATTTATTTCCCAGGGCTCCAGCATCAAAACTCCAACTCTCTCCTCTGCATGTCGTTTTCTCTGTGAGTCCTCGCCCATCAAAGGGGTGGGGACTCACTCTACTGAGGCAGCCAACTCAAAACCCCAATCTTAATTTAGTCAAGAGAAAGTAAAGCCTCCAAATCTAATACAATCTAATATGCCCAGAAGAACAGAGCAGTTTACAAACGTAACCCAGTATCTATTTTTGGAATTCATAAACAATATCAAACTGCTACACTGTGTTTTCGCCAACATGTTCCTGATGAAATTTTGATGTATTTTTTTCCATCATAGAACATAGAAACAATTTTTAAGAAAGAATATGACTACATAATTCACATGCATTGTACAAATTGCAACTGCCTGAGCATGTGCCTATGAGAAGATGAAGCTGTTGAGGTAAATGTGATCTGCTGTTGCCAAGAAGGAGGAGGAGGAGAAGGGGGAAGAGGGGGAAGAGAGGAGAAGGAGGAGGAGGAGGAGTAGGAAGAGGGGGAGGAGAGGGAGAGGAAGGAGGAGGGGGATGAGAGGGGAAAAGGAGGGGTAGGAAGAGGGAAGGAAGAGGAGGAGGAGGAGGAGGAGGGAGAGGGAGGAGGAGGGGGAGGAAGGAGAGGTGGAGGGAGGGGGAGGAGGCAAAGGCCTGTCCTCAGGGCATGGGATTAAGCTGTGTCCTGGCAGCTGCCAGAACGGCGCCCAGTGCAGGAGAGAGAAGGGAGCAGCTTCCGGAAGCCTGTGAGCACAGCAAGGCCATTCACCAAGGTGGAGTTTGGGGCTCTTTCTGCTCCCGGGGGGCTAGGGCATGTCAAGGGTGAGGTGGGACCAGGGACCACTGCCGAGGGCCGGGATGCTGGGCGGCTACCGAGTCGAGGCCTCAAACCCCTTCCTTGATTCATTCAACGTGTATTTTGTGACAACCACCGTGTATTGGGCATTGTTTTAGGAGCTGAAGAAACAGCAGTGAAAAAGGTAAACGTAGTTCCTTTCGTCATGGAGGAAAAAAGAGAATTTAGCGGGGAATCTGTTTCGTGACCTGTGCAAAAATGGGGATGCTTGAGTTCAAATATAACTCAAAGTAAGAATTGCAGTAAGGATGCCACATTCTTGGCCAACAGAAATGCCCTTCGGGGCAGCCTTGGGTCTCTTTGAGAAATGTGTCCTGTTTTACCTTTATGCCAGAGAGGGGAAAGGAAATTTCTCTAACACCGCCGGGGCTGGGGGCTGAAGAGGTACTGTTAGGATATTCCTGTGAAAATCTCACCTTCTTAGGGAAAGGCCCGGCTGGCAGGACGTGGGAAGGCAGTTGCTTCGTTACTTTTAATTCGTCATGTGCTGTGGACTCGCCTACCCGGGACTGCCCTTTCCCACCAGGTCTGCATTCCACAAGGGTAGGTAGGGAAATTGCCTTACTCCCGTAAACCCCCCGGGAGCCTTTCATCGCAATCGTCACAGGTCCAGGACCAGGTTCCAGCTCGGGCCCGGGTCCGCGCTGGTTTGGGGACCCTGGTGGCCACTTGCCTGCGGTGGCCGCTGCCCCTAAGGAAGGCCCCTGACCCCTGAAGGCCGTCCTCTTCTCCTGAGCTCCTGCATCCAAAGTGGGGCTGCTTTCATTTTGTGAACCTTTTCACTTGGACGTAAGACTTTGGAATTTTAGAGGCCCCAGGCACTGCCTGGCAGTCCCTGGGAAGGGACACGTGGGGCCATTTTGCTCCCCTCATTTTATCTTGCTTTGTGCCTAGCTGTCAGCTTTGCAGACGTTTGCACGTCAGCGTGGCCTCTGGGGGCTGCGGCCTCCCACCTCTAGGCCCTCCTGGACTTCCCCCGGCCCCCTCGACCTGCGACTGCCAGGGGCGGAGGGGACGGGGTTGGCGGAGATGGGGTAACCAGGGAGGCGGGGGAGTACGGGGCGGGGGAGTACGGGGTGGGGGAGGGGCGAGCAGCGCCCCCACGACGGGGTCTTCCAGGGCTGAGGGAGGAGAGGGAACTAGGGGTCCCCACATGGTGGCCGGGCCCTCCCGGGGGACCCCACAGAGGGGAGCGGCCGAGCTAGGCAGGAAGGCTCGGGTGGGCAGGCAGGGGCGCCCCGCCGTCGGGGGCGGCGACCCCCAGGGCTCCTTCCTCCCGACGTCCAGGCGCCACGCGGCAGGGCGGCCGCTGCGTGGAGGAACCCCGGGTCCCCCGCCTCCGCACCTGCTGGCGGGGGCTGCCTCTCGGGCCCCCACGCGCCCCTCCCGCCTGCGAAGGTGAGCCCTGGCCCCGCCTGTGTCCATCTGTGAAATGGGGTGCGGAGGGGGAAGGGGGTTCTGTCAGAGGGGGCAAGAGGACGCTCTGGGGCGAGCGGGGGCAGGGTGGAGGGGCTGGGGGCGCCTTGGCTGGCCTGAGAGCGCGGCTGAGCCGGGGCCCACGTCGGAGGGCTGCGGGGGGGCTGCCAGAGGGTCTTGGGGAGGGTGGGCGAGAATCGCCCTCAGAAGGGCAGCACTGCCCAGGTGCCGCCCAGGCCAGGGGGTAGGGGACGGCAGGAGCCGAGGGCCCGGGGTGCTGGGGGGACCGAGGCGGCCACAGCGGGGCTCCCTGGAGCTTGCCTGGAGGCCGCACAGACCCCCGAGGCCCCGGCCAGGCCCGGGCAGAGCTTCTCCAGGCGCCTGAGGCTGGACATGCCCCAGCGGTGTGGGGCCTGAGAATGCCTTGGGGTGACTGCAAGAGGAGAAAGTGATGCTGTGCTGGCCGAGCCGATGTGAGTCCAGTGGCTCCTGACTGCAGAGGGCAGACCAGGGTTACCACTACCTGCTCCCTAAAAAGTAGGGGGAGGGAGGGGGACCCGGCTTAGGGGCTGCCATCCTCAGCGTGTTGGCAAAGGTCCCCTATGGCCCCGAGATGGTACGGCAGCTCCTGGCTCTCCTTTGGCTGTGATTCGCAGGAAGGAGGGGTGGGGGAGCCTGTGTGCGCCCCTTTTCATTAGGGTCAAACCCTCTCTCCTTGCAGCCAGCAGCCTTTCCCTCCTTCCCCCGTGCTGCCTTCCAGCCTGTCCCTCCCTGGGAAGGAGATTGCCATCTGCTTGACTGGGCATGGGGTGTGACAGCATGCTCCCGTCAGGAGGCCGCTGGGCCTGGCAGTGGGTGAAAGGGCCCAGCGCCCACCCCGGCCATCCGCGTCCCCGCCCATCTGGGTGATACCAGGGCTGGCTGGCGTGGTCCCTGAGTGCTGCATGCTCCCCTTGAGTGGGCAGCAGAGATGAGCGCCGCCCTTCAAAATGCCCTCTTCCTTCCAGCGCACATCTGCAGCCCCGTGGTTTCATTAGGGGCTGTTGGGGAGTCACTCGTGTCCCCACAAAAGGCACGTTCCTGTTGGTGTGAGCCTTCATTGCACTTAGGACCTCTTGAAGGTGTTACTCAGCTAAGGTGTGGCCACTGAACCAGGTCGGCTTTAATCCAGATTCCTGGAGTCCTTTCTAAGCAGGATGACATTTAGACATTGAGAGGGAGAAAGCCATGGGAAGAGCAAGAACCGGAAGTCATCAGAACCCAGAGGAGAAAGGAGAAGATGCCGCCATGTGCTTTGCCATGTGATGGAAAAGCCAAGGAACCCCAAAGCTTGCTGGCAGCCAGAAGAGACCCACCCCAGGAGGAAGCCTCTGGAACCACGAGCCAGTCAGCTCCTGTTGCTAAGCCAGCCCAATGCATGGTATTCGTTTTAGCAGCCAGGACGCTAAAATGGGGGTAATCTAAAACTCCATTTGCTTTTATGGGTTTGGAACCTGTGCTTTACGGCCATGGGCAGAGCCATGGAGAATGAGGACTAGAAGAGGGGAGGTGAGAGCCCATGCCCAGAGGAGGTCTCTCACCCGAATTCTTCTGGCTTTGGAACCTTAAAGTTGGGGTCCTTCTTTCTCTTCCTAACAGTTCCTATGCTTTGGTCCGTTCAGCTTTAGCATCGACCTTGTGAGTCTCCCATAAACCTGGAAACGCTTGACGCCGCCTTATAGAGGGGCATTGGGTATGTACACGCTGGGTTAGGGGATGGGAAGTTTCCATTACAGACATGGCCTGCACCAGTGGCTCCTTGTGACTTTGGGTGCCCCTCTCCCGCTGCAGCTCCGTTCTCCTCTGTACATGGGGAGTCGCATCTCACCGCACACAGGGCCTGGGGGATGGATACGGGAGCTCATGAATGGCTCTGAGCAGTGAGTAGGGTATACATCAAATGAGCGTTTTCCCTTCTTCCCCACATACCAAATATAAGTGACTTGTTTCTGATCTGAGAGGGAAAACGGTCAGTCTTCCTTCCCCATTGAGAATGGTGTCAGCTGTGGAATTTTCATATATGTTCTTTATCATGTTGAGGAAGTTCCTTCTATTCCTAGTTTTCCAAGGGCTTTTTGTCAAGCAGCGTTTCTAGATTTTGTCAAATGCCTTTTCTGCATCAGTTGAGATGATCATGTGTTTTTTTCCCTCATTCTGTTAATGGGGTGTATTATGTTAATTGATTTGTTATGCTGAACCACCCTTGCATATCTTGGATATATTCCACTTGATCATGGTGCATAATTCTTCTTTTGATGTGCTGTTGGATTCAGTTTACTACTATTTTGTTGAGGATTTCTACATCTATGTTTGTAAGAGATATTGGTCTGTAGTTTTCTTGTTTATCTTTATCTGGCTTTGGTAGGAGGATGATATAGGCCTTATAGAATGAATTAGGGAGTGTGCCCTCCTCTTCAATTTTTTTGGCAAGTTTGAGCAGGACTGATATTAATTCATCATGGAATGTTTGGTAAAATTCCCCTTTGAAGCCATCTGGAAAGCTTTTCGTTGTTGGGAGGTTTTTGATTACTGATTCAATTTTACTGCTTTGTTGAGATCTCGTATTTCTTCTTGAGTCACTATAGGTAGTCTGTGTTTCTAGGAGTGTTTCCACTTCATCTAGGTTATCTGATTTGTAGGAGTGCAGTTGTTCATAGTGTTCTCTTATAGTCCTTTTTCTTTCTGTGGGGTCAGTAGTAATGTCCCTCTTTTCATTTGTAATTTCAGTCATTTGTGTCCTCTCTCTATTTTCTCTGTAAGTCTAGATAAAGGCTTTTTTTTGGATAAAAGTTTTGTCAGTTTTATTGCTATTTCAGAGAGCAAACTTTTGGTTTTGTTGATTCTCTACTTTTTTTTTTTTTTTTTTTTTAATTCTTTATTTCATTTATCTCCACTCTAATCTTTATTTCCTTTCTTCTGCTTGCTTTGGGTTTAGTTTGCTCTTCTTTTTCTAGTTGTTCTGGTTTTGAGGTTAGGTCTCTGATTTGAAACATTTCCTCTTTTTTAATGTTGTAAGCATTTGGAGCTATAAATTTTCCTCTCATCACTGTTTTTGCTGTATCCCATAAGTTTCTAGGAATGTTGGTATGTTGGTATTTTCATTATCATTCACCTCTAGATATTTCCTAATTTTGATTCTGATTTCTTCTTTAACCACATTGATTGCTTAAAAGTGTGTTGTTTAATTTCCACATAATTATAAATTTTCCATTTCTCCCTCTTTTATTGATTTCTAGCTTCATTCCATTGTGGTCAGAGAAGATACATTGATGATTTCAATATTTTTGAATTTATTGAGACTTATTTTGTGACCTAAGATATAGTCTGTGGCAGTTTGGTATTGTTTATGAATTCCAAAAATAGATAATGGATTTGTTTGTAAACTGATCTTTTCCTCTCAGCATATTAGATGGTATTAGATTCAGAGGTTTCACTTTTACTTTATTAAATCAAGATTTGGGATTTTATTTGACCAGGTCATTAGGACGACTGGGTTTGCGTCCCCACCTACAGCCGTGGGCTATATAAATGGATGTTCAGGCAGAGACAGGGAAGTAAATACACAGAGAAAGAGAATGCAGAGAGTTTAGTTTTGACACTGGAGCCCCAGGGAGAGAGCTGAGCCGTTCACCTGATAGTTTACAGCTGGCCTTGTGGAGAGAGCAAAGCAGGTGAGCCTGGGAAGAGAGACGAGCCTTATGCCAGTGTACTGCTGAGATTGGAAGAAACTGGGATCATGGAGCCTTAAGAGGAAGAGGAAGGCTGAACCCTCTCAGAGACTGGCAGCCATCTTGCTTCAACATGTGTCAGCAGACTTTGGTGAGGAAAGTAATTACTCTTTATGACCTTGTGAGTGTACACTTCTACCCTAAATAAATACCCTTTATAATAGTAAACAGATTTCTGGTATTTTGCATCAGCACCCCTTGAGCTGACTAATACATGGTCTATCCTGGAGAATGACCTTGTGCCCTTGAGAAGAATGTGGATTCTGCTGCTGTTGGGTGAAATGGTCTGTGTGTGGCTGTTAGGTCTAGCTGGTTTAGAGTCTCGTTTAAGTCTTGTATTTCTATATAGATCTTCTACCTAAATGTTCTGTTCATTATTGAGAGTGGCATATTAAAGTCTCCTGCTATTAATGTAGAACTGTTAATTTATCCCTTCAAATCTGTCAGTATTTGCTTCATGTATTTTGGGGCTCTGCCCTTAGGTGGATATATATTTTGAATTGTTACATCTTCTTGTTGAATTGACCCCTTTATCAGTATGTAATGACCATCTTTGTCCCTATTTAAAGTCTATTTTATATGATATTAGTGTAGCTACCTCAGCTCTCTTTTGGTTACTGTTTACATGGTATATATTTTTTCCATTCTTTGACTTTTAACCTTTTAAGGTGAATCTCTTGTACATAGTTGGGTCATTCTTTTTATCCGTTCTGCCAATCTCTGCCTTTTCACTGGAGAGTTTACTCTATTTACATTTAAAGTCACTATTGATATAGAACTTTCTTCTGCAATTTTGTGATTTAGTCTTTGTATGTCTTATAGCTTTTTTGTCCCTCAATTCTTCCATTAATGCCTATTTTCTTAGTTTTTAAAAATTTTTTATTGTACCATATTAAGTTCCTTCTCATTCTATCTGTATGCATTTTTTTATATTTTCCTTGTGATTACCATAGGGTTAAATTTTTTTTTTTTATACCAGGGCATGTAACTATGAATCTTGACATTCCATGAGTCAAGACAGGTAGTGTCATATGCCCCAGGGGGGTGGGGAGGAAGGAACAGTTAAGATCTAATGGGGTATTTAGTGTCATGGGAAAGGTTTTTCATTACCTTACAGTAATGGACACAGGACATGGTAAATATCATCAAAACTTATTAAACTGTATCGTCTAAATTGTAAACTATACTGTAAATCATTGACAATGTTTAGTTGCTATATTTTGCTATCTGTATAACAGTTATAACAATGCTAACATCCAAAAAAAAGGGGGGTGGTTGATATGGGGTGGGGAAGGGGGGGTGGTTTGGTATCTGGGAGTCTCTGGTACTCCGTGTATGACTTTGCTGTGACCTAAAACTTCTTTGAAAATTAAATGAAAATTTGGAAGACAATGGGGATTGAGAGGGAGAAGGTGTCACAGCACACCAGACATCCGATAACACAGTGATAAAAGGAAAAAAAAAAAAAAAAAAATATATATATATATATACTTTTTTTTTTTTAAAGGCATTTCTTTTGCTTTTTTCCCCATTTTTTTGAATGTCCCAATCCGCTAATTATATTTTGTTTTGTTTTGTTTTTTGTTTGATTGTTCGTTTTTGTTTTTTTTTTCCTGAGTTTCCTTATGTTTGTCTCTTGCATGTAAGCTTATCATTGTTGTTTCTTTTTCCTATTAAGTGTATTTGATTATTTTATGGACTACATGTTCATGGAGGATTTGGATCACAGAAGGGTTACAATGGGTACTGCAGGAGATTATTGGTGGGGGGTGTCTGGGAGGGGGATTCATGGGAGTTAGTTCATCCGAATATACATGAAAGATATACAAAATTGTTCAAAAGATCAAAAGATGGGGCATGGTCATGGTGGGTGGACAGTTACACAATAAATGAGAGAATCTGAATTCCTAGCCTGGAGAGCTCTGCCAAGTCTCCAAGGGAGCAGCAATAGTCCTCTGAGTGCAGGGACAGTGTCTGTCAAAAGAGGATGACCCACTGATGAGTTCTTTTTATTGATGACTACCCTTATGAGTCTTTGCTCTTGTAACTGAAACTTAGCTTACTGTTATGGGGTGCCTAAGGGTTGCCACCTGAGAGCCTCCTTGTTGCTCAAATGTGGCCTCTTTCTAAGCCAAACTCAGCATATGAATGCATTACCTTCCCCCCAACATGGGACATGACTTCCGGGGATGAGCCTCCCTGGCAACGAGGGATTAATACCAAGTGCCAACTGGCAACACAACTGGAAAAAGACCTT
>JAKSZT010054544.1:13093231-13171494 GCA_026826555.1 Tolypeutes matacus
CCCCCCCCTTGCTGCTTGTGTTTGCTGTGTCCATTTGCTGTGTGTTTTTCTGTGTCTGCTCGTCTCCCTTGGTACGTCATCTTGCTGTGCTGGCTCACCGCGCTGTGCAGGCCGTCAGCTCGCTGTGCCGTGTGGGCCGGTTTGCCGTCACCAGGAGGCCCCGGGAATGGTAAACGGGAGCCCAACCACTTGAGCCACAGCCGCTTCCCCATGGGGTTAAAATTTAACATCCTAAATATATAAAAATCATATTTGACTTGATACCAACTTGACTTCAATAGCGAACACATACACTGTTCCTATTTCCACACCCCCCCACCTTTCCTTTTTGTTGTACTTGTTGCCACGTATATCTTTGTATCATGTATGTCCAGAACCACAGATTTATCATTTTATGCATTTCTATTTTAGCACCTGTAGGTAGTAAAAAGTGGAGTTACAATAGTAAAAATACAATACAATAGTACTGGCACTTATAATTACCCACGTGGCTCCTTTTACTGGAGGTCTTTATTTCTTTATGCTGCTTTGATCCACTGTCTGGTGTCCTTTTCCTTCAGTCCGAATCACTCCCTTTGGCATTGCTTGTAGGGCAGGTCTAGTGGTGATGAAGTCCCTCAGCTTTTGTTTATCTGGGAATGTCTTAATCTGTCCCTCATTTTTGAAAGAAAGTTCTTGGTTGACAGTTATGTTCTTTCAGCACTTTAAATATGTCCACTTTCTTGTTTTCTTGGTTTCTCATGAGAAATCAGCATTCAATCTAATTGGACTCCCTTGTACGTATCACATTGCTTTTCTCTTGTAGCCTTCAGGACTTTCTCCTTGTCCTTTGTATTCAACACTTTGATCAATATGTGATGGGGCATATTTTTCTTCAAGCTTACCCCGTTTGGTGTTTTCTGGGCTTCTTGGATGGGCTTCTTTGCTAAGTTTGGGAAGTTTTCTGCCATTCGCCTTTCTCTCTCTCTTCTCCTTCTGGGACCTCCAGAATATATATATATAAAAATAACATTTTTGTAAGCAAATACACATATATGCATATATATTTATATATCATTTTACAAATGTTTGTATGTATTGTGAGAATTTTGATTTTTACCCATAATAATAAAAAAAAAAACAAAAAAAACGTTGAATTGTATACTTTAAATAGGTGAATTTTATGGCATGTAAATTATATCTCAATAAAACTGTTTTCAATAGCTACAGTAAAAAAAAAAAAAAAAAAAAAAAAAAGAATATGATAATTAGCATGCTTGATAGTGTCCCAGAGGTCTCTTAGGCTATTTTTGCTTTTTATAATTATTTTTTCTTCCTGCTCCTTAGCCTGACTCATTTCGATGGTCTTGTCTTTGAGTATGCTGATTCTTTCTTCTGCCAGTGCCAATATGAAACCCTCCTGGGAATTTTTCATGTCAGTTATTATGGACTTCAACTCTAATAGTTCTGTTTGATTCCTTTTTAAAATTTCTGTCTCTTTATTGACATTCTCATATTGTTTATTGTTTTCCTGGTATCTTTTAGCTTTTTCTCTGTATTTTCCTTCATTTCCTTAAGCATTTTTAAGATAATCTTTTTTCAAAAGTTGACAAATACAACAATGATATATTTTTATTAATTGTATACTCAACTGTATACTTTTAATTTATTTTTTCTTAAAATTTTTTGGCTCTGTGATCTTTAAAAATTTTTTTTAATCAGTTTCATTGATATATATTAATAAAGCATGCAATTTATCCAACATCTACAATCAGTGGTATTTGGTATGATCATATAGTTGGGCATTCATCAATTCAATCACCATTAGAGTATTTTCATTATTCCAGTATTATTAGTAATAATAAACAAAAAACAACTCAGACAAATAACTGTACCCCTTAATATTCACCTCTCAATCTCTCTTAGCTTCCTCTGCAATACACAGCTGCTATTTCATTTCCGTCTCTCTAATTTATTTTCTACATTCATATTTTTCTTTTTTTAAGAATTTTTTTTCAATTTTATTGATACATATTAATAAAGCATAAATCCATCCAAAGAGTACAATCAGTGCTATTCGGTGTAATCACATGTTTTTGCATTCATCACCTCAATCACTCCCAGAGTACTTTCATTATTTCAATAATAATAAACAAAAAACAAACAAACTAACAAAACTCATCACTCTCAATCTCTCTGTGCCTTGCCTAGCATACCTAGCTGCTTATCTTTTCCCTTCTCTCTAGTATGTTTGTATTTATATTTTGTAAAAACAGTCTTATATATGCACTGTCACCCATATTTGTGTTTTACATGAGGTTTTACTATCTTATACATTTCCATGTCACAGTTTTTAGCTTTCCTTCTAGTAGTGTACATGACCTTAGACTTTCCTTTTCTAACCACTGTCCTACACATACAATAGCAGTACTAGTTACAAACACCATTTCTATTCATTCCCAAAGATTTTCGAAACATCCTTTTAAGCAATTCTGCACAGATTAACCCTCAGCTTTCCATTCTCTACCATCATTCTATTTTCTGGTGACCTATATTCCAATTATTAACTCCATGAGTTTACACCGTATATTTAGTTCATAATAGTGCAATCATACACTATTTGTCCTTTTGTGTCTGGCTTGTTTCACTCAACATAACGTCCTCCACATTTAGCCATGTTGTCATATGCTTCAAGACTTCATTTTTTCTTACTGCTGCATAACATTCTGTCATGTGTATACACCACGATTTGTGTATCCATTCATCAGTTGATGGACACCTGGGTTATTTCCAGGCAACAACCCAGGTGTCCATTAACTGATGCACCCAGAACTGCTGTTTTGGGGTACAGTGCTCTGTAGATGTCTGTTAGGTCTAGTTCATTTATCATATTATTCAAGCTCTCTGTTTCTTTATTTATCCTCTGTCCAGATGTTCTATCCAATACTGAGAGTGGTGTATTGAAGTCTCCAACTATTATTGTAGAGACGTCTATTTTTCCCTTCAGTTTTGCCAGGGTGTGCCTCATGTAATTTGGGGCATTCAGCTTAGGTGTATAAATATTTAATAAAGTAATTTCTTCTTGTGAATTGGGCCTTTTATTAATATATAAGGACCTCCTTCATCCCTTAGAACAGTTTTGCATTTGAAATCTCTTTTTTAAATTTATTTATTTTTTTAATTTTACCGGGAGGTCCCGGGGATCGAACCCAGGTCCCTCCATATGGGAGACGGACGCCCAACCAGTTGAGCCACATCCGCCCCCTGAAATCTCTTTTGTCTGATATTAGTATCACTACTCCAGCTCTTTTTTGGTTACTATTTGCATGGAATTCTTTTTCTAGTCTTTCACTTTTAACCTGTTTGTGTCCTTATGTCTGAGGTGGGTCTCTTGTAGACAGCATATAGATGGCTCATACTTTTTAAAATCCATTCTATCTGGTTTATGTCTTTTGATTGGGGAGTTCAGTCTATAGACATTCAGTGTTCTTAGTGTAAAGGCAATACTTACTCCATCCATTCTCTCCTCCTCCTGGGGCGCCAATGACGTGAATGTTTGTGCATTTTGCGTTGTCATCAATTCCCTGGGACCCTGTTCCATTTTCCCATTCTCTTCTCTTTCTGTTCTCCTGTCTTTTCCAGTTCAGATGTTCTGTCTTCAAAATCATGAATTCTGTCTTCAAGCAATTCAAATCTGCTCTTATGTGCCTCTAAAGTATTTTTTTTTTGCATTATTAATAACTACTTTATTTTTATTTTTATTTTTAATCTTTATCCATCTTTCTTTCCCATAAGGTCTGCTACTTTTCTTTGCAAGCTTTCAAATTTTTCTTTATGCTCTCCCAGTGTATTCTTTTTTTTTTTTTTTTTTTTTTACTGGGAGGTACTGGGGATCGAACCCCGGTCTCTCCATATGGTAGACGGACGCTGAACCTCTTGAGCCACGTCCATTTCCTCCAGTGTATTCTTAATGCCCTTTATTTCTTTAAAAATTTTCTTTAAATTCTTTGAAATGACTTAGGAGAGTTGTGTGATTATCAGTGATTAATTGTCTTAAATCTTGTGTCTCTTCAGATACAAGTTCTTTTGGCTGGGCCATTTCTTCTTGTTTCTTAGTATGGTTTGTGATTTTTTTGCTGATGTCTAGACATCTGAATATGTTGGTGAATTTACTCTGATGGCCAATTTCTCTCTCTTGCCTATTGCTCTCCCCCCCCCACAGGTCTTCTTTGATATTTGGTTTAGCTTATTCTAAGTCTTTGAAACTGCTTGGCTTAAGTTTTCAAAATCGGGCCAGGGACTCACTAGTGGGGTGCAGATATTCTTCCAGGGGTTGGGTACAGAGAGCATGAACGTTTTTTTTTCCATGCAATTTCCAGACCAGCCAGCAGATGGCGCTAGTCATCACACCTTTCCAAGGAGGTGTTTCAGTCTCGGTTTTCCTGTGTTCCTGTGTTGACTCTCCAGATCGGAGATTCAAAGCGGGCTCTGCTGGCCAAATTCACTGAAGAAGAGCACCCCGATCTCCCCTCCCCTTTCCTTTGAAACAGCTGAGAGGGAAGAATGTGTCAGCTTAATATCTTGGAGGTGGGGGAGGGAGCCCTTCCTGGCAGCCACAGGGGCTTGGTAACTACGTTTGTGTTTTGGCTTCTTCGTCTCTCTATCCCTCACGCTCCTGGGAGTGGTGTAGCACTGTCCTGTTCTGCTGACCCCCAAAGCAGGTCCCGGAGACAGCTTTTGGCTCTTTCTCTGTTGTTTTCATGAGAGAATTCAGCTCTGCCTGTTCGTCCATCTTCATCTTCCCACAATCCCCTTAAGATCATTTTTTAAAAGTCTTTGTCTGGTATGTTCAAAGTCTGGTCTTCTTCTTCGTGTGTTTTCTGGATTTTTATCTTCATCCTTTGGATGGGCCAACATTTCCTGTTTTTTTTTTTTTTTTCTTGTACTCTTGTTGCACATTGTACATTTTAATATTTAAAAATGTTAACTCTGGGGTTTATTCTGTAAGGTGTCTGTTTCCTGATTTTGTAACCAGCTGGTGATATGACATAGATTTTTAGTGTCAGTTCTCCTATCAGGAAGGTCCACACATGGTGAATGCAAAGTGCAGGACCCTCCCTGCCTTTTCTGGACCTGTGTCTTGTCCTGGAGTTGTGCTTGCTGGTGGCTTCAGAGTTCCCCTGTTTACAGGAGTTTGAATGCCCCCTCTGCTTCCCAGGAGACAGAACCTCTCCCTCTTCCAGGTGGTCCATGGCTGGACTTAAAGCAAGCAAGCCTTTGCCCCAGGGTGTCCCTCTCAATTGTTTCTTGCACTGCTTTCGCTCTTTCAAGCAGCTTTGGCCTGGAGGGCAAATTTTGGGAGGGGCTCACACTGGAAGGAGTTTCCCAAGGCAGTCTTTCCCAGCTGAATCAAAGCTAAGGGCCCACAAAGGGTATACTGGCCAGCAACAAAATGCCCTGGAGGGGGGATGAAGGAGGGGTCAGGGAGGGCACCAGAAGCTTCTTCCACAGCTCCCCAAAGCTTCACTTTCTTGAACTGCCCAGGAAATGCAACCCTTCAACTGCCCCCCGCAGCTCTGAGGAAACTTACCATCTTTAAGTCCTCTCCACCACCTTTGATGGTAGGTTTCCTCAGAACCAGGCACCCCAGCAATCCTAATTGGCCAGGCAAAAGCCATGATCAGTGATTGGCCCACGTCTACCCCAGATTTTGGGGGAAGTAGATTTTCCTGTCCCTCTCTGGAACCAACAAGTTACACCAGGGGCCAGACACCCTTACTGCCTGCCGCAAGAGAGGGCCCGGGGTGACAGTAACTGCCATGCAGAGAGATCAGTTCACTGGCATTTATTGTAATTTACCAGCTTCTTAGCACCCTTCTCTGGATGCTATTTTACCTGACTCTGGGGTTTCAAAATAGTTGATTCAAACAGTTTCTGCCTGTTTAATAGTTGTTCTGGTAGGGGGACTGATTTGTGGAACTTTCTACTCCACCATCTTCCCATAATCCAAAACAATCTCTTTTCACTATGTGAAAGGATCTTACTGTTAACCTTACATGAGACATTCTCAGAAGCCTTTTAAAAACCTTCTTGAAGTCAGTAATTCCCAGGAGTTATTTCTGTCCTCTTATATATTCAGCAGATGAATGCAGTTTTTCTCCTTTATGTGCAGGGGTTATTTTAATCTGAGGAAGCCCTGCCCACCCCTTCCTGCCCCAGTTGCCCCTTCCCTCCCCTCTTCTACCTGCCCCAGCTGCCTGTCCCCCCTCCTGCCAGCCCCTGCTAGCCCCAGCTGCCTTGACTGAAGACCTCCTAGAGGCACTTCCTCCCCCAGGCTTGAGCCAGCCCCCCACCCCAGGCCCAGTGGGGTTCCTGGTGCCAGCAGGCTGCCCCTAGGCATCGTCATGCCCACCACCAGCCCCCTGGTCCTGGGCTGGCCACCTGTCGGCTTGGCTGGGTGTCTTTGGCAGGAGGGACTGAGTTGAGATGTGAGTGGTCCAAGCCTACCTCTCTTTGGGTTCATTGTCTGTTAAAACCCGAGTCCCCAGTCCTTTGGCAGTGACCCAGGTGGTTTTTGGGGCAATTGTCTTACTTCAGTGGTGCGCTTATCTGGCTTCATGCCGGAACCAACCTGAACATTGAATATTACTTCCAATACTTGCAAAGTGAGTTCAGGGCTGAGCTCTCACCTTGTCCTTCTGTAGACTGAGGTCCCAAGGCCACAGGCCCAGCCTGTAGTACCGAGTGCATGGAGGCACATTGGTGGAGCTCAAAGAAGATTTGCTGGAAGCAGGATTATCCAAACCTAGGTGGGAGACAGGGTCTGCTCACCATACTGTAGCTGAGAAACCAGCCTCCTGGCTGCCCGCTGGCTCTACAGGGGAGTCCAAGCCTGAGGAAGACAAAGCATTTGCTGTCTGCTCCCCCGGGACTGCCAAACTTGGTCTCATTCATGTCAGCCTTTGCCTTTCTCTTTCTTTGTGTTCTTTCCCTTTACTTGCTTTTCATTTCTTTTAAAAATGGGTGGTGAAATATTGGAGCAAAATAATACCCAAACATGCATAAAAAGTAACACCTAACGAAATAAGGGCAACCAGTTCCTTTACCCTCCTGAACAGTGGAGGATCTTAGAATGCCCAATCCCGTTGCCTCCTCCACCTGCTGCCTGCTGCTTTCCCTCCTTTTTTTAGGTTTCTTGAAATTGTCATTTTTATTGTCTTGTGCAGTCAGTGTTCATTTGCATTTATCGACACATTTATTTTTTGGGGGTGAAGGGGAGCTTCTCATTCCCTCTTATCCCAGGCCTTCCTTCTGGGATCATGTTCCTTTTTTCCCCAAAGTAAATCTTTTAGAAAGTGCATCTAGTGAGGATGGCTGGTGCCAATTATTCTCAGTTTGGTTTGCCTCGAAACATCTTTATTTCTCCCTCATTTTAGAAATATGACTTAACTAGGTATAAAAGTCAAGGTTGGCAGTTATTTTCTTTAACCATTTGAAAATATCACACCACTCATGTATAGTCCCTTCTGATGCTCTTAAGAAGTCTGCCACAGTGATAATTGTCATTCCTTTTCTCTTTGACTGTTTCCAAGATCTTTTCATTGTCTTTTGTGTTGAACAATTTCAGTATGATGGGTCTTGTTATGAATTTGTGTGTTTTTTGGGACATCTATATTGAGATATAATATCATACAGTTCACCTATTGAAAGCATTCAATTTAGTGTTTTTATTGTATATTTACAGAACTGTGAAACCATTATCATGATCTATTTTAGAACATTTTTATCATCTTGAGAAAGAAACTCTGTACCCTGTAGCTATTACCCTACAATCCACTATCCCCCCTCAGCCTTAGACAACCACAAATCTATTTTCTGTCTCTAAAGATTTGTCTACTTTGCCCATTTCATGAAAGTGCAATCACATAGTAAGTAGAATTTTGTGGCTTCTTTTACTTAATGTTTTTAAGGTTCATACATATTGTAGCATGAATCAGTACTTTGCTCCTTTTTATGGCTGAATAATATTCTATTCTATAGATATACCACATTTTGTTTATCTAGTCACCAGTTGGTGGACATTTGTTTTTTTCTACCTTTTGACTTTATGAACATTCATATATAAACTTTTGTGTGGACATGTTTTCAATTCTTTTGGGAATATACCTAGTAGTAAAATTGCTAGACCATATGATAACTCTTTGCTTAAATTTTTGAGGAACTGCCAGACTGTTTTCCAAAGTGGCTGCAATATTTTGCATTCCTACCAGCAGTGTGTGAAGGTTCCAATTTATCCACATCCTTGCCAACACTTATTATCTGACGGTTTTTTTTTTTTTTTTTTTTGAGATACCAGAGATTGAACCCAGGACCTTGTGCATGGGAAGCAGGCGCTCAACCACTAAGCTATATCCACTCCCCAATAAGAGTTGTTTTTTTTTCATTTTTGTTTGTTTTGTTTTTAGGAGGTACCAGGGATTGAACCCAGGGCCTTGTACATGGGAAGCAGGCACTCAACCACTTGAACTACATCCAGTCCCCCCGACGTTTTGATTATAGGCATTCTATGATGTGTGAAGTAGTATCTCATGGTTTTGATATGCAGTTTCCTGATGACTAATGATGTTTCATATGATTATTGGCTATTTGCATATATTCTTTTGGAGAAATGTTAGGTTCTTTGCCCATTTTTAAATTGGGTTATTTATTTTTGAATTGTAAGGTGAAATTGTTTGTATAAATTTTGTTTGGAATATGTTGTAATTCTTGATTTTGATAATTCACATGTTTCATTAATAATGGAAGATTTTTAGTTATTTTCTCTCCCCTATTCTCGCCATCTGGAACTTTTATTAGATTTATTTTAGACCTTCTCATTCTATTCTCAATGTTTCTTATCTGTTCTTTCACCATTTTCATCTCTTGGTCTCCTTCAGATCGATCTTTTAGTTCACCAATTCTCTCTTTAACTGTATCCAATCACCTATTTTACCCATCATTAAATTTATAATTTTAATAATTATATTTTTCATTTCTAGAAGTTGTAGGTGATTCTTTTCCAATCTTGCCTGGTCTTATTTTTTGATAACATCTTATTTTTTTCTCTATGTTTTTTATTTTATTTTATTATTTTTTTCTTTTTTTAAAAAGAACCCGGGCTGCAGCAGTGAGAGCGCCGAATCCTTCTCTATGTTTTTTAATTCCACCTTAGGACTAATAAATAGGATTGCCCACTGGGTGGCCTGAGTGGCTTTATCTGGGTGGTCTGGCAAGAAGAGAGCCATAATTAAAACCCAGTACTTGTCAATGCTCCTTTCAGGACCCTGCTCCTGTTTGTGTCTGCTGGGAATTTCCATTCCTTTTTTGTGAGATATGCATTTAAATGTCATTTGTGTATTCCAGCATTCCAGAATTTCTAGCTGAGATTTTCCAGGAGCTCTAGTCTGCAATATTGCCCTAACTGGAAGTGTGCAATCACCCTCTTAGCTGATAAAATTCTTTACAATTCATATCATACTTGACAATTCACCAAGACATTTTACATGTTACCTCACTTTAGACTAGCAGAATCCAGTGAAGTAGGAGGGCTTTCATCTTCCTGCTTCACAGATGAGGCCATAGAAGATTGGAGCAGGTGGTCTGCCTGGATGGCTTGGGAATTGTCTCTGCTTTCCTCTGTGGCCTAATGGGGTGAGCAGTGCAGCTAGAAGTTCATGATCAGTGTGAGCCCCTGAGCCCTGTACCCACAGGGGTGGTGAGTCCAGAGGCTGGTGTTACCCCAGGGAATGGGAGTCCAGAGGCCGGTGATTCCTGAGGGGATGGGGAGTCCAGAGCTGGTGACTCCTGAGGGAATGGGGAGTCCAGAACCGGTGATTCCTGAGGGGATGGGGAGCCCAGAGCCGGTGATTCCTGAGGGGATGGAGAGTCCAGAGCCGGTGACTCCTGAGGGAATGGGGAGTCCAGAGGCTGGTGATTCCTGAGGGGATGGAGAGTCCAGAGCCGGTGATTCCTGAGGGGATGGGGAGTCCAGAGCCGGTGATTCCTGAGGGGATGGAGAGTCCAGAGCCGGTGATTCCTGAGGGGATGGGGAGTCCAGAGGCTGGTGATTCCTGAGGGGATGGGGGTCCAGAGGCCGATGTTACCCAAGTGCCCATGAGAATAGGGCAGTGCTAGTCGAGGTCTGCTGTTCCCCGCTGGCAGCAAGTCTGTCTCAGAACTTCAGCACTCAGAACCGAGTGCTGGCAGGATTGTGTCTTCTCTGAAGTCGGTTGTCTCCTGGGGCCGGCTTCCTGGCAGTCCTAGCGCCATCTCTGCCTCCTTCTCGTGGCCGTCCCCATCCCCTACCCGTCTCCTCCTGTGTTCATCTTTCCCTGGCCTAAAAGGACTCTGGTCACGCAGGATTAGGTTTGATTCAGTCTGGCTTCATTTTAACTAATAGGATCTCCAAAAATCCAATTTACGAATGGGCTCACGCCCCCAGGACTGGGGCTCAGGGTGTGGGGTGTGGGGTTCAGGCGAGAGCGAGCTCAGCCTCGCACATGTGGCTGACCCTTCCCAGCCAGGCTGTGGGAGCCAGTGGCTTCTGTAAGGTTGTCTCTGAGCCCTTCTGGGCCCCGAATCTCCGAGTGCCAGGTGCATTAGGGAGATACCTTCAGGCTTCAGCTGCGCTTTCTCTTGGCTTGTCCCCTCAGGCCTGGCCCTGGTCTCCCCCACCCAGCCCTCCATCCCCCCGCTTCTCCCCTCTCCCCTCTCTGCGGCAAGGTCTGTGGCCCGGCTCTGGCCCATGCCACAGTGCGCCTGCAGCCTGGGAGCATGTGAAGATGCTCTGGGTGGCTCTCCTCGCTGCCTGTCCTTTTGACCTTGGCAGCCAAGGCTGAGAAGACTCTGGAGAATCTGATGTGATAGATTCCATAAATCCTGTTATTTCATGTCAAAGACACTGGCCAGAAGAGTTGGCCACTTTCTTGAAGGTCACAAAGGGTTTATGAAGACTTTCTAAGGGGGTACTTGTTGTGACACAAGCTTACGGACATTTTTTTTGTTTCTGGTGGGCTTTCGTTATTTGGCGGCGATGAGATTTATCTCAGGCTTTTGTTCTCAATTTCCTACAAAGATAATTACATATGATATACTCTAGTGTGCCACATTCCCCTCTGTGTTCCTTGACTTTGAAAATGTGAAGGTATTATTAATAAGTGCAATAAAAAGCTGTTCCTGAATAGAACGAAACAAGGACGTCTTCCTAATTACGTCTGTTAATCTTGTATACATCTTCATTAGGGGCCCGTATATTGGAGAGATGCATCAAAGGTGGCAATTAAGGCAGTATCCTCATCAAATATGTGTTCATGCATTTTTCTTTGTGGACAGCTGAGTGTAGGAAACATCCAGGAGATGGTTGACTCCGAGTGTGCATGCTGGACCACTGTCCCTCTGTGCTCTGGGGACACGACGTGTCCGTTTTTTGGGTCCACATATATAATCAGTGGGACCTTTCAGTATCTGAGTGTGCAGGGATCCAAGCTAAGTGCCTGGTGTTCGTCTTAACCTCCCAGCCAAGCTGTGCAGTAATTGCTCATGGGATGAGCAGACAGGGAGCTAAAGGTCCAGGGGGTAAAGCACAGGCACGAGAGCCCTTGGCAGGTTGTCGAGCCTAGTGCCCCACAGTTATCCCTTAAAACACAGGGCCTCCCTGAGCCACAGCGGTGGAGGGTGGGTGGGAGTGGGGTGCTGGCAGTGGGCATTTGGTTTGCAGAGTCCTTTCATGCAGTGCTCCCCTGAGCTCCCCTTTGGGCCTTGCAGATCTCTCCGCTCTCCCTGGCTGTCCTGGTCCCCCGGCTGCCCAGTGGAGGAGCGGGGCCTTGCGCCCGAGAAGAGGGAAGAAAGGGTGAGGAGGTGATATGGGAGAGCGGGGAGGGAACAAGGCCAGAGGACAGACACGATTTAAAACCTCAGCCCTGCCTGGGAGGGCAGCGAAATGTAGGCCCTTGCCTTCAAGAGCCAAGAGAGAGGAATTAGGAAACCTTATTAGAGAAAAAACACTTTAACAGTTTATTGGTCTAATCCAGGAAAGAATCATGGAAATTTATTTTCCAAAAGACTGTAGGTATTTAGCGAGACTCTGGTAGGTGGGCTCGGTTGTATCTCATCCAGCATTTCCAAGGGCCTTCTCTTCCCCTTGCCGCTGCCACGGGGTGCGGCCTCAGCTTACTGTGATCGTACTGTCACTTTCTCTCTGTGGGCTAACTCAGCGATGGGAGTTTGTAAAAGGCGGCAGGATGGTCGGGCAGAACCCCTGGCTCACCTGAGCAGGTGCGCTCTGCTCGCAGCTGGGCGATGCGGAGGTTATTGGAGAGGCTGCCGAGCTCCGGGTGGGCCTCCCGCCAAGTGCCCCCACGCACTCGGCACCGCCCGGGGCGGAGGGTCTGCACCCAGCGGGGTGGAGGCTGGGTTTCCGTCCTGGTCCCCACCGGCCAATGAGGGCCGAGCAGGTCCTAGAGGAACCTTCTAGATGGAGCCTCACTTGATCTAAAAAGTTCTGATGCAACAGAGCAGAGCGCGTGGACTTGCTTGGCCGTGTCCTTGGTGTGGCCTGGGGCTGCTTTTTGGGTTCGCAGGCTCCTTTTAGCCATTACGAGGTAAACAGTAGCAGCCGCCGCAGGCTCTTCCCCGCCATCGAGGTCCAACTGTGACAGTAACAGTAATAGTAAAACACCACCAGCAAACAGGCTGGGTGTTTATGCTCAGGAGACACACATTGACTTTTGAGAGAGAGTGAGAATAACGTGGCCCCGCTGGGCTAAGCCTTCCCATGCATTTAATTCTCTTTTTGTATTCACAGCGATCTCTGAGCTATTCTCACCTGAGAGATGAGAAAACTGAGATGTGAAGAATTTTGGAATCTTGATTAAAGTCACACAGCTAATGAGTGGCAGATTTAGGAATTTCAAGTACGGGCTTGAGACACAATGTATATAAATGTATGTCAATGTCCGTGTCAGATATGAAGTTATTTTAGAACATTCTAGAATGTGGGTCTGTTGAGCGGTTTCTGTGGCTATGCCCTGGACTGCCTTCCATGAGCTAAGCTGATGATGCCCAGTCTCCCGGGCCCTCGAGGCCTGCGAGGGAGTGGGCAGAGGGTGTGGGACTGCGAGTGCGGGGCGGCGGAGTGTGGGGAGCGGCTTTGGGGGCCCTCGATGGCCTCCACAGGGCCCTCTGCACGTGGTCAGCTCGAGGAGGCCCTGGGCAGATGGGCCCCCGAGGTCTCACCGTTGGAGGTGGGCATGTGGCTCTCTTCCCGCTGTGTGGCCTGGGCCAGTGCTGGACTTCTTTGTGCGTCTGCTTCCCCTCCCATCAAAGTTCCTGCCATGGCACTTGCTGCCGAGCTGGATGCGCGTGGCAGGCATCGTGGCACGGAGTCTGTGGACCTGGGCTTCCGAAGGGCGATGCGTCTGAAAACGGCCTTGGGAATATGACCTCCTTTTCTTTATGAATTACTAAGGTAATACCTGCTCGTTGTAGAAGTTCCAACAGTATAGAATATTAGGAAACAAGCTGAAACCCTGCCTTCATGCCGTGCCTGGCTCATCCATCCTCCTCTTTTCTGAAGAGGGAGTGGCTGTTTGCTGTGGCTGGGCAAACTTCCAGATCTTGCTTTCTGTGTATTTACAGATGGAAACACACGAATATGCCTTTTTTCTTTTTTTTCCCATCATTGAAATCACTCAGTACACATTATACTGTCTCCCCCCACCCCCAGAGCAGCATAACCTGGACGCGTTCCTGTATCATTAGTGATACGTAGTCATCATTTACAAACTTTTTCTTTTCCGTGGCGTGATCTGTCTCACTTTATTTAACCATTCCCTTACTCGATGGATAGGTCTCTACACCCACCCCATTTTACCCCATTTTTCAAGTATAAGGAATGTGGCAACAGATGCCCATGTACATTCATATTTCATTTGCAGGAATATTTGGATTCGCTGGAAGAAAGGCCCACTCATCCAGTGCCTGTCCAGTGGCCTGAGAGCCGGCCGGTGAGTCAGTGCTCTTGGTTTCTGAGATTCTCCAGTAAGGCTGGCTGTGCCGGGGATATCCTAGCAGGGAGGGCGGGGTGTGGGTGCATAACTCTTTGCATGTGGAATTGGCAATGAAATCAGGTGTCTAAATAGACTTGTCGGTGGAAATAGTGAGAATTACATTAAGAGAATTAAATATGAATTGACAAACAGAAATGCATCCGGGGAGGATTTAAAGGACGACGACTGCTGTAAAAGGGGTGTGGTGGGGCCTGGAAAAGGGGTGGTGTGGGGCCCACCCTCGGGCGTCAGCCAGGAGCTGTGGGCTCGTTCCAGGCGGCTTCAGAGGACAGAGCTAGGACCGGCGGATGCAGCTGGGAGGAGGCTGACTCTGACTCCGCGTGCAGAATGGCCTTCAGGGTGCAGAGCCCTCTCATGGGGAACGGGGCCAGACCTCTGAGCTAAGATGAGCAGTGGGTCTGGGAATTATCCTCTCCGTCTCCCGACACGTGGGTGTGATATGTAAACTATTAAAAACAAAACAAAACACTGAAACCAAAGGAAAACTCCCAGGCTCGTGAGTGCAGAGAAGGCCTGTGGGGCTGAGCAGAGGCCGAAGCAGTGGGTGCCAGTCCAGACAGAGCAGTGGCAGCCGGGCCTCCAAGGCCCAAGCGCCTGTTATGAAACCTGCTTTAATCATACAACCTGGAGGGCCAGGCTGAGGCAATGGCTGCATCAGGTGAGGAGGAAAACGTCCATGCAAGAAGTTGCAAACAGAAGTGACAAATCATGAGAGGAAACTCAGCCCTGAGAGGCAATCAAGGAGATAGCACACCCAAGGAAATGTAAATAATGAAGCAACAGAAAAAAAACTTGAAATGGAAATGCTGTGAATTCTCAGAGAGATTGAGGAGGGAATGGGGGAATGGCGTCCTTGAAAACAAGAACAGGAGGTTATAAAACAAGCCCAGGGTTCCCAGGAAGCGGACTGAGTTGAAGACTTGCATGCAGGGTTCATGGAGGAGCCATTGTAATGCCATCTGAGGAGCATGGGCAGGATGGGGCAGGGAGAGCAGGGGTGGGGTGGGTGCAGGAGTCCCACAGGGAGCCCTGGAACCCACACAGTCCATCAGGGTGTCTCCAGAGAGGCAGGGGGCCTTTGTGCCTGGACAGGGCACCTGCGGGCCGGGGCTCAGGATCTGGTTCTGATCGTGACTTTTTGGTCCAACTTCACCTCCTCATTCTGCTCACTCTGTGGACACTTTTGTGGCTCGAGGTAGGTGTCCACTGCCCAGATGTCCCATCTCTTTGTTGACTGATACGGTGCTGTTGCATGGTCCAGATGGGGTTCTTGGGTGTTTGCTTGGGTGTTTCCCTTGTATTATAACCTAATCAGTTGGCCCCCAGCAACTACGGGAAATCATTTCCAGCTAAAAGCTGGGCGTGGTGTATTTCTTTACTGATTTTTTTTTTTGTTGTTGTTGTTTGTTTTTTGGAGGTATTGGGGCTGGGACCTTGACATGGGAAGCTGGTGCTCAACCACCAAGCCACATTGTCTCCCCTGAATTGGTTTTTTCATTTGTTTGCTTGTTGTTTTTTCATTTTCTTGTTTTTAGGAGGCACCAGAAACTGAACCTGGGACCTCCCATGTGGGAAGCAGGTGCTCAACTGCTTGAGCCATATCTACTCCCCTCATCACTGATTTTGTTTGCAATTATTCACTTTTTTAAAAAATATAAGTTTGTTGCTGTGAGAAGACCCTGCAAACAATACAGCCTGAAACCAGTGGGAAACCGAGAGATCTGTGTGTTGCACAGAGAGGTGGGGTGCAGAGTGCCCGATGGGGCTTTCCCGATGAGCTGGCCACGGGGTCTCTGGCCTGCAGGGATGTCCAGGGCTGCCACAACCAGGGCGTGGAGCAACTTGCCCCAGCCCCTCTACTCTTGCCCTTTATGGGCTCTACAAAGCCAGGCTCATGCATTTTGTGATTTCTGCTGATCTCCAAATGCTTCTTGGCCTGCAGTTTGGAAACCGTAATAAATACACCATGGTAATGATATAGAAACCCTTACTTGGAAGAAGCAATTTTAAATCTGCAGTGATGGGGTTTCAGAAGGAGGCTCTAGAATTTTACCGCAGCGGGATGTGGCAGGGTTGGAACCATTTGCTTTCACCAGGACTCCTTCCCTTCTCCCGACTTGCTTTAGTGTCAGTTCTGTGGCTCAGTGGAAACAGTTTTCCATATTCCTACTTCTTGCATGCATTTCTTCTCCTGGATGTGCTTGTCAAGGCAGGGATCTAATAATGGCTATTTGCTTTCCCTTGGCCACGCTGCATGTTTGTCAGCTGCGAGTATCCGGGGGCTGCCTTAACAAATTACCACAAATCGGGTGACTTAAAATAACAGAAGTTTATTCTCTCACAGTTCGAGAGGCCGCAAGTCTGAAATCGAGGTGTCCTTCCTGGCCTCCTCAGGTGCTGGTGGCCTCAGGGTTCCGTGGCTTGTGGCAGCGTGGCTCCAGTCTCTGCCTCTGTCTCCATGGGGCCTTCTCCTCTGCGCTGTGGCTTCATTTTTTCCAAGGACACTTGTCATTGGACTTAAGGTCCGCCCACAATCCAGGATGATCTCATCTTGAGTGCTGCGATTTAATCACATCTGCAAGCACCCTTTTCCAAAATAAGGCCTTATTTGCAGGTTTCGGGGCTGGGATGTGGACACTCCTCTTGGGGGCGACCGTGCAATCCTCTGCGTCCCCCGAGCTGCCCCTGACCTTGCAGACCCCACGTGAACGCCCAGAGTCTGGGCACTGTAGGCAGTTTGGTGGCTGAAGGAAGAAAACCAGGTGGGCTTTATTAGGATGGGAAGATAGTTTACGTCGAGTGTGTGAAAGCCACAGCAAAATGAGACGCTTCGTTCTTTAGGTAAAGAGAAGCCAGTGGCGGTGCTTGGGCCAGAGGGTGGGGCAACCAGAGACGAGGGGCTTTCTGCTCTGTGCACTCAGAAATTCTCACTGGCTGGAGACCTGAGGTGTTCTCTCCCTGTGGGGGCCCAGTGACGGGAGTGACCCCTGCCAGTCCCTCAAGGTCGGTGTTCCTGGAGGGACCTGCGGAGGGACCCTCAGTGTATGGGGCAGAGTCTTCTCTGACAGGGCTTTCACTGTGACTAGTGAGGGGAGCAATAGGTGAGAGCTGGCACTGCGCAGCCCACACGTAGGACCGAGTCTGAAGTTGAGCAGGGCAGGCGATGGCACCTACATCCCTGAGCATCCACTTTCCAGGTGGATTGTTAATATATTTTTATTGAAGTGTATCATTCAGACACGACATGCATAAACAATAAGTGTATAATAAAGATGGTAAACTTACAAAATAAACATATATAACATCATACAGGGCTCTCATACATCACCCCTCCACCAACACTTTGCATTGTTGTGAAACATTTGTTACAAACTATGCAAGAGCATCATCAAAACATTACTGCTAAAAATATATATATGAAAAAAAATAACATTTTATGTAAGCAAATGCACATATATATGCATATATGTTTATATATCATTTTATAAATATTGGTTTGCATTGTGAAAAATTTGATTTTTACCCACAATAAAAACAAACAAACAAACAAAAACATTATTGCTAACTATAGTTCCATTTTACATTTGGTGTATTTTCCCCCCAACCCACCCTATTTTTAAAAAATATATTTTTATTACAGAGGTTGTGAACTTGCAAAACAATCATACACATGTCGAATTCCCATACACACCCCCTCACCAACACACCACACCGTGGGGACCATTTGTTACAGATTATGATCTCACAATCAGACTATCACCACCAACCATGGCCCAGCTGGATTATTTTTCTGGGTGGGTCAAGAAGGATTTGGGGGGGAGTGGCGGTGGCTCAAGCGATTGAGCGTCTCTCTCCCACATGGGAGGTCCCAGGTTCAGTTCCCGGTGCCTCCTAAAGAGAAGAGAAGATATGCAGACAAAAAGAGCACACAGCAAATGGACACAGAGAGCAGACAGCGAGTGCAAAACTATGGGGGGGGGAGATAAATAAAATAAATCTTTAAAAAAAAAAAAAAAAGGATTTGGGGGTCGTTTGCCCACTGGTCTGGTCTGCCCCGAAGGCGAGAGGGGTGTGACCTGGCAGGAGGCGGCTCTGGGACTGTCCCGGCAGGAGGAGGCCACTTCCAGAGGGCCCGGAGATGAGGAGCTTCTTAAAGATGTTAACGCTGCGTCTGAGCTGGCGCCTGCGGCCTGGTTGGGGCTGGGGTGGGGGCACACGGGGAGCTGTGTTTTAGGAACTCGAGGGAGTGCTTGGCGGCTCCCAAGCTGTCCTGTAAAAGGTTGGTTCCAGATGGGAGCAGCGCCAGACTCACCTGAAGAGCTTTGAAGATGCCCGTTGCAGGCCTCACTCTGGGGGGGTCTCCTCCAGGAGGGCGGCCGGGGGGCCTGGGAGTCGGTGTTTCACTGGCTCTCTCCATGTCTGTGTCTCTGAAGGAGCAGGGTGACGTTTTAGGCAGCGGGTACGAGTGGTTGCACACGATGTTCCCATCAGTTCAGCCAGCGGCTAGGAGGGGCCACGGGGGCCAGCTGGGGTGCACTTTTTTTTTTTTTTTTAGTATAAAAGTTAGTTTCCTGGTACCTGACACGGATCGCAAGAAGCTGGTGGCTGCAGATGTCCTTTGTGCACTGGCCGGAGGCGCTAAGAGCCTCCTGGCTTGTAGAGCTGCCCTGGGTGCTGCCTGGGCACCTGGCCTCTGCCCTGAGCCGGGAAGGTGACCCTTTGGAAGCTCCCGAGGGTTGTGGACGGGGTGAGTACAGCACAGTCAGAGCGGAGCCCTGCTGGCCTCTGACCAAGGTCAGTGTCGCCAACACCAGGGACGCAGCCGGGTGGGCGGGGAGGGCAGCGGAAGCTCCTCCCTGACCCTCGCCCTCCTGCCGCTGCTGCAGGTCTGCGGCGCACATGGGCGCCTGCTTCGCCCAGCTGGACCGGCTTTCCTGGACCCCCAGGGAGTCTCCCCTGTCGCAGCCTATCCCATCTGCCTTCATTCGGTGCCCTTGTTTCACATGCATTTATTTAGCAAATGGACGGAGTCAGAGTTGATTTCCTTTTAGGTGCTCTCTGTCCCACAGCGCCGATGGAGGGGAAACTGGGGTAGTTTCCTTGGAGGGCAGGTTAGCATGTGCGTCAGGAAGAGGGGCACGACTTGAGCTACTGGTTTCTCAGCTGGGAATTTGTGGTGCATGTGCTTGAAATTGAGCCAGAAGTGTTCGTGGTGATGGAAACTTGGAAGCAACCTAATGTTCCCCGTTACGAATTGGCTCAGATAAAATATGGCCAGGCCATGTAGTGGCATTTATACAGCTATTAAAGGACAGCTTTCTAGAGGAAGAGTTAGTCACGTGGAAAAGTTCATGATTAAAGTTTTGAAGGGCATCACATGAGCAGATGCAGTCACTCTCATTTGGTTAAAGATAAGAAATAAAAACAATGTTCCTGCACTTGTCTAGGAACCTGTATCTACATATATCCTTAAATGCACTTGTGGATGATTCTCTGGAAAGGGTGTGTGTGCCCCGAAGTACATATTGTCTCCAAAATGTTAGAGGGATCATTGCCAGGTGGCATGGCAACCAATATCGTCCATTTTCTTGTGTGTTTTCAAATTGCTATAATAAAAATGTTGGTTTATTTCATGATGATACAGAAATAACCTGGAGTAGGTGTCAATTTTAAATACCTCTTTTATCTTGGAGCTGTGACGCCTGCAGTGTTGGGGAGCGACGTTTGGGGCTGACGGGGGGAGGGGGCCAGAGACACTCGGCCAGGGGGGAAGACCCGGCTGCCTCCCCCACCGGCTGCTGCTTGGAGCCCGTCCATGCTGGGTGTGGAAGAGGAAGGAGGCGGCTGACATGTCTTGCTTGACCGGTGTGGTGGTCTGGCCTCAAGCTTGCTTCTGGGGCGGTGGTCCAGTGCCAGGTCTTTTCTGGGGGTGCTTTTGTGTTTTCAGGGGGGGCCCCCATTGCTGGGTCCTCTCTTTTAGTTACCTGGGGGTTGTCTCCTGCCCGCACCTGCATCTCCTCCTGCTCCCCACATTTCCCCATGCCACCTGCTCTTGCTCTACCTCCCATTCACCCACCTGGGATGGGGCTGAGGCCAAACGTGAGGCTAGTGCCTCTCAAAGCGCCGGCGGCCAGCTTGCCAGAGACGCCAAGGTCTCCTCCTCCAGCCCCTCCGCTCTCTTGAAACCCGCCACCTGCAACCTTCCTGCAAAGTGGTAGGTCAGCTTCGCCGTGGGGGGTCTTCGAAGGTGGGTCTGAGCCACTCCTCTCCACCCACTTTTGGAGCAGCCTGAGCCTCCGTTTTTGGAAGCTTCCCAGGGGAGACTGAGGGCTGGTGCGTTGGGGTGGGTCAGGCTGGGGAGGAGGAATTTTTAAGACAGTCAATTATTTGTGCTCTTGACGAACAGAACAGCAGTTGCCATCTACTCAGTTTTATTTGCCTCCTTCCTCCCTCCCTCCCTCCCTCCCTTCCTTCCTTCCTTCCCTTTTTTTGAGGTTCCTACCAAGTTACAGGGAATAGGCTGTGCACTGGGTTGCCATGGCGAGCAGACCCATGCGGTTTCTTCTTTTCCCCACATGCTTGGCTGAAACTCGCCAACTATTGGGGCGGCTACTCGTTCACACGTGGCGATATCCCTCATCACAGACACATTTTTGCTGAAATAGATGAATACCATAACAGAATTTTATCTTAACTTTAGTGCCTTCCCCTTGCAAATTTAAACTTAATAGTGGGTTATCTTCAACAGTTTGAGAAACATAACAAAAATGTTCCACTGGAAAGAGTGTCGGCAAAACAAACCCTGCAGTAGTGATGGCATTCAGAGGAGAACCTTCCGCCAGGCGTCCCTCACCGCCGGCTGATACTTGTAAAGAAGTCCAGGTAGGTCTGTGTTTTAAGGTAAGGAGGCAGTCCACGTGCTCAGCGTGTGACCAGCACGGTAAAGATGCACGAGCTGCCATGCTCTAAACAAGTGGGAACGCCGAGGTCCTGAGGAGGGCGTGTGGGGAAGGAGGTGGTGAGAAGGCAGAGGCCTCACGAGGGCCATGGGTGGGCTCTGGGTGTGGAGGGAGTCTTTGTAGCTTACATTTGGCCAAACAAAGGCAGCCCACACTCGAGTTGTGGGAGAAAATGTGGTGGTGTGCCTCATATGTCCTCCCGGTGGCAGCCTTCCAAATTTCCCACCACTGCCTCCCATGGCTCCCCTTGCTGCAGACCTCCTGAAGCTGTTTCCTCACGTCTCTTCCAGCTTTTGCTAACAGTCTCCTCAAAGCCTTCCACCCTATGCCTGAAGCCTTGTCCCATAGCCAATGTCACATGTTTTAGGATTTTGGTATGGTAGCACCCCACAACCGGGACCGAGTTTTGTATCAGCTACTTATTGCTGCATAACAAACCACCCGAACAACAAACCACCTTAAAACAACAATGATTAGGGATTCCTTGTGCTTCGGTGGGTTGGCTGGGTAGTTCTTCTGCCAGTCTCTCCTGGGATGACGTGTATGGCTGCTTTCACCTGGAGGGCCAGCTGCCGGCTAGACTTGCCCCAGACGGCTTCACGTTCGTGCTGAAGTGGCTGGAACAGCTGGGCCTGCAGGACTTCGCGAGGGCTCTCGTCCTCAAGGAAGCACAGGCTTCTCCAGAGCGTGGTGCCTCCGTGTTCCAAGAGAGTCCAGGTGGCAGCTGCAAAGGTCTCTGGGGCCTGGCTTCCAGTACTCATACCACATCACTTCCTCCACATGCTGTTAGCCAAAGCAGGTCACGAGCCACCCAAATGCAAGAAGTTGGGAAATAGATTCCACGTTTTAGTGAGAGAACCTGCAAAATCTTGTAGCTATTTTATTTCAAGTTGCCACAAGCACCAAGAGGAGAGCGGTATATTTTTAATACAAAGCAAGTATCTTTTAAGTCTTTCTCTTTTTGCCATCGATTATTTACAGGGACAGAAATTGCTACACCATTTTTTCTTTTTCAATCTCATCTTCCAAAGAGAATTATCTGCAACATATTCTCTCTTTCCTTTCTTCTCTAATCATTCTTCTATCCCAGTATTAAATCTCTGCCCTGTCAAAAGCAAGCTATAATTTTTTCCCCCTAGGATTCTTAAATTATTCATTACAAAAGCCCAGAAACTGAGGCAGCTAAGAGAATTCTTCTTAAAAGGTGGAGCGAGTAGGGAAACTGAGTGGACCAAGAGAATTTTCAGTGATGTGTGCACATGTGTGTGAGCAATGTGTGTATGTGCACATGTATGCATGCATGTGTGCATGTATGTGTGAGGGTGTGCACGGCACATACGTGCACGTGAGTATACATGCATGCGTGCTTGCTTGTGTGTGCACGTGTGTGCATGTGTGCATACATGTGAAGGCATGCACGTGTAAGTATATGCATACACATGCCAGTGTACACATATATGTGGGAGATGTGCATTAGGCATGTGCATGCATGTACAGGTGTACACAAATGTGTGTGCATATGCATGCATGTTTTTGCGTGCATGTGACCAGGCATGCACATGTGTGCACATTGGAGAGTGCACATATGAACACGTGTGCCTGCATGCATGTAGATGTGAGGGTGTGAATGCATGTGTATGCATGTGTTCGTGTGTGTGCGTCTCTGCACACGCTCATGCTGTTCTTTTTCTCCCCAGCTCATAGCAAGCTTTCAGGCGTGGGGTAGGCAGCGGTTCCTTCTCTCCTGTCTCTGATTAAGAGAGACACACAAGGGCATCAAAGCTTAGAGAATATCGTTTTAAAAAGTCCTGGTCATGTGTGTCCATTGTAAAGAAACTCCTAGCACTGCACCTGCTTGCTGGTCACAGCTGAACTTTAGTGTTTCTTAAAACCGTTGTTTATGATGTTTTCCCTTAAAAAAAGTAATTTGGCTTAAGTCTTTCAACTCCCATTAATTGGTCTCATTCCAGTCCTTTCCAAGGAGCAGGTGAGCCTGACATCTCAATTATTACCATTGAGACCTTCTAGTTTTGGCTGCTGGAGGGTGCCTCCTGGAGGGGAGCTGTGGAGGGGGGCTATGGAGGGGGCTGTGGAGGGGGGCTGCTGGAGGGTGTCTGTGGAGGGGAGCTGTGGAGGGGGGCTGTGGAGGGGGGCTGTGGAGGGGGCTGTGGAGGGGGCTGTGGAGGGGGGCTGTTGGAGGGGGGCTGCCAGAGAGTCCCTCCTGGGGGTGCTGCTGGAGAATGGCTGTGGAGGTGTCTGCTGCTCCGGGACACTTAAGAGCAGCTTGCTGGGAGGAGGACTGTTCACAGACAGGGTTGCTCGGCTCTCTTGTCTTTCTATTTTTCCCAATTCTTTTGCTTCCAGAGGCCCCTTGTAGGGTCCTTGGTAGGGTGAAAAGCTGTTAGGAGAGTTTTGTATGGAATGGCTCAGAGCTCCAGCCTTTCTCTCCAAAGCCCTGGGCGCTTCCACCATCGCCAGGGTCTCCGGCCTCACCTGCGCTGGCCCTCACTGCCTGGGGCTGCTGCGGCCACCTGGGGGCGGGGGGCGTTTTCTTCCTGAACGTGGACCTGCAACTTCGACCACAACGTGAATTCTGGGATGTGCATTTTGCCCATTTTGCTGCAAGTGGTTTTGTGGATTTAGAGACAAAAACAATCTCCGGTTGGATCTGACTAGTGGAAACGCTAAGGCTCTTCTGGACTTTGTGTGCTGAATTCTCTTCACCGGGGCCGTGACTGGTAGGTGCTGGGTCGCCAGGGCTCTTTGGGCTCCACGGTTCTCGGACTTCCCTTGTTTCCCATGACTTCGGCGGTTTTGAGGAGGCCTTCTCAGGGATTTTGCAGAATGCGCATCAGTTTTTCACCGTCAGGCTGGCGTGATGGTTTTGTTGGGTGCCCGTCTCTTCGCCGCATCAGAAGGGCCTGGAGGTGGTGACCTTGACACTTGTTTAAGGTAACGGCCTCCAGGTTTCTCCAGCGTGAAGCACTGCCGACCCCTCCCGTTTTCAGACTCTGGCCTTTGAAAGCAAGCCACTGAGTCCAGCCCCCTCTAGGAGGGGAAAGGATCTACACCAGTGGATTGAAATCCTTCCATAATGAGACTCAGCTCTCCACGCATTTATTTCTGTCAGTGCAGACCCAGGGGTATTTATACATTAGGTCATCATCCCATCCTGTGGCTTTTTGTCACTCTCATCCCTCCAGCCTAGACCTCGGGAGTGCTGTCACCCTCTGACACGCTCCTGTCACTTTGTCTTCTGGGCCCTTCCTCACGTTCGGACACTATGGCATGCTCCAGGCTCGCTCGCGTTCTCCCTGCCTTGGCCTGTGTCTGGGTTTGCCAGGCCTGCTACGGCCAACGCCACGGACTTCTGGGCTTAAACAGCAGGAATTTGGAGGCCAGAAGGCCGGCGTCGAGTGCGTCTTGTGTTGTGGCGCTGACTTGAGCGCTGCCTCCGTCTCACGGCGCCGACGGCCTCCTTCCCTGGCTTCCACGTCTGGCTCCCGTGCCGCGTTTCCTCTCCTTCCAAGGACTTCGCCCTCACTGGGCTTGGATGCCCCTTAACTCCACCTCTTCAGAGGCCTTCTTCACGGATGGTCCTCTCTACAGGGTGGGAGTGGGACCTGAGCGTGCCTTTTGTGGGGGACGTGCTTCCACCCCCAAACCCTAGAGTCAGCGTCTCTCCAAGGCGTTCCGGTTCTTTGTATTGGCGAATGGCCTTAGAAACCGAGACCTGGGGCTGTGGGCTGTGGGCTGTGGGTGTGCTCGTGACTGCTGGGTCCTCTCAGTGGACGCAACCAGGAAGGCCAGGAAAGCTGTGCCCTGACAGTGACCCGCCTGGCAGTACAAGCTGCACTGCTGCGGTAAGCTGAATGCGCGTTCTAGCCCGCCCGCCCTTCTCTGTAACTCTCTTTTCCACCAGGGGCAACTTGGCTTTGCCACCCGTCACCCGTTAGTCATGTGCCCACTCCCGATACACGTGGGAAGCAGTTTCATCCCATAGCCTCATTCGTCTGAGAGAAGCAGCCTTGCCATGCAAAGCGTTTAAACGTGGTTCCTTTTGTCTTTAGCCTTAGAGTTTCCTGTCAAGCGTCATTTTCCAAAGCGTCTCACGTCAGCCCCATTTTCCACCCCTTCGGGGAGGCTATGTCGCGAGTGTGTGATGCAGTTTGATCCACTGCCACAGTTTCCTCCGTCCCCAGGGCAGATTTTCTGTTAAATTTGCGTGCATTCGAGTTCAGTCCCGGTGGTGTCCAGCTCTGAGGGATTTGACAAATGCGCAGTCTTGCCCCCACGCCCGAGGACCACACGAAGTAGTATCACCACCCGAAAATTTCTGCTGTGTGTGCCCTTTGCGGTAAATCTCCGTCCCCTCTGCCACCCCCTGGCGATCCTGATCTGTTTTCCTGCCTCCGGCTTTGCCTTTCCCAGGAGCCGTATGCCTGGAATCACGCAGGCCGTAGCCCCTTTGCTCTGGCTTCTCTCACTTGGGCTCATCTCCGCTGTGGTGAATTGGTAGCTGCCCCTTTTAATCCCTGACTGCTCCATGGTACGGATGTGCCAGTTTGTTTATCCTTTCACCTGGGGGAGGCCCTCTCGGTCGATCACCATTTGGGCGATTATGAATAAGTCTGCTGTGAACATTTGCGTGCAGGTTCTGTGTGAAAACAAGTCACTGTCTGGGCTGCATGTTAGGTTCTGGGCTGCTCCTTGTGGGCGCTGAGGGGCTTCCATGGCTTTGGGGAAAGTGCTGAGGAAAGTCACTGGGGGGGTGGGCACATGCCCAACACTGCCTGCTTGGCTGCCCTGAAATCTGCAAGGGCGGAGGGTCATGAGGGCTCTGGGGGAGCCCAGAAGGTTCCCCAGGGGTGGGTCCTTGAAGGAGGAGTAGGAATGGCTGCCGGGGAGGCCGCAGTGGTTGGTGTGGTGGGATGTGCGCAGGGGGAGGCTCAGAGGAGGAGTCGGGCAGAGGGCAGATCGGTGCTAAAAGCTGGGAACGAGGGGCTGCTGACCGTTGCCGGCCCTTCTGGATATTCACTTGTCCAGGCACCCAGCGGCCCCCTGTGGAGGGTATGATGAGCCTCGTTTTACTGTGGAGGAAACTGAGGCACAGTGAGTTCGCTCCCTCACACGAGGTCTCACTGTCGCAAATGGCAGGGCTGGGATTTGAACCAGGCCGCTTGGTGCCAGGGCTCCTACCCTTATCCACCACGTGACACGACTCCTTGTGGCCTTGGCTTCAGAGTTTGGAGTTTTCCTGAAGCCACTGGAAATTTAAGACCGAGGAGTGACAAGATGGCCTTGTCCCTTGGAAAGATCATGCTGGTTGCTGGCTGGACTCGGGGACGGAGGCCCCTACCGAGGCTGCCGTGCTGGTCAGGGCTGATCTGGAGCCGTGGCAGCAGGGTCGTAGAGGGGAGGGGCATGGTGGGGTCTGCAGGGGCCCGGGGCTGCAGGAGTGGGGTTCCCTGGCAGTGGGGGTGAGGGAGGAGCCGTCTAGAATGGCACCAGGTATCTGGCTAAGAGATGACTGCGTTCTCCAAGACTGCAAATTAAGGGGGTTTGAGTTTGACTTGGTGTGTTGGTCAAGTTTGTGAGTCACCTTGGCCAGGTCATGGTGCCCAGTTGTCTGGTCAAGCTAGTACTGACCTGATGGTTACTGTGAGGGTATTTCTTGGGTTTAAATCATCAGTCAGTTGATTGTAGCTACAGGCAACAAAGGAAATGGTCATCAGAGACATCTCATGTGATCAGTTGAAGGCCTTTTCAGCAGGTAGAAAGGAGAATTTCCATCTCTACTTCAGCCAGCCAGCCTCTCCTGGGGAATTCATAGAAACCTTCTTCTGAGTTCCCAGCTCGTGGTTTTTCCTGGGGAATTCAACATCACCAGCAAGCTCCCAGCTGGTGGCCTGACCTTCGGAATTCGGATTTGCCAATACTCATGGTTATGTGAGCCAAAAGAATGAATCTCTTAATATATATATATATAGTAAAATAAATAAAAGCATATGTGTGTGTGTGTATATATATCTATATCTATATCTCCTGCCAGTTCTGTTTTTTCTGGAGAACTCTGCCTAATAGACTTGGGCATGGGGTTTGGGGAGCCTTTGGGACACAGAGGAGGAAAAGGACAGAAGGCAGAGTTACAGTTTGAAGTTTGGGGCAGTCCTGGAGACCTGGGAGTGGGTAGTTTATAATCAGAAGGGGATAGAATTTTCCAACATGGCTGCAAGCAAGAGGTGGGGTTCCAGGTTCTCTCTCCTTGAATGTGGGGGGACTGTGACTCTGGAAGAAGTGACACTATGTGAAGTGATGTCATACAAAGTGGTCTAGTCTTAAAATGTACCCTAAAATCTGTGTACATTAGGAGAACTTTTTCTAAAGAGATATAGCCATAGAATCTTCATTATTGACTGCCTTGAACACACGGTCTTCTGTCATCTTACGTAAGCCTGAAGTGGTGCAGCTTCCCTAGTTCTCTTGGGAACTCCTGTCCGGCCATGTGAGGACCGCCCCGCTGAGCCAGTGACCTCCAGAGCTGTGGGAGATGACGATGCCAGCTGCTGCTGGTTCAGCCCTGCCAGCTTTGGTGCAATTTGTTGTGCAGCAGGGGACAACCAGAGCCACTGTTTTCTGTCCAGCTTCCAGGAATAGAATAAAATTTGTGGCGTTTCTTTTGCAGGATTCTTTAAGCTTAGTTTGTCTAAGACAGAGGAGAAATGAAATATGGTCAGCTGTGCAAGGCTTGCGCCCATCCTGCTCCGATTTACTGGCAAAGTTGGCATGGAGCCCACTTCAACCCACATTTAGAAATGGCAAGTTTTTAAAAAGTGATGCTCATTAATCAAACCTAATGGTCTCTGATGTTTTTATTTGAGTTTCAGAATTCAGTTTTGCTAATAGTCTCCTTTTGAATTTGTGATTTTCCTTTTTCCTACGGAAGTCCAATGTGCTCACAATCCACGGCTGAAATGAGACTCAGTGCAGATTTCTGAGCCTAATTTTTAAAAAAGCACATGGAGGGAAGTTTGATTAAATAGACTTTTATAGCCTTGCTTTTCTAAACAACAAAAGTTAATTACAGCAGGGTGTTGTTTGCGCTTGCATGGAACTCTTCACAGGATTCTGAGCAGTTTACTGAAACTTGAAATGTTAGTCTTGCATTTATTCAGTATGCAAATAAAGCATATAAAATATTCCATCAAGCACTTTAAATAGTCAGCCAAACATATCTTTTTTTATTATTAGATCAGGAAGCTCAAATATAGTTACTCTTTATTGGTTTAATTAACATATTAAAAATACAGTTTGGTGTAAACTTATTCTTTTCTCATCGAAGCTTGACACACCAGTAACTGTTTTGTGGGATTTGCAATTCTATTCTTTAAGGTAAATAGCTGTGTTTCCTATTAATGCCCTCGTTATTTATTTAGGCCCAGACGGGCAGGCAGCCGTGGGCTGAAAGCCTTCATTTAAAGGCTGGTGGTGATTTTCTGTTTGTTTGGTGCTGAACTAATATTGCCCCGCTAAGAAGGTAATTTCCTTCTTTCTGTTTTGATAGAAACCTCAAGGAAAAAGACTGTTGGATGGTTCTGTTCTTGAAGGCAAAGATAACAGGCTCAAGGGCTTGGCTGACGGGGACCCTGCCCTGGGTGACCTTCCCGGCGTGTCGGCCGGCACTGGCGGAGGGGTCAGAGGGGCGTTAGGGGTCCTCCAGGTGGGCTCAGCCCCAAGGGGAAGTGGGGAGAGAGGAGCAGTGGAGGAGGGAGGGAGGTGAATGGGGAGGGGTGAGTCAGGAGGTGAAAAGGAGGCAGCTCCCCCGCCAGCCCCCTCCATCTCAGGCACCGTCCCCCGTGTTCCCACGTAGGACATTCATTCTGGGGCTTGGGCAGCACCTTTGCTCAGACCTTTGTTTAAGTGCCAAGACTCCTCAGAAGAGCTGGTGCTGACGACAGCAGGCTTTCGGGGTGGCTGTGCCTGGGCCTGGGATGGAGGGATAAGAAGGGGGTTGGGGGCCGAGAGCACAGGGAGGACGTGGGGGGAGGGCGGGGGAGGAGGATGGCCAGCGGAGCTCTCTCAGGATAGATTCCTGCGGCCGTGGCTGACTCACCTGTCTCCAGGTGGGTGGAGGCCTTTGCCTGGACGAGGGTCCCCCATACTCTTCTCTGACCCAGCCCCCAGAGCCTTCCCTCCGGTCTCCCGAAAGCCCCCACGGCAGATTGCTTTCAGGGCCTACTTGGGGGATGGGACCCCAGGGATAGAAGCCCCTGTACCCCAACCCCTCACACCCTGCTGGCTTCCCTTGACGCAGCCCACGTTATAAGAGACGATGCCAGAGGCCTCCACCTTCAAAGCTGGGGGAGGGCACCTGGGCTGTAGGTGCCTCAAAACGCAAAGGGAGGCGTTGTGCCCCTCCTTCCCCGCAGGTTGGGGGGTGTCGCAGAGGGTGAAGCGGGTCAGAGGGCAGCGTGTCCAGGCAGGGGCCCCAAGGGCAGCCCGTCCTGCCACCGTGAATCAGTGCTTCCTGGGGTCCGACCGTGGAACCCCCTCCAGGGAATCTGTACTTAACGACATGGCAGTTATGAATTCCAAAAAGAGATACTGATGGTGTTTGTAAACTGGTCTGTTCCTCTCAGCTGAGAAGCTGCGATGCCTTTGATTAAATTATACCAAGATTAGGGCTTTGATTCGACCACATCATCGGGGCGCCCGGGGCTGAGCCCCTGCCGCCTTGGTGGGCTCTTTAACTGGACAGTCAAGAAGACAGAAGCAGATGTGCAGGGAGAGAGAGTGCTCCGTAGACACAGCCCTGGGGAGACAGCTGAGCCGTCCGCCCGATAGTTTGCAGCTGAAGAGACCAGAGCCCCGAGCAGCTGAGGAAGCCTCGGGAAGAGAAACGTGCCCTCAGCCTACAGCTGAGACAGGAAAAAGCTGAGCCCACAGAGCCTGGAGAGAGAGAGAGGAAGGCTGACCCCTTGCAGAAGTCGCCCACTATCTTGCTTCAACGCGTGGCAGCAGACTTTGGGTGAGAAAGTACCTCTCATGGTGCCTTGAGTTGGACTCCTTAGGGCCTGGTAACTGTGAGCTTCTACCCCAAAGAAGTGCCCTTTATAAAAGCCCACAGCGCCCCTTTGGCTGAGTGCCCACAGGGACGGCACAGCCCAGGGCTCACTGCCTCCACCGGCACACTTGGCAGTCCCACCCGCAGCTGCCCATCGACCAAGCCCCGAAGCTCCGGGTGGGTCGTGGGAATGGACCAGGATCCCTCCCGTCCTCTTGGGGGTCCCCCCACGGGGATGCCGTTGCCTGTCTAGGGAGTGGGATTCCAGAGACAGAGCAGAGCGCACAGGGCCAGGAGAAGCCCAGCTCTCCGTGCTTCGCCTAGGCAGCTTGTAGCAGAGGAGACGGGAGACGGCGCCGCGGGCTGGCCTGATTCCTGCCTGCTGTAACTAACAGCCACACACCTGGTGGCTTGAAGCAGCTCCACTTGCCCTTCAGGTCCGACGGGTCGCAGGGCTGTGAGCCTCCCGGAGGCTCTAGGGAGGGTCTGCTTCCTTGTCTTTCCCACAGACTCGCGGCGCCCACAGTCCTTGGCTCATGGCCGCATCACTCTGACCCCTGCGTCCTTCGTCACGTCGCCTCTCTGACCCCCCTCTGTCCTTCCTCTCCAAAGCACGCTTGTGATGACACTGGGCCCCCCTGGGGAACCCAGGGTCACCCTCTATCTTGCCATTGTGACGTTCATCCCACCCGTGGACCCTTCTGCCACGGGAGGTGGCACATTCACAGGTGCCGTGGACTAGGACGTGGCCAGCTCTGGGGCTGTTATTCAGCCACATTCATTTATGTACAGTGTACCCCAATGTGGAAATGATGCTGACGACTCCCTGGCCTGCTGACATGCCCCCCAGGTCCTTCCCTCCCCCTTCTCACCGCCCTCGTTCTCCTAAGTTGTCACTGAGTGAGAAAGAAGGTCTTGAAGCTCTTCCTCCCGATTAACCTGAAGTTGGTTTGCACTTGCGGCCCTGGGTTGCCAGTCAAGCGCTCCTCGAATTACTTTCACTGGAGGCTGAGCAGCTGTAACTGGGCAGACACGCCGTGGTCCTTCCTGCTCCACTCTCACAGCTCTGGAGGCCCAGCCAGCCCCCCCCCCCCCAGGACAGCATCGCCGTCTAGAGGCAGCCGCCGCACCCCAAGCACCGAAAACGCACCGCCCGCAGGTGAGAGTGATTTTGGAAACTTGGTCAGAGGCCGATGCTGCCTTCCCCAGACACCCCAGCCACGCAACGTGGCTGCCTGCAATGGAAGTCTGTGGGGGCTTGTGCGGAGGCTCCTGGTTGTCCCTGGTTCAAGGGGACACTGGCGCTCCCTTCTGCTTTGATTCTTATCCCTCTTTGCCTTCTGCTGTGGACGTGATGTGGCGCCTGGAGCCACGGCAGCAGGAGGCGTGTGCGAGGATGCTTCCCTGCCGGTCTCGAGCCTCTGAGCCAGAGCTACCGCCGACCTTGACTTCAGGCTGTGTTTAAGCCACTGCAATTTGCATTTTCTGTTACTTGAAGCCTAAAGCATTTCCAACAGGTACAGACATGGCTAAGTGTGGCCAGATTCTCCTCGCTAGAATACCTGTGCAGTTAGTTCTGCCATGTCTGTGGCACTTTCACGGCAGCAGTGGCTCCCACATTGACTGCTCTCACTGCTTTGTGCAAATCCTGGAAGGCTGCAGTGGGCGTAACTTACGGGGACGCCGTCTGCAAGGGGCAGCCTCCCGGATTCGTGACCAGCAATTCCTCTTTGCTGCCATGGCCACGGCCACCTTCGCCACCACCTCTCAACTCTCCTCTGCTTAGGATTCCTTGTCAGTTGGCCCCGCCTCCCCCTCTTCACTGGTTTCAGCCACAGAGGCCTCGAGCCAGCTCATGCATGTTAGAGGTGGAACAAAAAGGGCCCCTAAATGACCATGAGCCCCTTAGCGCAGGCTGTGGGCCACCAGGGTGATTGTGAGCTGGGCTCAATCCCCCTCCCTCTCCCTCCTGGAGGGGGCCTGGCACGTCCTCACCCTTTTTTGGGGTCTAGTTGCGGCTATTGCACCAAAGCCAGCCATTGGCAGCAGGCTTCGGGGTGAGCTCACGGGGGACGTGCAGGGAAGGGGCTCTCTGGGCAGCGCCAAGATTTGGGGGACAGATGCTCCACCCTCAGGGGTGTCCAGGGTGGAGGCGATCACAGTCCACCCGAGTCGGACGCGAGCCCCGATGGGACAGGGTGTCTGAGAGGCCTGGACGAGGGGGCGAGCGACACTGTACCGAGGGGAGAGGCCTGTTCTCTGCGGTGTGGTCAGTTAGAGTGAGGCCAGGGCCAGCCCTCATGGAATACGGCTGGTGTCCTAGCAGAGGGAGGCAGGCCCAGGGAGAGGGCTGCGTGAGCAGGGGGCCGTGATGGGGCATGCGGACACAAGCCAGGGGCGGTGGCAGCCACCAAAGCTGGGAGGGGCAGGGAGGACCCCTCAGGCTGCGGGGGGAGCGCGGCCCTGGCTTGGTTTTGGACTTCTGGCCTCCAGAGCTGCGGGACGACCAGTTTCTGTTGTTTGAAGCCCCCCAGTGTGGTGCTTTGTTCTGGCAGCCGGAGGACACGACACCAAAGCTGGACGCGGGGCCTTTTGGCACTGAGGTGTGCACCCCTCTTTTGGAAAGCACAGAACAGACCCTGGTCCTTCCTCCCCCCGAGAACTCCTTGCCATGGGGTGAAGCGGCAAGAGGCCTTTCTGGTCCCCGCACGGCCACGACCCGGCTGCGGGGAGGGGCTCCAGCTTGCACGGAGCAATTCGCTCACCAAGCAGGAGGGCAGCGCCTTCTGCAGTTGTTGGAGGAGGAATTTGAAGGAAAAAACCATCCGGGGCTAAGCAAGAAAGCAAGACAAGGCAGTGCTAGGGTTTGCATGGTCCTTGCGGGGGGCACGGGGTATGCAAATTAGGGGAAGCAGAGCCGAGAGAGGGAGCAGTTGTTGCAGTGAAGCCTCGGCTGCTTGTTGGGGAACGCGCCAGCTGGGCCTCGTTGGTCCCTCAGCCCCAGTACAGCAGCAGTGAAGTCGGGGACCCAGACGGGGGCGCGGTCGGGTCCCAGGCCCCTGCCAGACCGGACTCCTGACCTGGGGAAAGGGGAGCAGGGGTTTGATCCCGGCTTGGGGACCCGACCACTGGCCCCTTGGCGTGCGGCCGAGTGGGGATGGCGGGATTCAGGTGGCGCCCGCTCGTCGCCTAGCTCGGCCGTCTGACTTGTGCAGAGGCACCGGGATCCTTCTGCACAAGGTGGGTCAGGGCCAGCTGAGCTTACCTGAGCTTACCTGTGGCCAGCGACCCCGCAGTGCTCAGCTCTCAACGCAGCTGAGGTGGCAAGACGACCAGTGCGCGTTTCATAGCCGGGGACCCCGAGGCCCCACTTTCAAAGCATGCTCAGCTCGGAGCGGAAGTAACTGTAACGCAAAGCTGACTCAGCGCGACCCATCGTCGCGGTCCGCACGGGTGATACCTGCGTGTCGTTCTCCCAGGATCCGCTCGGGGATGCTGGCAGGCCCTTCGGCCGGGGGAGGGAGCGTCTGTTTATTCTGTGCAGGATCCAGCATATTTTGGGGCCTTATAAATATACAGTAGGTATAAACCAGTTTTTCTACATAAACTGCTTTTTTTTCTTTTTTCATCACTCTGGTCCACATTTAAGATGCCATCAAGTCTTTCCTTATTTGGCGATTACACACTTTGTTGTCTCAGGCTCTTGAAACCGCTGTTGCCCCCGTCATTTGTAATAGATTTCCTCAGGTGGAGCAGAAACCTCTTCCCAAGCCGGCTCGTTTCCGTAATTCAAACAGAAGAGCCCTTAAAATTAACAGGACATCAGAGGCTATCGCTTGTTGTAAAGTCTCTCCAAGACACAGACTGTGTCTTCAATGCCGGCTCCGCCTGCATTCGTCCACTGTCTTTTAGACACGCGGGGGCGGCCCACTGGCCTCCTTCCTCCAGGGAGAGTCAGGGAGGCCGACGCTGGCTTTTCACTACAGGGGAGGCCTCAGCGCAGGTTTGTACAGGGAGGCCGTGTCCGTGGAAAGCCCCCCAGCTGCCCCGGGGAGGTGCGGAGCCAGGGAGGCCGGCAGAGGCTGGCGCGGCCTGCGGTGACGAACGCCAAGGATGTCTCTGACGCCTGGCTCTGTGCCAGCTGGTGCCCACGGCGACCTGTGGGGCAGGTGTCCGTGCACCTGGGCAGAGCCTGGTCCTCAGGGGCGGGGCCAGCGGCAGAGCCCAAGGAGGAGGAAGACGAGTGCTGCCGACAAAGACCTGGGCTCCAGAGACTGAGCCGTCAGCGCAGAAGCGCGAGCACGACAGGAAATCGCCGCGTCGCCTGATGGACCTGGCGAGGGGAAGGACTTCCCAGCCTTTGCTGGATGAATGGGGCTGGAGTTTTGCTTTTTCAGAATCCGCCGCCCCTTGCCCGACAAGACCGCGTGCACATCTGCAGCGGAGTTCAAGGAAAACGCACCGCGTGCCTTAACTGCCCCTTTTCTGGGGTCTGAGGAGGGGCTTTTGGCTGTACTTTATTTTTTGTGTGCAGCTCCACAGAGCACCGGCTCCGGGTTTCAGGCAACGAGGTCTGTGGATAAGGCTGAACTGTTTCAGGACTTGGCGATGCCACTTTTCTGCTTTCTCGTAGGTCATTTTGACAAATGGAGACCAAATCTGCGGAAAGCACCCTCTGTACGTGAATGCTTCCCAAGGACCAGGTGTTCCTGGCATGAGCACAGCCGCAGTCAGAGTGTAAAGCACGTGTGTCCCGCTAAGTCAGCCTGCAAAGGGCAGGACGCAGGCCGGGGCGGCATGGCCGCGGGTTCCAGTGATGCCTGGACTTGGCCCTGCAAAGGGGTGGGGCACGGGGGGACCCTGGAGGCCAGCCGGGGCGCCTGCCACTGTCCCACCCTCAGTTACGCAGGCAGAACCCACTTATCCCAACGCTGGGCTCTGCTGACTTCTGGATGCTTCCGGTCCACCACGGTTTGCTGCTAGGCTTTTTGTCAATGAGGTTTTATGCTTCTCTGCAGGGTTCGGCCAGTGCAAGGAATGTTGAGGTTCGATATTGTCATCAGAAACCTGGGCTCCAGAAAATCAGAAGGACTAGCTCAGAAAACATTAGGGCAGAGGGTTTCCGGGGAAAGACCAGGAAGCTTCCTGTAAGGCCATGGGTCTGGATGCCAGTCCGAGCCCCTCAAGAGTCTGGATGAGAAAAGAAGAGTGTTTAATGCAGGCAAAGAGGCTCATGACTGGTTGTTGAGTAAAAGAGTAATAATGGAACATTAAGTTGCTGGTCCAACTGGTACAATATAAAAATACAGACAGGCATGTGGGGTGTAATTCTGGAAGGCTCTACACCAGAACGGTAGCTGTGGTTATCACGGTGGGATCGGATTACAGGTGGCTGTCGTTGCTGCTGTTTTCTTATTTTTAAGATTTTCTATGATGCATTTAGGAAAGAGGAGGGGGGCTTTCCTCTAGGTACCTTGAAGAGAGCTGGGGGTCTCCGCTCACCACCGGCCGGGGAGTAGGGCATTCGGGGGCTGCATTTGCTGCTACCCTGTTGTTCCAGATCATTCTTCCTGGGCCTTCTGGCCTTCCCAGGGTCTGGTTGTCAGGCCGGCTGCTCAGTGGCCTGGCCAGCCAGGCTGGACTCTTACGCATCGTGTGGTGAGGCCACTGCTCTGAGCACGTCACGTGCCCGGATGCAGTCCCGGACGCCAGCCGCGCCAGGTACATCTGATGTCACCCAGACCCATGAAAAATGCACCGCTTGGCTGGGGGCGCGGCAGAGCCTGCGACTGGGCCTGTGATGCCAGTCAGATCTGCAGGGTTCCGGAGGTGGACCCGTGCCTGCCCGGCCTGGAAGGAAGCGCCGAGAGCTGGGCCGTGGTGCCCTGAGGCTGGGCCTGGAGAAGCCTGGGCTTGCTGGGGCCGCGGAGGACAGAGGTGACCAGCAGGGCAGGGGGCGAGGTCTGGTTGCCCAGGACACCTGAGCCTGTGGAGACCCAGCTCACCGGGCAGGAGACAGAGAGTGCTTGCGCAGAGGTGGGGGTGGGGTGGCTGGTGGGGCCACCTGCCGGGCCCTGGGCCCACCCCTCCTGGCCTCATCCGGGGCCTCCGTCCCTGGGGTGGTGGCTCTGCCCTGGCTGGTGCCCACAAGGGCCTCCCATAGAACTCTGGCCAGCCAGTGCCCCAGCCCCAAGGCTGGGCTGCCCTTGGCCTCCAGCCACCACCCAGGGCCCTGCCAGCCCCGAGTCCTGGGTGGACTCAGCAGCTGAGACTCCCAAGAACCAGCGTGTTTGTTCCCCAGCGCCGCGTAGCAGATGACCACAAACTCAGCGGCTTAAAACAGCGGCCACTCATCTCCCAGTTCTGTCGGCGGAGCCGGGCCTGCCGTGGCCGGGTTCAGTGGCCTCGGTGGGGGCTGGGGTCCTCTCCCAGGGTCCCTGCTGCTGGCAGAGTTTGTTTCCTTCTCACGTGTTGAGTCTCTCTGCCTCCCCCTTCTGCTTTTGAGGCTCCTGTGATGACACTGAGCCCACCTGGAGAGTCAGGGGCTCTCACGATCTTCAGGTCACCTGATTAGTGGCCTGCACGTCACGTAACGTAACCCTGGGAGTGACTCCAGAGGGCAGAGGTCCTGGGGCCACCTTCCCCCAGCACAACAAGCCCCGCCTCCCTCGGCACCTGCTCCTCCCCCTGCCCCGTGTTCCTCTCCTGCATGTCGAATAGCCCAGGCCCAGCACCAAACCTGGGGAGGCTCCCGGCAGATAATGTCAGCAAGAAATGAGGAGACACTTCCCAAAAGGACAGTAGTGAACCTCCCATCACATAAGGCAATCAAGCTGAGGCCACGGTGAGACTGTGCAGGAGATTCCAGTATGAGGAGAGTGATTGCACATGGTGATTTCTAGAGCATTCTTATTCTGGAGTTCTTGGCATTCAGGTGCCGGCTGTGAGCATTTGCACACATCACATTTTCACGACTGTCAGTGGAAGCAGCAGACACTGTGAGGGGTGGGAATGGGCCATGAGGTGGCGTCAGGAATTGGATTAAAGCGGGAATAATGTTCTTGTTCCCCTGAGATTCCTTGAGTGTCAAGGGGTGTCAGCTTAGCTTCAGCAGGGAGCTGGGGCAGACTTTGTTTTAAAGAGTAAATATCCCCAGCCTTAGGGAGAGGCCCCCAGGGCTAGGTGTGATTTATAGCATGAAATAGAGAAGAGACAGCTGGGATTGTGCTCACAAGTGCAAGTCGTAACCCTAATTTGCCTCTGTCTGGGGTGGCGGGAGGCAGGCGCTCAGGTGACCAAATCCCGGGCCAGTGGCAGGTCTGCAGACGGGGTAGGGGGCTCCGGCCTGGTGGGTGGCGTGTGGGCACGGCGCCTGGGGGGCCTCTGGCGGGGAGCTCTTGAGGAGGGCAGAGTGCTTCTCCTGGCTCCGAGTGGGTCCAGGGGAAAGGCGCCCCCACGTCCGCAGGGACAAGAGGGAAGGCGTTTTCCGGGGAAGAGTGGGCAGGAAATGGAAGGGGACCCTGGGCTAGGACTCGAGGGCTGGGAAGACCCCCATGAGTTCTGTGCCTTGGTTTACACTGGATCCTCAAGGCGCCCAGGGACCTCCACGACGGGGTTCCCTGTCAGGGCAGGCCCCGCCTGGACACTGCGGTGAGGGGAGAGGCCACTCCTCGCCCGAGGGCGCGGCCCCTTCTTCCCTGCAAAGTGCAGCCATGTTAGCCCGGCCGCACTTCGAGGCCGCACATTAATCGAGTTTGACTAACAAAAATGGTTAACACTCTAAAGGCAGATCCCCTCTGCGTTCCGAGGGGAAAAGCCATAAGAATTCCGTCACCGTACAGGTGTTCCCTGGCAGCTGGTCGCCAAAGCGTCGCGCTGTGTTCGGGTCAGGTACCGTCTGATGCTGGCAGCCCCAAAGCCGCCTGCCGACGCCGGGCCTCGAGGCTGGGGGTCCAGGCCGGCTTTGGGGTGAAGCTTCGCCAAGGCAGCTCCCAAAGCCAGGCCTGGCTGCTCTTGGTAACTCACTGAACAACCGCTGCCTCAGTGGAGACCCACGCAGGCGTCCCCGCCGTCCTTCCAGAGCCGCTGGTCTTCCAGTTACTGTAGAGCCCACGGGTAACTCCTGAGACTCCTTTAAACAGCAGCACGAAGGGCTCCGTCTTTGTGCCTGGCAGCTTTTGCTTGGCTTCACGTCTTTGAGATTCATCCATGTTGTTGCCTTTTGCGTCGAATCTAAAAACCTTTTCATAACCCAGGATCACAGAGATTTTCTCCTATGCTTTTGTCTAGAAGTTTTATGGTTTTCATTCTTCTGTTCAGGTCGATGATTGATTTTGAGTCCATTTTTGTATATGGCGGGAGGTGAGGGCTGAAGGTTTTCTTGCATGTGATTGTCCACTTGTTCCCCCTGCACGCCACCCCCCCATTGGGAAGACTGTCCTTTCTTTACTCTGTTTTCTTTGGAACTGTTGAAAATCCATTTGTGTGGGTCTATTTCCGGCTTCCCTATTCTGCCCTATTAATCCACGTCTGTCTTTTTGTCGCTGCCATGCTGTCTTCTTACCGACATTCTACGGTCACTATCGATTTCAGGTAGCGTTAGTCCTCCAACTTTTGTTTTCTTCCTTTTGCAAAATTGTTTGGCTGTTTTTGGTCCTTCCATTGCCACCTACATTCTAGAAGCAGCTTGTCTATTTCATAAAAAACGCTGGAGTTTTTTTTTTTTTTTTTTTTTTTTTTTTTAAGGTACCTGGGCTGGGGATTGAACCCTGGACCTTGTATGTGGGAAGCCAGCATTCAACCACTGAGCCACATCACCTCTCCTGAGTTGGATTTTTCATTTGGTTCCTTGTTTTTTTTTTTTTTTTTTTTTTTTTTAGGAGGCACCAGGGACTGAACCTGGCACTTTCCATGTGGGAAGCAGGCATTCAGCCGCTTGAGACACATCCATTTCCAAAATGCTGGAATTTTGATAGGGAATACGTCAAATCTGTATATTAGGTTGGGGAGACTTGGTATATTACCTTGATTGAGTCTTCCAATCCATGAATACAGTACTTCTCCCTATTTACTTAAGACTTCTTTGATTTCTGTCAGCAATGTTTATAGTTTTCAGTGTACAGATTTTGAACATATTTTGTTTCCTAAATCATTCATGTTTTTTTGGGTGCTACTGTAAATGGTATTTTATCTTAACTTTCAATTTTCAATTGTTCATTGATAGTTTGCTAGTAGAAATGTGATTGTATATCGGCCTTGGGTCCTGGGACACTGATAAACTCACTTACTAGCACTAGTAGTATTTTTTTTTTTTTTTTTAAAGATTTTATTTATTTATTCATTTATCCCCCCCTTGCTGCTTGTGCTCGCTGGGTCAGCTAACCACGCCGTGCGGGCGGGCCTGCCTTTACCAGGAGGCCCCAGGAACCGAACCCGGGGCCTCCCATATGGTAAACGGGAGCCCCACTGATTGAGCCACAGCCGCTTCCTAGCACTAGTAGTATTTGGTAGACTCCTTGGAATCTTCTATATAGACAGTCTGTTTTTTTGTGAATGAAGACTGTTTTGTTGCTTCCTTTTATCTGCATGTGCTTTATTTGTTTTTCTTGCCTTTTGCACTGGCTAGGACCTCCAGGACAATGTTGGGTAGAAGTGGTGAAGAAGAGACACCCTTCCTCATCTTAAGGGGAAAGCAGTCAGGCTTTCATCAAGTATGATGCTAGTTGTGAGTTTTGGGGAGATGCCCTTTGCCAGGTTATGGAAGTTTCCTTCTATTTCAAGTTTGCTGAGAGATTTTATTTTTCACGAATGGATGTCAATTTTCATGAAATCATTCTCTGCCTCCATTGAGATGGTCCTATGTTTTCTGTCCTGTATGGAAAGTTGCAATAATTTGATTTGTGAATACTAAACCAACCTTATGTTCCTGGCCACACCCCACCATGCCACAAGGCACCATCTTTTTGACATATTGCCGTATTTGATTTGATAGTATTTTGTTAAGGATATTTATGACTATATACAGAAGCATATTGTCCGTTTTTTGTGATGTCCTTGTCTGGTTTTAGTTACAGGGAAATGCTGTCCTCTCTTTTTTTCTGAAAGAGGCTATGTAGCATTGGCATTATTTCTTTTTAAAAATATTTTGTAGACTTCACCAGTGAAGTCATTTTCTTGGGAAGGTTTATAACTACAAATTCAGTTTAGATTTAGAACTATTCACATTATATATTTCTGCTTGAGGGAGTTCTACTACTTTGTCTTTCAAATAATTGTTCTATTTCATTGAAGTTGTTAAAGTTATGGGAATAAAGTTGCTCATCATACTCTCTTATTATCCTTTTATGTCCATGGGGTCTGTGGTGATAGCCCTTCTTTCATTCTTGGTAATAATATTTTTTATCTCTTATTAATTCTTAATAAATCTTGCTAGACATTTATCCAGTTTATTGATTATTTCAATAAACCAGCTTTTTGTTTCAATGCTTATTCTCTATTGTTTCATTGATTTTTCTCTATTGACGGCCTATTTTCTATTTCATTCCTTTCCACTTATAAGTTTATTATTCTCTTCCTACTAGTTATTTAGAGTTTAATTTCCTCTTCCTTTCCAGTTTAAGTTGAAAGCTTTGTTTATTGATTTTTAATCTTTTTTTCTATTATAAGCATTACTATACAAGTCTCCCTAAACATTGCTTTTAGCTGTATCACATAAATTTTAATAACTTGAATTTTCATTTTAATTTAGTTTACACTATTTTCTGATTTCCTTTGTGATTTCTTCTTTGATCTACTGTTTATATAGAAGTGTGTTGTTTATTTTCTAAATATATGGGATTTTTTTCAGGTATCTTTCCATAATTGATTTCCAGTTTAGTTCTTTCATCAGAGAACATACTCTGTAGTATTTAAAATTTTTAAATGTGTTTAGTCTAACCGTATCACTCAGAATATGGTCTATCTTGGTGAATGTTCCATGGGCAGCTCTGTGTTTGGATAGAGTGTTCTGTAGATGTCAATTTAGGTTGGATTGCTAGTGTTATTTAAGTCTTTAGTATCTTTAATAATTTTTTTTGTCTCTTTGTTCTATCAATTATTGAGAGAGAAGTAGTGAAATCAACTATATTTGTTGATTTTATTTCTTTCAGTTCTACCACTTTTACACCATGTATTTTGAATCTCTGTTATTAGGTGCTTATTATTTAGGATTATATTTTCTGATGGCCCCAGTATCACTTTCAGGTGTCCCTCTATTCTTGGTAACATTTCTTATTCTGAAGTCTACTTTGGTATAAATATAGCTACTGCAGATTTCTTTTATTTACCATTTGCAGGTTATATCATTTTTTCATCCTTTCACATTTAACCTATTGGTGACTTTATATTTCATGTGTGTTTCTTGTAGAGAACATATAATGGGTCTTTCTGTTTATACAGTCTGAAATAATTTGTCTTTTATTTGGAGTTCATAGGCAATTTACATTTAATGTAATTATTAATATGGTTGAGTTTTAGTCTACTCTCTATTTCTTTTGACTTGTTTTATATGTTTGTATGTTCCTTTTTGCTTCTTTTCCTTCCTTCTTTTAGACTGAGTAGTTTATGTATTTCATATTTATTCCCAATATATTTTTATTAGTTAAAGCTCTTTGTTTTATTATTATTATATATTCAATGGTTTCTCTAGGGTTTACATATAGTATAAGAACATTTCAGCAGCCTACTTTCATTTCTCCCCCATCCTTTGTGATGTTGTTATTATACATTTTACTTGTGTATATGTTATGAACTCCATGATACCTTGCTCTTATTTTTGCTTTAAATACTAATTATCTTTAAGGAAATGAGCAAAAGTGTCCTTTATTTTATCCACATATTCTGGTACTCTTTATTCCATCGTGTATATCCAAATGTCCACCTACTATTTTCCTTTTGCCTGTAGAGTTTCCTATAACACTTTTTTTTTGTAGTGCTGTTCTGCTGGTGATGAATCCTCTTAGCTTTTGTTTGTTTCCAAAGTTCTGCATTTTACCTTTATTTCTGAAAAAAATTTCTTTGGGTATAGAATTCAAGGTTGATATTTTTTCTTTCAGCAATTTAATGATATAATTTCATTGTCTTTTGGCTTGTATAATTTCTGATGAGAATTCAGTTATCATTATTTTAAAAAAAATTTACTATTTTTTATTTTTAAAAAGATACTTAGATTCTTACAAATGTCACATAAAAAATATAGGGTATTCCCATATGCCTCGCTCCCCACACCTCCCACAGTTTCCCACATTAACAACACCCTTCATTAGTGAAGTACATTCATTGCAATTGATGAACACATTTTGGAGCATTGCCACTAAGCGTGGATTAAAGTTTACATTGTAGTTTACACTCTCTTCCACCCAACTCTGTAGGTTATGGTAAGATTTATAATGGCCTGTGACTGTCGTTGCAATGTCATTCAGGACAATTCCCAAGTCCCCAAAATGCCCCTGTATTACACCTATTTTTCCCTCTCCCTACTCTCAGAACCTCCAGTGGCCACTGCCTCCACATCAATGATATTTCTTTCATTGCTAGAATCACAATAAGTCTATAGTAGAATACCAGTGAGTCTACTTTAGTCCATAATTAATTCCCCAATCTGGGATGGTGATGTCCACTCCACCTCAAATTGAGAAAGGGCTGCAATCCCATGGGGCTGATGGATGGGACTCCCTTGCTTGCAGTTGTAGACTCTCTTGGTTCCTTGGTATGGTAGTTGTCCATCATCACCTCCATGTTAGTTGTCCTGGGTGAGACCAATGAACTAGAAAGTAGGTGTTACAACTCCGTTGAGATTCAGGGCCCAGCTGGCACATGGAGAGCCCAAAGATTTTAGTCTCTTGGATGTGCATCTACCAACTCTAGTACTAATTATAGGTTCAAATAGAAAGACAGAAGAGCCATGTATAGGGAAACTACAACTGAGTCCAACTCTGAGGAGCATAAATGCCAAACTGGCAAGGCACCAAACTGCTGAGCTATCTGCCCTTACTATAGTGTCTTGATGTCTCAAGAGCCCTCAGTAGCCCCACTATTTGGGGTAGTATCTACTTTGGCAGTCAAAGAGATCCTGCTGAGACATACATAAGCGTTACCTCTGGAATGACCTCCCAATTCACTTTGGTGTCTCTTAGCCATATAAACTCATTTGTCTTTACTTTCCCCCCCTTTTGGTCAATGTCTTTTTCCAGTTGCATTGCTACTTGGTGCTTTGTAGTAATCCCTCTGTGCCAGGGAGGCTCATCCCCGGGAGTCATGTCTTACGCTGGGGTGAAGGTAATGTATTTATATGCTGAGTTCAGCTTAGAAAGAGGCCACATTTGAGGAACAAGGAGGCTCTTAGGGTACCTAAGAGTTGCCTCCTAGGCTAAGTTTCAATTTCAAGAGTAAAGGTTCATACACACAGTCATCAATATTAAGGGCCCATCAATGGACTATCCTCCTTCACTAGTCATTGCCCCTGTACTCGGAGTATTCTTGCTGATCTATTAGAGAATGTGGCACAGCTCCGCAGGATGGGAATTTGATATTCCTTTGGTTATTGTGTGAATCTCCACCTTGACAATGCCTCATGAACATTTCAACACATTTATATGCCTTATATGTATGCCCAGGTAGACTTCCTCCCATGTATTCCCCCTCTCTGACAACCCACACCAATGATCCTCCCCTGCCACAGTTGTAACCCTTCTGTGATCCAAAACTTCTTCTGAAATGAAACCAATAAAATAGCCAAATATGATTAATAAGAAAATGAAATAATAATGATAGTTTTAAAAATAAAAAAACAAAATACCAAAAAATAAAAATAAAAATAAAAAATTGGGATAATAAAAATAATGAAAAAAAATTAAAAATTTTTTTTTGACATTTCCCCTTTCATCACTGAAAGATCTGTCGTCCTATATGTACAGTAACATTGTCTTCCATTTATTCCCCCAGTGTCTTACTTTTATTAATTTATTTTTATTTTGTCCTCAAAGAAGTTTTAGGTTACAGAAAATCATGTACCTAATACAGTGGACTCCATATACCCAACATCCTCCTCTTTTCCCCTCTTCCCCTATTAATAACATTTTATACGTGGATGGTACGTTTGTTACAACTGAAGTACAAATATTGAAACATAGCTACCCACCATGGTAAATGGTTTACATTATGGTTTACATTTTGGAGCATACACTTATATAAATTTTGATGTAATTTAACATGGCCTGTATCCATCATACCAAAATCATGAAGAACACTTCCATCTCCCCCAAAATGCCCCCTGTTCCATCTATTCTATTCCTTCCTCCCCCTCCCTCTGGGACCCATGGAAACCACCAGGCTTCACTCCTTGAAGGAAAAAATTAATAGTTACTTGCAACAACACTGAGGGCTTGACACACTGGTCTGCCCTCCCCTATGAGGCACCGACCACGCTCTTGAGACTCCTGCCCCTCTATCTGAGAACGTAGCGGGCCTCCCCCGGATGGGAGTCCTCCAACTTGCCGCTCGTTATGTGGGTCTCCACCCACTGATAGAACAAACCACGGGTGGATGAGCACGCACACGCTCCCTAGAAGCCTGCCCCAGGCTTCCGAATTCTTTCTGAATTCCTTGAGAGTTGTTCTGTGGCCTAGCATGTGGTCTATCCTGGAGAATGATCCATGTGTACGTGAGAAGAATGTATATCCCACTGTATTTGGGTGTAATGTTCTGTATATGTCCATTAGGTCCAGGTGTTCTAATGTATTATTCAAAGTCTTTGTTTCTTTATTGATTCTCTGTCGAGATGTTCTGTCTAATGGTGATAATGGTGTATTAAAGTTCCCCACTATAATTGTAGAGGCATCTATTTCTCCACTTAGTTTTTCCAGTGTTTGCATCATGTATTTTGAGGCACCCTGGTTAGGTGCATAAATGTTTATGATTGTTCTTTCTTCTTGGCAGATTACTCCTTTTATTAATATATAGTGTCCTTCTTTGTCTCTTACAATAGTTTTGCATTTAAAGTCTATTTTGTCCATTATTAGTATAGCTACTCCTGCCCTTTTTTGGTTATTGTTTGCTTGTAAAATTGTTTTCCAACCATTCACTTTCAGCCTTCTTGCATCTCTGGGTTTAAGGTGGGTTTCTTGTAGGCAGCATATAGATGGGTCATATTTCCTTTTCTATTCTGCCAATCTGTGTCCCTTGACTGGCGAGTTTAATCCATTAATATTCAGTGTTATTACTGTCAAGAAATTACTTACATTAGCCATATTTTCTTTAGGTCTGTTTATGCTATATGTTGTTTTTATTCTCTCTTTATCTTTTTAGTTGTTCTTACTCTCTCCTCCAACTCTTTCTCTTTCCTGTTTTTTTCCTTTCGACTGGCAGAACTCCCTTCAGTATTTCTTAAAGTGCAGGTTTCATATTGATATATTCTCTTAATTTCTCTTTATCTGTGAATAATTTGAGCTCTCCCTCATTTTTGAATGCCAGCTTTTCTGGATAGAGAATTCTTGGCTGAAAGTTTTTTTTCTTTTAACACCTTAACTATGTCATACCACTGCCTTCTTGCCTCTGTGGTTTCAGATGAGAAATCCGCACTTAATCTTATTGAGCTTCCCTTGTACGTGATGGTTCTCTTTTCTCTGTTTACAGTGTTTGGGGTGCGCTGCACTTCCTGAACATGTACGTCTCTCTCCCTCAGTAGAGTTGGGAAGGTTTCAGCCACTATTTACTCCAGAAGTCCTTCTGTCCCCTTTCCCTTCTCTTCTCCCTTTGGGATGCCTATAATGTGTATGTTTGAGTGTTTCGCATTGTCATTCAAATCCCTACGTCCCTGCTAATTTTTTTCTATCTGTTCTATCTGTTTGGTTTCAGATGAACTGTCTTCCACATCGCTGATTCTTTCCCCTGCCTTTTCAAATCTGATGTTGTGTGCTTCCAGTGTATTTTTGATTTTGTGGATTGTGCCATTCATCACCATCATATCTGTTATCTTTTTATGTATGTTTACAATTTCTTCAGTATGTTCTGTCTTCTTAATATCCTTAATCTCTTCCTTCACTTCATTAATTTGATTCATGATATTTGTTTGAACATTTCTGATTAGTTGTTCCATGTTTTGCATCTCCTCCTGGTTTTTAGTGTGTTTGGACTGGCCGTGTCTTCCTGTTTCTTAGTATGGCTTGTAATTTTTTGTTGGTGTCTAGGTATCTGTTTATCTTAATGAGTTTGTTCATTTGATTAACTTCTCTATTCTCTATTCTGTTTTTTTTTTTGTGTGTGTGTGTGTGGTAAGGTTTCACTTTGACACTTTTTTCCTCTTTTTTTTTTTTTTTTAAAGATTTTATTTATTTATTCATTTATCCCCCCCCCTTGCTGCTTGTGCTCGCTGGGTCAGCTAACCACGCCGTGCGGGCGGGCTTGCCTTCACCAGGAGGCCCCGGGAACCGAACCCGGGGCCTCCCATATGGTAAACGGGAGCCCTACTGATTGAGCCACAGCCGCTTCCCCGATACTTTTTTCCTCTTATTCTATTTCCTTGATGTTATCTGTGTTCCTTTGAAAGAAAAAAAAATTAGTTCCAGAGAAAAAGAAAGAGATAGGAAGAGAAAAAGAATAATAGTAATAATAATAGTGAAAGGTAGAGGAACCGTACAAGACCTAGGAAATAAAAAAATTAACATGAGTAAGAAGCACAGAGGAATAAGATTAGAAAAGTGGAATAGAAAACAAAGAAACAAGAAACAGAATAGAGAAAAATATATAGAATGAATTAAAAGGCTGGAATGATGAGAAGAGGGGAAAAGAAAAGAGAAAAGAGAGCAAGAAAAAGGTAAAAAAAAAAAAAAAAGAAAGTAAACAAAGAAAAAAGGAGAGAGAAATGAAAACAAGAAAAATTGGAGACCAAATAAAAGAGGTGGAATGAAAGAACAGCAACAGAAAACAAAAGATATAAGATGAAGGAGAGAAAAGAAATAGCACAGGTAGAGTAAATTGTAAACAAAAGAAAAAAAGGAAAAAAAAAAAAAAGAAAAACAAGCAGGGAAACGAAGAAGATATAAAAGCAAGAAACAACACAGCAGTGACTGTAAAAAAAAGGAGACAGAAGAAAAAACAAAAAACAAAAAACAAAAATAAACATGGAAAAACAGCCTTCTCTCTTTAGACCCCTAAGGATCTTCTCAGGCTATTTGTGTTCATCATTCTCTCACCCTGCAGCCTGCCTTCTGCAGGCTTTGAACCAGGTTTTAGTGAGTAAAATAAGGGAAACAAAGGAACCTTTTCCCCCCTTTGAAACAATAAGAGATGCAAGGAAAGCTAATACAGAGAGAATGTCTATATGTTCCCTGTCATTATGTTTCAGCTGGATGCCTGATAAACTGGTGGACCACTTCTCAAGGAAGATCTGGGAATCAAACCAGGTCCTTGTGTATGCTAGGCAGGAATTCTCCCACTGAGCTATTCTGCCTCCTTAGGATAATTAGCCTTTCAGAAGGCTAACCACCCCTTTTCCCTGCACTCTGCGCTGGTCAGCCTCCTGTCTATGCCTCCTCTCTGATCTAATTCCTCTCTTTACCTAGGTGGCTGGGTGTGACAGCCTGCCTGAGGAGATGGTGTCCCTTCCAATATTCAAGGGGGGCCCAGCTGTCTAAACTCACCGCAAAGAAATCACTCTCCACCCTCCCAGGCCCCTCTTTCTCGCAGGGAATCTGCTGTCACACTACCGTTTGGATTAGGGGACAGGGACTCCGCCTAGTCTATCCACCCAGACGGCTGGGTATATGTGCCACTTCCAGCCACTGAAGCAGCAACCCACGATTTTCCACTGGCTTCCCTATCTGTCCAGTTCCCTCCTAGATGACTTAGAGCACCTTCCCGTTCTATATATATCCAAAGAGGAAGATGTCTTCTCTCCTTTCAGTTAGATACAATTCCCCAGGAGTTTTATCCTCGCTTAATATCTTGGGGGTGGGGGAGGGGAGCCCTTCCCAGCAGCCAGAGGTTTAGTAACTCATGATTACTTGTTTTGGCTTCTTTGTCTCTCTGACCCTCACTCTTCTGGGGGTTGTGAAGCAGTGTCGTGGTTTGCTGTATCCCAAAGCAGGTCCCCAAGGCAGTCTGTGGCTCTTTCTCTATTGTTTTAGTGAGAGCTGAGCCTTATTTGACTAACCTGTCAGCCATGTCCCCACAATTCCTCAGTTATCATTCTTATCTTTATTCTTTGTACATGGTATACTCTTTTTTCTCAGTCTGCTTTCACTTTACCACTGGTTTCAGCAATTTGATTATGATGTGCTTGGGTATATTTATTTTTTATATTTACTCTGGTTGGTGTTTGTACATGTTCTTGGATATGTATGTATATACTTTTCACCTAACTTGGCAAATTTTCAGGTATAATTTCTTCAAATATTTTTTTCTGCTTCTCTCCTTTCTCACTTCTCTCCTCATGGGACTCCATTTAGACATACATTAAAACAGTTGATAGTGTCCCACCGGTTACTTAAACTCTGTTTATATTTTTTCTCTTTCTGTGTTTTATTTTGTAAAGTTTTATTGCTATGCATCATGTTCAGTGATCTCTAATATAGTACCTATCTGCTGCTATTCTCATCCAGCGTACTTTTCATTTCAGATCTTGTGTTTTTCATTTCTAAAAGTTCCATTTGGGTCTTAAAAATATATTTCACTTCTCTCCTTATTATATTCCTGTTGTTCTTTACCTCCCTGAGCATGTGGGGCATGTTTGTATAATAATAACTCTATTCATGTTATTGTTTGTTAACTTCTTCTTTTCTACTTTCTCTGTTTGTTTGTATTGATGGATTTGCTTCCTGGTTATGGGTTGCTTTTCTCTGCTTTTTTCATATATCTATTAATTTTTGATTGGATGCTGAACATTTTTCATTACTGAGTGCTAGGTTTTGTTTCATTCCTTTAAAGAGTGTTGGACTTTCTCTGACAGGTGGTTACATTATTTGTGAATTAGTATAATCCTTTCAAGTCTCATTTGTAAGCTTTTTAAGAGTAGGTCTAAAGTGTCCCTTATTCCAGAACTAATTTAGCTCCATTTCTGAAGAATGGCCTTTCTGGAATCTCTACTGAGAGCCAATGCCTTTCCAATTTGGCTGGAGAAGGTCAGACAATTCCCAACCCTGTGTGAGCTCTGGCAGTTGTCTGCCTGGCAGTTCCCCAGTCATTATTCTCCTGGGGTGTTGGTTTTGCCCAGCCTGGTGGGATTCCATTCAGCTCCATGTGTAGATAGGAATTTAGGCAGACTCAAGAGAGCCCCTATGCAGATAGCTCCCTCCTCTCTAATTATGCTTCCTGGAATCAGATTTCCTCAACTCAGAGAGACTGCAGAGCTCTATTTGGAATTCCTCCCCACTGCACTGTGGCCTGGAAACAGTCTCCTGACAGTAAGGTGGGACAATTGTAGAGCTCACTATATTTGGTTCTCCTCTCTTAAGGATGCCAGTCCTGCATGGCCTTTTGCCCACTTTTGCCTGAAAGCATTTGTTTTATATATTTTGTCTGGTTTCCCCATTGTTTGTAATGGGAGGACAATTCCCATAGCAGCTAATCCTTTATAGCTAGTGGCAGAAGTCCTTGATAGTTAATTAGGAAGAGCTGTTCTCCTTTATTATTAAAATGCACTCTTGTCACCTTGGAATGTGGCAGCTGCTGGAGCTGGCAGTGTCCTAGTCCCTTGCAGGTGTACAGAAGCTTCTGGCTTTCCTCAGAGCAGAGAAGCTGGAAATCTTTTCAGGGAAGGCTGAAGAGTTTCCATTTCTTTTTGAGGAGATGGAAAGTGAGGCGGGGTATGCCATACACAGGTGTGTGTTTCCTCCTAGAGTTCTGTGAGGCTTTTACTTGATGCTCAACAAGTGCCTAAGAATCTGCAAACATGGGGAGCACTGAGGTAAGGAGTTTAGAGTTGTATTAGGGGTAGGGACTTCCATATATGGCACTTCCTCAATTGATTTCCCTTTCTCCCCTTTTTCCTTTTAAGGGAAACGGAAATGATATAATTTTTTCCTCTGCAAAAGTGTTTGGTGGGCTGGTGGCAGCCATGGAATAATTTGAAGGTTTGTTAACAGAGGAGAGGTGAGAATTGAATTTAAAATGTGATTGATTCCTACATGAAGTTAGCTGTTCCTTCTTTCTCTTCTCAAACCTTTAGAGTCAACCCTGTCTACTGGTCAGAATCATGAGCCCTGAATTCCCTGGGCCTGAGTTCATATCTTGGCTTTCCCATTTACTAGCTGTTTGATCTTGGGCAAATTGCTCATTTTTTCTTGCTTCGGTTGCCACATCTGTGAAGTGGGAGGATAACACCAAACACAGCAGGGACTTGTTATGAAGATTAAATGAGATGGCACATGCCAGACGTCTGCTGTGAAGAGTCGTGCTCAATGCATGTTAGCTGTTCCCACTCAGAGAAGATTGTCAGTGGGTGTGCACGCTCTTTTGGCACTTTGCCCCACCTTAGCCTGTGCATCGCTGACCCCTTCCTTTGGCTAAAGTCTCTTCCCTATCCTACCCCATGTTATTTCCTGTCACTCCCTGAGAACCTGGTGTTTTTGCTTCAGCTGCAGCCTGTGGGTTTCTGTGTCTTCCCAGTAGAGCCTTGCCCAAGATACTTCCTGGCTGAAGTGTTTTCCAGTGGAACTTTCCTCAGCTTGCTGCCAGGGCCCTGCAGGTATAGGAGCTGACACAGACTTTACCCACTTTCATTGCGCCTCAAGAAGGAGCCCCCAGCCCCCAAAGGAAGATAGGTCCAGAGGTGGGATTTGGGGCAATGTGGGAAGAGAATCTTTGGCCCAGGAGATGTGCTTCGTGCTCCTTAAATCACATCACGAAGTCGTCAAGCCAGCCTGTTCCAAGGGACAGACCTTTTCAGGAAAATGGAGGAAGCCGGCATCTGCCACACACTTGCACATGACAGAGAGAAAGGGGGAAGGGACCTTGGCCCCCGGCATGAGCCTTAATGGCCACCAGCATTCTGTGGACATTGTTTGCCCTGTCTACCCCCTCAAAAGTTTGGTCCCTTGGAGGATTTCAAAGCAAATTTCAAACATCATTTCACCCATAAATACTTTAATATCTACCTCTAACATAGAAGGACCCAAGGAAAACTTAACCACAGTTCAATGATCACATTCTACAGAATTAACAATGTACTCTATACCCAGGACACTATGTTCAATATCCTAAAAAAGTTTCTTTTTTCTTTTCTATAGTTGGTTTGCTTTTAATCAGGAGCCAAACAGGGCCTACACTCTGCATTTATTTGATACATCTCTTACACGTCTTCACAAATGGTGGCTTCCCTCCTTCATTACCATTCATTCTTTGAAGAAACCAGGTCTTCTGTCTCATTGTTTCCTGCCCTCTGGGTCTGGCTGATTGGATTTCATGGCCTTGCTTCACATGTTCCGTTATATCCCAATTCCTGTAAATTGGCAGTTAATCCCAGATTCTACTTTGGATTCAGATTCATTTTTTCCCTTTTGTAGGAGACTTCCAAGGGGGCTGTCCAGCCCATGTCCCCATGGAATCAGGAGGCGAATCCGAGGAGCACGTTTGGCTGTCCCACCCTCGGGGATATTAGCAGGGCTCAGGGTATTCAACCATCAGCCTGATAATTGATCAGAAATTTCCTATTGACTCTCCTAGAGCCACTGGGTCAGTAGGGGTGTCAAAATGGTGATTTGTTTGTTTTGTTTTGTTTTTCCTCTCTTTCTGTTAACATAATCAAAACACCATTATCACACCTAAAACTTTAAGAATAATTCCTTAATATCATCCAGCCAGTGTTCACATTTTCCTGATTGTTTCATGCTATTATTTTATTTTATTTTTTTTATTTTTAACAGTTTGATCCTAAGGTCAATTAATTGCAACCAATTGATATGCCACTTTTAATCTGCAAATTTCTTTTTCTTCTTGTTCTTTTACTTGATTTTGTTCTCCTCCTTCTTTTTCTTCTTCCTCTTCATCTCCTTCTCCTTTATTTTCTCACATTCCTGCAATTTATATATTGGAAAAAAAAAAATTTTATTGGTTCTCTAGGGTTTCCCACAGCTTGGATTTTGCTGACTGCATGCGGTGTGTGTATGTTTGTGTGTGTGTGTGTGTGTGCACATGCATTTACACATTCCCCTGGGCATCCTATAAATTAGTAATTCTATCTAGAGGCTCAGTCAGATTCTTTTTTTTTTTTGCAATAGGGAGATGTGTGTACTTTCACCACAAACAATAGTATCTGGTGGCCTCTCCTTTTGTACGAGGCATTGATGGTCATTGCCCATTTGCTTACTAGGGATTGCAAAATGGTGATATTCTAATTCTGTCTTTCCTTTTCCCTTTATTAGACATAATACGTCTACAAAAAGAAACTTCTCATTAATTATTTAGTTGTCATAAGATAAGGTTCATATAGGGAAGGCAGCACAAATGCTTGATTCCTTTTCTTCATATAGCTTTCAAAATAGTGACTGATTCTCTAACATCCTCCAAAGGGAACCAGTGAGTTTTTAAAAACTGTTGTAATGAACTCATGGATTTAAATGATTTGATGGGTTTTAAATTGTTGCTGATCTCTTTATTGAGGCTCAGATTGTCACATCTTTGGCCTAGAAGAGTGCCTTCAAGTTAGAGTCTGAGTATTTTTTTTTTAAATAAAATTTTATTGAAGTATACCATTCATACATGAACATGCAGACACAGTAAACGTATAGTAAAATTTGTGAATTTACAAAACAAACAAGCACACAGGGGCCCCATACATCTACCCCCCACCCACACCTTGCGGTATTGTGAAATTTGTTACAAACTATGAAAGAGCATTGTCAAAATATTACTGCTAACTATAGCCCATATGTTACATTTGGTTTATTTTCCCCCAACCCACCCTGTTATTAACACTCTATATTAGGGTTGTGTATTTGTTATTGTTCAGGAGGAAACATCCTCCTATTTGTCCAGGTAACCACGGTCCATCCTACACCACTGGATTCCCTGTGTTACACAGCTCCACGCTTTGTACAATCTGTTGAAAGTGTGCACTTGGAGGCTCTCATTTTCATCACAGAGTTGTGCTGTCATCACCACAGTCAACTTTAGAATGTTTTCATTGCAGATTCTGAGTACTTTTGACATGACATGAGGCTATCTTTGATAGCCTCCTTGCTTTCTATTGAGACAAAATGTTCCAGGCACGTATGTACCTTTCTTATCTTGCCAGAATCAGCCACTTTTCTAAGAAGCATTGTTTAAATTTAGTGGAAAGTGCATTAGAGGAAATAGGACAGTGGGAGTGTGCATTGCCTCCGGGTGGCTCATTGTTTTGAGAAGTTTTCAGAGGCTAGGCTAGGAAACACGTAGGTGTTTGCAGATAGTGGAATTATAAATTCATACTAGTAGTTTCAATTAAAATTAAAGACTAAGAATTTTTACTATGGTAAAAAAACCTCCTTTCTCCCATGCTGAAAATTCCATTTCCCAATTACACCAACATAGCTACTGATTTGCTTCATTGCACAACACACACATGCACACACACAGACACACACACACACACACCAGGCTCAGGATAATCTGACCATAATGACTCTTACTACTAATGCCACCACTGCCAATAACAGTACGATTCCTGAAACCAGATCAAGAGTCTCTTGTAGTTCTTTTTGTCCTTAGTTTACGTCCCACTAGGGATGTAGAGCCATCTTGCTGTGATTTAAAATTGCTTGAAATAATTCCTCTCTAAGAGGCTAGGCTACTAACTCAAAATGCAGTTATATTTATTTGGCTCAATTTACTCTGCATTTTAGGGATATTTTAAAATTCAAGTTTGGTTTACAGATATTTAAAATATTTACCTGTTTCCTAAGTCAAATGTATAAAACAAGGTATATTCATAAAAGTTGGGCTTTTCTCCCTGTTGCCTCCTCTCTGTTCTATCCTTCTCTTAAGGGTAGTCATTAAAATTACATTTTGATTTATCCTTCCTTTGCTTTATTTTTATATATTCAAATATATATTTACACACTTTTCAAATTGGAAAGGGTCTTCCCCTTTCCCAAAAGAACAGTAGCATATATGTATTTTCTCCACCTTGCTTTTTTTCACTTACTAATATCCTAGACATCACCTCATTAAGTAAAAAGATAAATTCCCTTTTTACAGCTACATGGTGCCCCATTTTGTGATTGTACCATTTGTTTAATCGAGCAATCCCCATTATGGGCTTTTGAGTTAATTCCAGTCTTTTCCTATTATAAATTGTACTTCATTAAGATTTCTACAGATGCAATTTTTGGATCAAAGAATAATTGTGTATGTAAATTTTTCTAGATATTACTATATTCCCCTATGCTCTATAATGGTTATAACAACACACTTATTTTTAATTCTGTCATTCCTTTTGCATTTACCATCAAGAAAGACAATTTTCCCTCATTAATTATTTGATTCATCTGAAAGACATATTCTTTCTCTTTATTTACCAATATTTAGCAAATTGAGTTGGTTCATAGCAATCTTCAGAGATGGCCAGTGAACCCATGAATTCATAAATATTTCTTGTATTTTAATCCATCATGGTCATTTATATTTAAAAAAATTTGTTATTTTGGAATAATCTTTGAAAAGTTGTCAAGATAGTGCAGTTATTTTACACTCTCCACACTGTTTTTTCTAATGTTAACGTCTTACATTGCCTGATACATTTGTCAAACTTAAGAAACTGACATTGATATGTGTGGTGGTTAATTTTATGTGTCAGCTTAGCTAGGCTGCGGTATACAGTTGGTTGGCCAAACACTAGCCTGGATGTTGCTGTGCAGATACTTTGTAGATGCAGTTAGCATACAATCAGCTGTCTCGAAGGAAAGAAAATGACCCCCCATAATATGGGTGGGTCTCATCCAATCATGATGTTGAAGGCCTTAAGAGCAAAAAACTGAGGTTTCTTGTAGCAGAAGAAATTCTGCCTCAAGCCTACAACATCACCTCCTCTCTGAGTTTCCAGCCTGCTGGCCACCCCTATGGATTTTGGACTCAAGACTGCAGTATCACCTCTTACTGGAATTTCCAGCCTGCTTCACTGCCCTGTGGATTTCAGACTTGGCAGCCTCCAATGCTTATGAGCCAATTCCTTAAAATAGGCTAGTTCTGTTTCTTTGGAGAACCCTAACTGATTACTATTAACTAAACTCTAGATTTTATTTGGATCCACTAGGTTTTCCATCATAATCCTTTTCACGTGGGATCTAATCCAAGATATCACATTGCATTTAGCATTACACTTTCAGATGCTCAAATTTTTCCTTCTTTGGCTAGTAAGAGCCCTGTCAAGTTGGATATTTATCATTTAGCTGAAACCCCACTGGCCTTTGATAGTCTCTCTCTTTCTTTCTTTTTTTTTTTTTTTGCATTTGCGACAGGCCAATAAAGTGTTCTCAGTCTCATCTTTTAACATTTCTTGCTCAAGACTTGGAATAAACCATTTTTTCTAAGGAGCCTTAATTCCTTTAAGTAAGAATTGGTGGTTAGAGACCATAATCTGAGTGTTAGGGGTGCTTATCATTACTAGATTGGCATTGATTTTAGACCTCTTCAGTGAACACATTTAGGAAATACGTACTGTCTTAGTTTGCCAGGTCTGCTATGACAAATACCACACAGTGTGATGGCTTAAACAATTTACTGTCTCACAGTTTTGGAGGCTACAAGTCTGACATTGAGGTGTTGGCAGGCTTGCTTTCCCCCAGAGTGTGTCAGTCCTCCATCACGTGGCACACACTCTCCTTGCATCAGCTCTTCTGGTTCCGCTGACTTCCGTGTCCAGATTTCCTTTGCTTATAAGGTCTTCAACCATGTTGGATAAAGGCCTGCCCTCATTCAGTCTGGCTATACCTTAACTAATAATAGCATCTTCAAAGATCTGATTTACAAAGGGGTCACACTCACGGGACTCAGGGTTAGGACTTGAACAAGTTTTTTGAAGGGGACATGATTCAATCTCCAAGGCATGTTTTAAGTAAAAAACAAACAAACAAGAACATATTTATGACTCTGAGTCCTTGAGTTGGGGAAAGCCTTCTTTTATAATACATACAAAACTGCAAAACTATAAAGGAAAATTTTTATAGCTTTGGCTACATAAAAATTTAAAACACCTATAAGACCAAGATGATATAGCAGAGTTAAGATAATTATTAGACCAGGAGAAGCCTTTCCAACTTGTATAACAAAGAGATGGTTATGGCCTACGCCATATGGAATTCTGCATAGCAGTTTTAAAATGAATAATTTCAAAATGGGATGAATAATGTCAAAGGAGCTGCAGGCCACTTTGGAGCAGACTGAGAGAAGAAGATTGCAGAACAGGAGCTCCTGGATTTCAGTGAACACATCCAGCTCCTCCACACCCAGGTGAGATCCTCACCTAAACAAGTGCTGGGGTACTGTCAGGTCCCACTAGTGCCTCCACTCCACCTGGACACAGAAAGGCTACTTCCCCAAAGCATACATTTTGAAAAGGGAAAAATAATGAGTTCATACTGATACTTACAATTCAAATGAAAGCTTACAGGGTTTTGAACTCAATTACTCTGATCTTATATTTGCATCTATTTTGCACTGAACATCTTGGTTCCTAACAACACAATTACTTTTCATGTTATTTGTTATGTATAATAATTATGCTATGAATTTTGTGACCAAACAGTATCAGGAAGGATAAGCTAGGGCAGGCTGTGGGATGAACAGTCCCCAATCTCAGGGGTTAGCTGCAGCAAAGGTTTGTTTTGTGTTTCCACTACATGCCCATCTCTGGTTGGTTTTGACTTTGCTCCTCATTCACTTTACTCACAGGCCTGGGCTAACAACACCCCATCTTTCTGGAATATGATTGATTGTTATGGTGGGGCAAGAAGAGACTTGATGGACTATATGCCGGCTTTTACATTGTTTTGCAACATCACTTCCACCCACTTCTCATTGGCCCAATCAAATTGCACTGCCAATGCTGAGTTCAACAGGGTGGGAATTTTGACTCTTCCTACAAGGAAGACACTGCGAATCACAAAGCCAAGACTTATGTCAGTGGAGCAGGGATGTAAGATCTCCCTGTAGGAGGGAAGGTAAGTGTAAACAATCCACTATGAATACTGGCATCATTACTGAAAAATAAGACTATTGTGTGCAGCTTAAGATTCCTTTCTGTCCACAGCCTAAATCATACTAGACACTGAACAATCAAAATACTGTGTTTCATTTGAAACAAATTTTCTTTGTGTGATTGTGCCACCAACTTGATTTACTCTTGGGTTTATTTGTTTCAGTTTGTTTTTGATTTTTAGGGACTGCTGTTTTTATTTTTTATATTTTTATTGACTTTTTAAAAAAAATAATGACATAGCCCCAAATTTAAAAATTAAAACCAAGTCATTCAGAAAGGTATAGCTTGCTTCCCTGCCCCCCTCTCTCTTCTCACCCTGACCCTATAGCTCCTGTTTTGTAAATTAGTTTCTGGTTTCTATTTCCTTTCTGTTTTTGAAAATACACATGACTATGTATGTATGCTTTGTGTAACAAGATGTGAAGCCCCAGCTTGGAGAACTGTGGCCCTCACTGGCCATGCTGCCGCCATCACACTATGGGGCAGTGGTGGGTTGGCAGTCGTTGTATTAGTCAGCCAAAGGGCTGCTGATGAAAGTACTGGAAGTCAGTTGGCTTTTATAAAGGGGGTTTATTTGGGGGTAAAAACTTACAGTTCCAAGGCCATAAAAAGTCTAACTCAGGCACCATAAAAAGTGCTTTCTCACCAAAGTCAGCTGCCATGTGTTGAAGCAAGATGGTGGGTGATCTCTGGCTGGTTGTCTCTTCTTCCCCACAAGACTCACCCTTTCCTCTTGAGCTCCGTGGGCCCAGCCTCTTGAGGCTTCCTGCTTAAATGATCCTGTAGTCGTCTCTTTCCTGGCACAGGGCTTGTTTCTTTCCGGTCTTCTCTTTCAGCCTCAGCTGTTCTGCTCTCTGCCCAATCTCAGCTGTCAGCTATCAGGCAAAATGGTTCCCCTCTCCCTGGGACCTCAGCTATTTGTGCCTTCTCCTTTCTGTCATATGACAGGGTAAAAAATGGCCGAGCTCTCTCTTCCTGTGTCTGTCTGTTGAGTGTCTGTTTATATCAGACCCAGCAAGAGGGTGGGGACTCAAGCCCAAAGCCATCTTATCAAGTAATCTGATCAAAGGCCCCTCAGCTGAATTTAATGCAGTCAAAGGTTTTCACACCCAGAGGCATGGATTAGTTTACAATCATAATCTTTCTTTTTTGGGGATTCATAAAATAATCTCACACTGCCACAGCCGCCCTCTGTGTTGCTCTGCAGGACTGATTCATATCCTGAGATGTGTGGCCTCTCCCAGGTCCTGGCGTGACTGCAGTGCCTTTCAGCCTGGCATGGGGAGCAACTTGCCATGAGTCTCTTGGTGATTCTTCCTTTCGCAGCTATTTTAGTGAAGCGTTTGTAGGGGAAGGAGATACAGGGGTCCGGCTATTAATCAGAAACAGAGCTTCCTGAAAGTGTGGCCCTGAAGTCTTTCTGGAACATGCCTGGAGAGATGGCTGAGCCTGATCTTTGACGCCAGCTTTGCCAAGGGCTCCAGGCATTTCTTCCTTGTCTGACTGGGGCACAGTTTTCTGGGTCAACCTCTTTCAAGGGGATGCACGTCAGCTGCCAAAGGGGCTGTCTAGACTCTCTAAAGTTCTCCTCTCGCTCCCTCGTGCTGGGAGGAACTTCGAGGGCTCTGATTCCCAGAGACCACCCTTGGGGAGTGGAAATGATGCTTGTCGCACTTGCTGCCCTAAGAGGGTTGCCACGTCGGGAAAACAGAGTTTGTGATAGCTTTACCTTGCCTGGAATTAAAGTGCTGATTATGGGACCACCCTCCTGTCATCCCTTCCAGTGCTCACTCAGGAGCTGCCTGGGTAATGGAGCATTTGTTCTTCCCCAAGGAAATGTCACTGTGCGCAAGGAGAACTCAACAGGCAGGCGTGCTAAAAGGGTGGCGCGTATGTCATCTTTTGGTCCTAGTGCAAGTGCCTTAAAATGGACATTCTAACAAACAGGACTGACTTTCTTATTAAAACTCAGGGCAAAACATTACCTGATATGATCTTGTTCGTGTTACGCTCTCTCCTGAAACCAAGGGAGTAATTTATTTTGCCTTCTGCTGAAAGGACTTCCTGGAAATGCCGGTTGCATTGGAGATGGCTGTATTAGGAGGCTAACGGGGTGCTCTCAGAGCAAAACCTCAGTATTGGAAGATTTAATATGGTTCTTAGCTATTATCTTCATGCTGTCAATACAGCTAAGAGGCTTAGGTGCTTCCAATGGCAGGATTTGCTACTTGGAGTGCTAAGCTATTTTGTACTACATTATTATTGTTCATGGAAATACTGTTTTATACTTGGAGACTCATATTCCACCACGAGGGTGGATGCTGACATTTGGAATTGGTTGACCATTGAGTGACAGCTTCCTTTGGGTTCCGATGGCACATGTATTTGCCTTTGTAGAAATTATCTCAGCTGTAAGTATCATCTGACTCATTTGACTGATGTTTGTTTCTCCTCTCTTCTGTAAGCTCCACAAAGACAGGGATCACGCTTACTTTTACTCAGAATTGTGTGTCCAAGTCCACTGCACTGCTAAACCATGGGAGGTGCTTAAGAACATTTGTGAATAAAGTAAAAAATACACCGACCATTCTGGAATCACGAGAGAGCTATTGGAGCTGACCATTTTGTCCGCTGCCTTCACAGAAGCTCCATGAAGGATCAATTCCAGCTAATGATCCAGTGGTCTCCCTGCAAAACCTTGTATCAATTCCAACTGACGATCTAGTGCAAAACTTTTTGACAGGCGAGTATCAGGACAGACACTGTTAACAAGAGGCTCTTTCAGACTGTAAGGAAATCATGTGAAAAAATATTGTAGTTTTAATTCTCCCAAAGGCTTATTTTCTTTCTTAACATGACAGTTCCCCCCCCCCCCCCTTTTAAAAACCAACCTACTAAACATAGCTATGTAAAAATTGCTTGTTCAGAACTTTACAAGCTACAAAATGTATTATTGCAATCTGTAGTTATATAATAAACAAGCATGGAACTGTGTAACAATTCCCAGTATGAAATAATCATAAAATCTAATATTACTTTTTCCCGGTATAGCCTATATTTTTTAATAAACTGTCACATCCTCCACACTCTGCCAACACCAAGCGTTTCCTTTGTAGTCTGAATCTGGTGCTTTGTCTAGCCCTGAACATAACAAGCAAGGGCTGCATCTTGTCTTGACAATGAATTGCCCAGGGATTTGCAATAATAAACAAGTTTGCTTTTAAGTCAGCCTGGAACTTTTAGGAGCTGTCCAAATGCTGACGGCTTCCTGCGGAACACGTCTCATGGTATACCCAAGCCATGGCTGAGTCTCAGCAGTCACTGCCTCTATTTGAAGGTGTCACATGTCGCCTTTTGCGGGAAGCCCCCACCTGCCAGTGGCCAGGGCTTTGTCTCATGGCCTGGGACCCTCCCACCACCTCTGCTGCCTGCCTGCTAATGCCTGCTTATTGCAGGGCAGGCCAATGTAAAAGCCCTTCCCTTTTCTGGGCACCAATTTAGAAAAAATAGTGTAGTGTTGAAAGGGCACTAAAGGGGTTTCCTTGAGGTCCCAGAGCCATGGACATGTTTCCTTTCCGAGGAGGGCGATCCAGCCCCCTCCCTGGTCCCCGTTTGACCTCAGACGAAGGAGAGGATTGTACACAAGCGGGGAGACTTGTTCCAGCAACGATTTCCCCACAGGGGGGCAGCAGGGGTTTAGGTTGGGAACTGACTCCATCGTTTACATTTCAGTTTTGCATCTTCATTTCTTCCTGTGTCCAAATGTTTGTTTCAGCCCTTGGAGGGATTTTTTTTCTTGTCAAGAGCCCACCGACTGATGCCAAATACAATTCTCGATGAGATTTGCAGGCTGGGTTCTGGTTATTGATGGAGGGTGACGGCATTAACAATGGAAATGAAGAAATAGCTCGAGACCTGTGCTCAGGGGAGCCTGCGGTGGTCCCGCGGGGCTGGGTCTGTGGGGGTGTCGGCCCTGCTGGTGTGTGGGTGGACTAGGAGACCCTGCCGCCGTGCACGCAAGCTGCATTCTCCAACAGGGAAGGGGCAGACATCTTGGGCTCCGTCTGCCTTACTCCTTTGTCTCTCTGGATTGGTTCAGGAGTTGGGCAGTGCAAATGGGGGATTTGCCCCCAAACGGTCCACTTTCAAACAATGAAAAGTCAGGGCGGTCTCTGAGGGCTTAATTTAATAGAAGCCAGGATCCCAATTTTGGTGGTGAAGGTCAGGGAAGGAGAGGCCTGGGTGGACTACGGTGCTTTATGGGAGCGGTCCTTGAATAGGATGCTGAAGGCTTGGGGGGGACCCAGAGGTGATAGAAGACCCGATCAAGATGAATTTATCCACCATTCAGAGCAGGAGAAAATGAAACTCTAAAGACCGAGGCAACAGAAGCTTCAGATTTACAGTGAAATAATTGCAGCATGCTGCACGCATCTTTATACAATTAGAAATTATAGGATGCCGTGAACAGCAGATTAAATTTTTTCCCGTAAATATGTATTGTTTCTGAGAAAGCCATAATGTTCTTTTTCCTAGTTAATGAGAGAAGAATGGCATTGTCTGGGTTTTGTCTTTTGGGATTCTTGTCCTTCTGCCTTTATTCCTTCTTCCGAATTGAATCTAAGTTCTTCAGCCATCTCCACCACGCAGGGCCTGCAGGGGAAAATGAGTGCTGGTGGGTGCTTTGTTCTTGCTAGCCACGTGGCAAGAAGACTCTTAGAATTTTCGAGTCCTGAACAGTGTCGCAGATGAAATACAGGGTTAGGTTCCGAGCATGTGGCCCCACTGTGTCCTAACACCCTGCCTCTTCCCCTGGAAGGGCCACGTCCTGGTCCTTCTCCTTAGCACACGGATTGGTCAGGGGTCCTGCACCTGCCTGACCTTTCCTGGAGACGTGAGTTGTCCAACCACTCTCTCTACCCAAGCATGGAAACCCACACGAGGGAGTGAATGCAGCTCCCCGACTCTAAAACAGCAGCCTGGCAGGTCATTTCAGCTGACAAGGGACAGACTGGGGCTATGTGCCTGACTTTGTTTCCACGTGTTCAGAAATTCATGCACAATAAGTGCTCAGGAATATTCGTTAAACAAATGAACGGTTGCTTTATTTATTTTTGCATCATCTATCAAGGAATAGAATTTAAAGCACACACCCTTCACCTTGCAGCACTCGGGACCTTCCCCAGAAGATAACCTCAGTCCATGGCTCCTTGGGTTTGGTTTTGGAGAAGCGCTGGCATATACACACACATAATTCTATGTGCCTAGGATTTAATGAAAACATAAACATATACTTGCTATTCTGTCCCTTTTTTCATGCACTCTGCCTTGGAGATGGTTCTGTGTTAGCACTTAGAGATCTAACTCGTTCTGCTAACAGGCTGCATAGAACCACAGCAGAAAGTAGACGCCCCACAATATGAGTCCCCAGCTCTGTTTCAAACCACTGTGCCTTCAGCATGCTGCAGATGTCTTGGTGCTCATGAACTAGTATTTCCATTACATTCAGTGCCAGAATTGGAATTGCTGGGTCAGAGGATAGGTGATCTTAAAAGCATTGCTGGGCATTGCCAAGGCGCTCTCCGGAGAGGATGCGCCACCGTACAGTCGCCGAGTCACACTATTAACTCCACACGAGCCGGCCTGTCTCCTGGTTCTCCGTCAAGGGCTGCCTGTCACCATATCCTCCTTCACGTCTTAGGACTTCAAGATCCATTTGATAGTTTTGATGATGTTTTGAAAAATGAATTTTAAAACTGGTTTGTGTTTAGCAATTCAAATTACTTCAATCTACTAGTGTTTTCAGTGAGAAAATGAAATAACAGGTAAATCCCATGACCGCTGACTTCTGCATACTAAGTGTTCAATTGTGTTACTCCTTTTCCCCTTGAAGGATAATTGCCTGTGATTATCTTCCAGAAAAAAGAAAACTTTGTTGAGGGTGTGTTGGGGAAGGGGTGCTAGACCCTAACGCTCGCCCGTGGGGCTCCGTGCACATGGACCGGGAGGCTTTCCCAGTAGCCCTTTGGTGGGCCGTCTGTCTTTACAGAAGTCCAGCCGGGGTCCAGCAAGGCCAAAGTGCATTTCCAAGGTTACACAGTCAGTGGGTGGCAGAGCCTGTGCATTTTACCCCACCCTAGTGGTGAACAGAGTGCTTTTGGTTGAAGCAAGGACTCTTTTTATATGCTGCTGAGCTCTAAAGGAACCCTCTGGGAGCTCCGGAAGATATGTGCGTAGACTTCACTTAAGCCTCTTCTTAATATGTTACTTTTTGAGTGTCCAGCCAAAGGGCTTTAGTGTTATTTTCAAATTATTCAAGTTATGAAATCACACTGGAAGGAAAGTCATGTACATGCCCAATGCATTATTAATACAGTTGAGAAAAACCAAACAAGCAATAAGATCTTTGGAAAAGTAATTTTAGCTTTGATATGGCCACCTAGATTTTAGAGGGGGAAACAGGGTCATTTTATAGAGTTCCCCAAGCCTTCAGTGCGGTGGAGAAACTTATAATGAAGCCCAAAGGAAATAATTTTGACAGGCACAAACCTGTATTTTTCCCATTATTAAGTGGATCTCTTCCTGAAGAAAGAAATATGTGGTAAAATATTTTTCTTATAGATATGCTTAGCAGTTTGGGGAATTCTTGAGTGGCAGCTTTGAGCCAAGCCCTTTCTGACCTGCAGGGCCAGGAGAAGGCTGGAGTTATGGGACTCCCTGGCCAATTGTCCCCCAGGAGAATGGAAAGGCCTCCTTGCCTTCAGCCCCAAGCAGTCACCAGTGCAAGTTGAACGGATGTGCTAGTTGTCTCTTCCTAAAAACTTTTTGAAGTACCCATTTTGATAAAACAGTTAAGGGTTTGCTTGCTTAATGTAGATCAAGTGCCAATTTTATAGAAGCCCAGCTTCTATGCTATGCACACTAAATGAATAAAATAGCTTAGAGATTGATAAATTAGGGAAAATATTCTGTACCCAATAGGAAGCCTTCAAATGAAGGGTTTTCGTGTCCTGAGTGGTGACATCTATTGCCTCCCTGTGATATGGCAACCTACCTCCAATAGACAATGCAAACACATGACAGATATAAGGTGTCAGACCAGCGTTGGGATCTGTCGACACGGGATCAGGTATTTCCAGTTCCTCTTAGAGGCTGCCCTGAGTTACAGACTTGGAGAGGTTCCCTGGATCCAGGAGAAAACCTCAAGGATGGATTAGCAAGGCCACAGCTACAGCCGCCGGTGGTTATGGACTTAGCCAGGGCCCGGGGCGCTGACCCTGTATCCGTTCTCTCCTCACCTTACGTTTTTGACCGCTTTGAGTAAGTTTCAGGAATAACCCGCTTGAGTCAAAGGCAGCCATAGGATCCCTGCAGGAAAGGGTCCCTAACTGTGGCTGACACGGCCAGCAACGGGCCTTGCAGTCCTCGGCCCTGGACGCGCGAGTGTCGCTGACCTTCGGCTGCGGGGGCCGCTCGAGCCGAGACCGCCGGCAGGTGTGCAGAGGTGCCGCGCTGTGTTTTAGTGGCACAGACTGTCGGGTTTTAATCCTCAAAGGCTGCAGCTGAAGATCCTTTTTGCTAGTTCCCTTTCATTGTATCCACTCAATATTGTTTTGTTCTTTTGTTTTTTTATAACCTATTGGGGCTTTCTTTTCAACCCGAGTTTAATAATACAGAATTATAATGGTATGAAGAACATGAAAAACGACATGCTCCAAACGTGTAAAAATAAAAGCTACTTTTAGGAAGACAGGGCAGGCGAGAGACAAGCTCTGATTCAAATCTGCGTTCGCAGAGTGGGGAGGGGACAAAGAAATCGAATTAGCAAGGAGGGGAAAGGGGGCTCGCTTTTCCCACACAGCCCTGGCGCGCTGGAGACCGCAGCCTCACGTGGATTCCTAGGAGCTCCTCGCTCCTTCTCTGCAGACGCCTGCGCCACGTGGGGCCTTGCTGCCTGAGGCAGCACAGTGGGGGCTCGTGCCTCCTGCCACCCCACGTCATAGCCTGTGGTTCCTTTCTTAGGAGGGGCAGCTGCTGTCATTTCACCGCAGAGCAGGTGCTGAGGCTACGACTGTCACACGAAGCTCCCGAAGAACTGTACAGTGTGTGAGGAGCTTCTGCTCCGTGGATCTGTGAATTGGAGCGTTCCACTGTCTGGCAGCTCCATTAAACATCTCAGAATGACATGGCGGTGCTGTAAGCCTTAAATAAAAGCACTAGGATGTAATTTCCGTAGGTGCCCACACAGGCAGACAGCCAGAAGAGGGGCTACCATTAGTGAGCGAGGGGAGACTACTTTTATCTGTAATGCTTCATTTTTTAAAAATTTTATTTATAGTTTAAAAACCAAAGTAATACACGTATAAGACATAAAAGTCAACTAGTACTACTAGGCTATTAACCAAAATTCGCTGTCCCTGCCCTGAGCCCGCTCCTCCTCGGCTCGAGCTCCTCAGAAGCAGCCGCCCTGGGCCCTCTCGCTCTCCTGGCACGTGACTCTGCTGCTTGGGATTGTCCCGCTCTGAAGGCCACCTGAGGTCCTGCGTGGGCCCAGGAGAACCCGGCAGCCTCCTCCTCCTGCACACTCACCCCCCCCCGGCCTTCTCCTGCTTTCCAGTGTGGTCCTTTCACCAGCTTTTGGCTAATTGATATTCACTGTTGACATCGTGATAATGCAGAGGCAGGGGAGGCTCTTTTCCAGGTTCGGTATTTGTGAATTTGCCTACCAGCTAACATGTATGTGTAAGAGGCAACCGGGGCCCGGGGCTTCTGTGCTCGTGTGCAAACACACCCAGAATGGCAACGAGACGTGGGAGTGGTAAAGTGGATCCCCTCCGCTGACACCTGCCCCCAGCCCCTCCACGCACTGTTGCCAGGCACTGCAGGACTTGTGCTTAGTCAGGCAGACCCCATGCTTGCTGTTTCTGTCCCGAGACGAAAGTGACACTGTACAAGAGGAAGAGTCCCCAAGGACAAGGGAAGGACAGGAGCTGCAGCGGGCAGGCGAGGCCAGCCCCATTTGGCAGCCGATGAGGGGCTGACTTTGCAGAGGCCGAAGCCTTTACCCGGGCAGGGGGTGCGAGCTCCGGAATTCCTGAACAAACGCAAATGAGAAGCATCTGCTGCTCTGAGGGCGAGTCTGGGGCACCCCCAGACAGGAGCAGGAGGAGCAGCCCCAGACCCCTGCCCACCCACAGAGTCAGACAGTGCCCCCAGCCCCGCGAGAGAAAAGGGGAAGGGAGCAGGCAGCTCTGGACTGCAGGCTAGGAGCCTGGCTGGACGGGCTGGAAGCAGCGTGCAGACTGCGACGGCCCCCTCAGGACCCGTGAGCGGGCGTGGAGGCGTCCTCTCTGGGAGAAGGGCCTTCCCAGGGGAAAGGCCTAGGGACGCTGGCATTTGGAGCTTCCCTATGGAATGACCTGCTCCCACCAGCCCTCCACCCGGCACCCACCCAGGCTTCGGTCAGTGACCTGGTGCTTCTCTCTGCCAACGACGGGTGCACACCCCCCAAAGTGAGGAACTCCACGCAGAGGCCAAGACCCGCAAACAAAAGGCGCCTGGGAGGTAGAGGGCCCGGCGCAGATCAGAGCAGAAGCACTGTCAGCAGCGACTCACCGAGTGGTTTTGTCCAAAGTCCGAAGTTCACGGAGCCAGACCACAGACAGCTTATTTTCCTGGAGAAAGCCTTGGACGTTTGACCCCACGGAGAAGAGGTGAAGTTCAAGTAGCAATCATGCATTTTTTTTCCCCATCTAGATCTAGTGAAAATATTTTGCAGAAATAAGTGCTACTGAGAGATAAGGACTTTCCACCGATGAAATAGGAGTGTCTGCTTTATTTCTGAATGAAGGGAACCGAACAAGATTAAACAGAAAAGCTGCGTTTTGGTCTGTTTCTGTACTACCATATGCTTTAGTTTTTGAGACTCAAATCAAAATATTTTTCTGTCCTCTGTGAATATATCTATCTTTATCGGACAGGAAATTTATCACACCGTTGCTTCAAGTCGATATTCTGTTCTGCCTGAAATTCAACAGTGCCCCTGCCTCTTCCTGTTCTTTCCTGTTGTTTAAACTCATCTTTTGACCTTAATCCCTTGTTTTGCCAACTCCTAAATAATAAAGGAACCCAAGTGGGACTCTTTGTAATTAGTTCCTTAAACTTTTATGGGTAATGTGCATGAATGCAGAGAAGCCCCCAGGAGAATAACGGTCATCGTTTACTGCATCCTACGATAAGCATAATTAACATCAGGGCCCATGAAAGAGCTGTGCTGTGTGCCTCCTAAAACTGGGGACAAGCATCAAATCCCCTGGGCTGCCAGTTGCCATGGTTACTGTTTGGGGAGCACTTTCTTTTCAATTCCCAACCCCTTTCTTTTCCTCTCAGGGTGACAAGCCCTGGATTTAGGGGTCTCGGTCTACCCCTGCTGAGTCTTTCACTTCACCCTGGGAGAAGCTGGGGCCTTGCTGAAGGTCAGGACGCAGGGATGCAGGAGGGTGGCCCACTGTGTGGTCATGGGAACATTTTAGCAGTGGTCAGGGGTCAGACTAGATGCATGAATGACAGGAGGAGGAACAAGTGCTAGATGGTAAGTTGGTGACAAGAGAGGAGGTACTGGGGTGACGCCCAGATTCCCAGAGCATAGGATGCAGGCTGTTTGCTGGGAACGGTAGAGAGGTGTGCTCTGTCCCCACACCTGAAGTGCACTCTCCCAGGAGACCGAGGGCCCAGGTGGACCCCTGGGTGGCAGCATGGGGAAACCGATGCCACCCTGCCCCAGGAAGCGGCTCCTGGTGCAGGGAACGGGTCAGGGTGAGGCCGAGTGAATGCCTGGGGGATGCCAGAGAGGCAATCTCAGTCCTGGGGGTGGGGTGGGGGGCAGACGCAGAGACCACCACCCATCCAACACCCTGACTCCTCGGATGCCTGGTCCCCACCCCTCAGACTGCTCGTCTTTCCTGAGCCCTGCTCTTCCTTGCACACTGCTCCCTCTCCTGCTGTGTCTTCTCACTATTTGCCTCTCAGGGGCTGGCCTCAGCCCCCATCAGGCTCTGGAGCTGGGTTCCAGCTCCCCGCAGGCCTCTCAGTTTGGATGTTGCCTTCATCTTCCAACTCAGAAAGTCCAAAACTGCCATCCTGCGCTACGGTCTGGTGATTTCCTCCCATCCCACCTGGAGACTTGCTTTGCCTCCGACTTACCCAGTTCCATGATAGGAGCCACTGGCTCCTGCCCACCTTGCCCAGGATCCCCCACTCACCTGGGTCAATCCCCCAACTCCCAGGCTTCCACCTGCACAAGGTGGCTCGGATTTCTTACCTTCTCTTTTCTATTTCTGCTGTGCTGGTTGAGGTTTTGTACATGTGATCCATATGCAAAAACACTGGAAATCCGCACCCCCCAACAAACGTGTCTGTGAGGAGGGCATGGAATTTGCCTCTCAAGACAGAGCATGAGGAAATATCAATTTCAGGGCTAACCTCTGTGCCTCTCTCAAGAGACGCTGCTTGATTCCACATCTAATCTTTGCACCCGAGACTCGTCCAAACCTTCCTGTAGCGCCCCCTAATGCTGGGCCGTGTCCCTGTGCAGACCCTCGAGCCCACCCTGAGCTCTTACCTAAGCTGAGGCTGCGCTGTCTAAGTCACAACAGTTGTGGCTAGGAGGACTGCACAACTGCTGCAACCGCTGTCCCTCTTCCTTAAACCCGTCGCCAGCCCTGGGCGGCTCCTAGACTCCTCCCAGTAAATTGCCACTTCCCCGTTGTTGTTCCCTTTCCCTCCTGTGCCCTTTAAAACGATGTGAACTGTGGTCTATGGTTGGTGGCAAGGCCCCAGGATGTGTAAGTCCATTGAGGGTGGTGGGCCACACTGTGGGAGATGTTTGTGTGGGACGTGGTGGGAGGTGTGGGAGGTGGGCAACATGGGAATCCCAGGGGGTTCTGTGTAATATTTTTGGTAATCTAAGCACCTCTTAAAATATATTTAAAAAAATAATAATAATAACTACTGTAAATAAAGCTACTTTACTTGTGCAAAAAAAAAAAAAAGAAAAATGTTTGAAGTGATAAATGCACGACTATGTGATTATACTGAATACTATTGATTGTACACTTTGAATGGATTTATGCTTTATTAACAAGAATCAATAAAATTGATTTAAAAAACAAAACAAAAACAAAAACATCAAGCTACCCTGGGCTGCTCGGAGCTGAGACGGGCTGCTGCTGGCGTCCCTTGCCCCTGCTGCGGAAGTGTGAACAAGGCCTGTCCTTCCACCTTCACTGTCTGGCGCTTCCCTTTGGCACCTTTGAAGCCCACGTGCAGGTTGAGCTGGTCCTGGCTGAGCCGTGCCAGCCCTCCGTGCTGTGCGTGTGCCTGGGTTGCTGTCCTCGCCTGGCCAGCGGCACCCCGCCTGAGGGTGCAGCTCTGCACAGGGTGTGGAGTCCTGCGGGAGGAAGTCTCGGGCACGGCGGATTCCCAGGTCTGCGTTCGGATCCCGGCTCTTGTCCCTAAGGATGCTGAGACCTGGGCTCTTCCCGCAGCTCTCTGAGCCTCAGCTTCTTTGCCTGTCAGATGGAGGTGATGGTAATAGTATCCCACACACTTGTTGCGAGAGCTAAAACCCCGGCACTTATCTGCTTCTCCTGTCAGTGTCCTTTTAAAACATTGCTGTTTGGCTGTGGGAGTGCATGGTCACTTTGGACGTGGATTTGCCCTGCAGCCTGGGGCCACTTGGTCTTCAGTTTTCTGGAGCACAAGAAGCGAATGATGACACCTCGTCACTGTCGTTGTGGGCAAGTGTCATAGGAGATGACAGAAAGGGCTGGGAGGGCTCTTTAAGGTTGTCAGTCTTAGGACGGTCGTGTGAGAGGTAAACTCTCCTCGGAGCTATTTGCTCTTTGGGGGAAGAGCAGCTGAGTTTTCTTTGCAGTGACTCCTATGCTGGGCTGCCAGAACATCTATAAAGGCATTGGCGAGCCAGGGAACAGACCCTCTGATGCCGACTCCGACCCACGGGCTGTGTCTTCCTCAAGACGGTGTGCTTTTGGAGGGATGCTGTGGTGGGCATCCTGGGCACCCAGGCTGGCAATCCATTTGGGGTGCCATTTCTTGGGGCAGAGCCATGGACAAACCAGCAATGCAAAGGCCTCTCAGCCAGAGGAGGGCAGGAGGAGAGGTGGGTGAGGAAAGGATGCTGCAGTCAGGCCATTCCCTTGGGTTTCTACCGCAAGCTCCACAGGAAGTCCGCTGGCAGCTGTGGAGGGAAGTTGGAGGGAAGGTTTCAGGTCTGAAGCTCCAGATAAAGATAGAGGATGGAGCTCCAGATAAAGCTAGAGGATGGAACTCCAGATGAACCTAGAGGATGGAGCTCCAGATGAAGCTAGAGGATGGAGCTCCAGATGAAGATTGCAGCACAATGCTCATGGAACCTGTCTGTGCCAGGCACAGGCCAGGACTTGCTCATGCAATGATGGTTGACCAGTTGGCACAGCCCTGCATCTCGAGTGCTGTGGGACATGGCATGGCAGCCAATTTCTCTGCACTCTATGATATGATCTGTGTGTGGATAGTTCTTTCCTCTTCAAAGACAGCAAAGTAAAGCAAAATGAAGACAAACCCTTGGCTAAGCTGGCTTTCCCAGTTTTTTAAGAGGGATTTTTGAGTCTCTGGATATGTTTGCAGCCCAGAACCATAGTGGTGGATACTTATAATGCTACTTGGAGGCATGGCAAGGTCTGAAAGTGATTTTTGAATCCTGGAAAGAAGAGTTGCTATAATTGTAATAGTTTTCGTGCAGTGTGTTGTATTTGATTTTAAGCACTATGCTGAAAATTTCATGTAGGTCATCTCTAATTCTCATAACTCTGAGGGTAGAGGCTGTGGATTCCAGTTTTTAGATGAGGAAACTGAAACCCTCCAAAGTCATTGTGTGTCCAGGTAGTGGCAGAATCACTGGGAAGCTGGTTGCCGACTCAACCTTGGCAACTCATCGGAAATCATGCAGGAAGCTCCCAGACCCAGGCAGTGCCCCAGTGCTTGAACTTGAAGTTCTCTACTGGCAAGATTGTGCTGTCCATTGAGGTGACCATACACACAGGTGGCTAATTTAAATGAATTAAAATGGAATATGAAATGGGTCCCTATGCCTTACCTAAAATGAGATAGCAACAGGTCTTCAAAGAGCTCTGCATTCTTAAGGAAAACAGAATTTTTTAGTAAGCTGGGAGGGTGCCTGGGCGGCATGGACTTGGCCAACTTTCCGGGCCCTGAGTCTCTCCCAAGGTCTCTGCTCGTGGCTTGGCTGGGCCCCAGCCCTGCAGGCCCCAGCCCTGGCTCTATGGAGCTCTAGCTCCACTCCCCCAGAACTCACCTTGGTGTCCATGCCCTGGGATGGGGTGGACTCTGCTTTCTTCTTTGCAGACTTGAGAGGGACCCAAACTTCTCTTCTAAAATTGGGTTTTATAAAAGGCAACCCAACACCAATTAAATCAGGGTTAAGTTTTCTGTTTCCCCAGGGCTTGGAGTATGTATCAGTTTTCTAAGGCTGCTATAACAAATTACCATAAACTTGGTAGCTTAAAACAATGCATTTCTGGAAGTGAGAAATCCAAAGTCAGTTCACTGGGCTGAAATCAAGGTTTTGCCAGGACCTCACTTCCTCCAGAGGCTGAGGGGAAGAATCCACTACTTGCCCTTTTCAGCTTTTCACCTGCACTCCTTGGTTCATGGCCCCTCCCTATGCTTTCAAAGCCAGCAGTGTAGCATGTTGCTTTGTTCATCACACTGCCTCCCTTTGGCTCCTTTTATAAGGATATTTGTAATTGCATTTAGGGCCCACCCTGATATTTCTGAATGATCTCATCTCGAGATCCTTGATCACATGTCAAAAATCTCTTTTTCATATAAAGTAGCATTCACAGGCTTCAGGGGTTAGGATAAGGGTATCTTTTGGGGACCATCATCCAGTCAACCACAGAGAGTAAAAAGAGCTGCCTGGTTGACAGCTTAGAGTGGTGGTACACAGCCAACACTGCTGCGTAACAAAGGACCCTGAAATATAGTGGTTGACAGCAGCCCCTACTTTTTATTTCTCACATGTCTCCAGGTCACCTGGGTGGTCCAGCTTGCTCTGGGCAGGCTTGGCTGGTGCTGGGTGCCTCAGCTGGGTCCATCTGCCTGTGACTCTCCCTCACACCCCTCGAGCTTACTAGCCTGGGCACAGCCTAGCCTGATGTGGCTGAGGAAGCAGAAACACACAAGCACTTTCTCAAGTTGCTTCTTGATGTCAACTTTGTTATTATCTCATTGGTCCAAGCAAGTCACATAGCCAAGAATAAGACTCTGAAGAGACCACAAAGTTATAGGGCAAAAGGTGAAGGTACAGGGAGGCCCTTAATTGGGGCTATTAATAGAATGAATCCACCACCGTGGACCTTCGTGCCAGCGGGTGTGGCTGAATCCTGGCTCTGTGGCTTGCTGGGTGACTGTCCTCTCTGAATCTTAGCTAACGCATTTGTTAAAGGGGGATGACAGTGTATGGGTCTTATAGAGGCATTAGGAGGATTAAGTGAAGTAATGCGTTGAGAATGCTCAGCAAAGGGCTGGGAATGGGATTAAGACCAAATAAATGTTAGCTATTATCTCTCTAGGTGATTGTGATAAATAATAATTATTATTATTTGTGGGAGTCATTGAAGCCATTTTGTTGTCAAAGTTCTCTATTCCATTTCCTTGTGATGGGAGAGATCACTCCAGAATTTGAACTCAAAAGCATTTGACTTGGTATTTTCATGCAATTCAAACTCAAGCAGAAGTGAAGAAAGATGAGCGCACAGAACTGTTTAAATGTGTTTGTGCAGTGCTAAAAAGGCGTCGATGTACTTTGTATTTAAAATGAAATCTGATTTTGTTTTTCATGCTTTAAAGTGGAATTGGTGTGCTTTTAATAGCAAATTTGTAACTGACTTTAGCTATTGTTTATTAAAAGTGATTACTTTTCATGCTGACATCTAAAATGGAAATGCATAAAGTCAGCTTTAGTTAAAGAGGTAAAGTGCTTTAGCTACTTTCCTATTCTTATGCAAGCAGATGTCAGTTAAAAAGAAGGGGCATTATTAAGTTGGAAGCTGCCCAAAGTTTAAATGAGTAGAACAAAACCTTGTGAATAATGAAGGTTTTGAGCTTTAATTTAGCATTAAATTACTGTGATAAAATATCCAAAATAAAGAGGATTTCTGGATTCTATTGTTTCTAACCTCAGAAAAAATTAGAATAAATATGCATGAAACTTAGAATTGAGAGCCACGTAAGACTTTTTAAATTCTAAACTGCTAATTGTTTTCCACATATTTCTGGAAGTTGTTTTCAGTTTCATTGGTATCGACGCGGGTAAGCTGGTGTTGCAAGAATAGCTGACATTTTGGAATTTGCCTGTGGATTTGGTTTGTTCCAGATCCAGGTGGGTAGCTGAAGAGAACCTTCTCCCTTTACTTGACTTCACTCTTCTGAATCCTCAAGGGCTTCCTGTAGAAAGCCGGAAAGTACGTCTTGGCATTGTTGAGCCACTTTTAGTTCTGTGACATCTGGCTTTTAATGGTTTCCCAGAGAAGTACTTGAAGATGTAAGTGCTTGTTCCAATCCCCTAAACCCATGGTTTTCAAATGTCTTTCCCACTTGTGCTCTGGGGATCCAGACATTTGGGGGCACAACTCTCAGGATCACCCCTAGAGAAAAAAAGTTCTAATGTCAAGGTGATTTATTTTTTTTCAACTACAAATGTTGGCTGTTTTAATATAATTATTTTGCTTGTTCAAATCATTCAGGGTGGGCTAGTGACTCAACCTCCCAAACTCTCAGTCTTGTCACCTGTAGAGTGGGGAGGGCAGTACCAACCACGGGAGGGTGCTGTGAGGACTGCTTTTGAGGAGCACCGTCTGGGAGAGCTCTGTGATGGCGAAACACGGCTCCACCGTGCACGATTACTCCTATTATACTTTTCTTGTATCATCCTGATCTCTGTTTTTGCAATGCTTGGTCCAGTGAGTGCTCAGGAAATGATGAAACTGCAAATTCTACTTTTTAAAGTCAATTGCTGGGTAATCTGTTTTCTGTTGCAAAATATGCAAATTCTGAAAACCCAGATTTTTATTTTTAACTTTAAATCCTCTTTAAACTGCAGCAGAAGGTATCTATTTTTTGTAGCATTGAATACATTAAACCCCATATGCTAATAGATTTAATGAAATGTTTTGAGCATATTTTAAGCTTTTACATATTTTATGCTTTTATGTAATTATAAAGGTGATTGTTCTGTTAATTTATTAAAGGGGATTTAATATGAGCCAATGCTCAATTTGGTGGCAATCTCCCTCCCTGGCCCCTACCAGTGACATATCGCTGTACTTACTTGTTTCCGTGTCCATCCACTCTCTGCTTCTGAGCTTCTGGTGGGGAGGACATGTCCTGTTTTTCTGTGTATCCTTGGTGTCAGCACAGTGTCTTCCACATAGAGATTGCTTAATATGCATTTTCTGATCAACAAAACCATGCTGAAAATGTAATATTTAAGTGATCGGAATTAATGTCTGTACTCTGGGTCAGTCAGGCCACGCTTCGAGTAGGGGGTCTGGAGGGACCGTGTGGTGGGCTGAGTTCTCCTGAAGTAGACGCTGAGACAGAGCTTAAGGTGTGGAAGGGGAAGGAAGCAGAACGGGGCAGAGGGAACTGCAGCCTGAGCGGGCTGGCGAGGCGCCCTGAGACCAGCACTGCCCACCAGAAGAGTCCTCACAGGGCTGACGTGGCCAAGCGTTCACGTCCCCTTCATGCTCGATCACTCGATGCCTGTCTCTCCCAAAGGGGGTGAGTGGTGTGAAATAAATGCTCCATCACTGGTTCTCTGGAAAAAGTCTCTGGTTTGTAGCCTTTGCCAATTTTCAATGCTGCCACCAGGGCCAATTTCTAGGCAGCAAAGTGACTGCCCCGAGCGCAGTCTGGGTCTGGAAGAGGCCCCAGCACCCATGGCTGCCATCTGAGTGGGGGCTTGGATGGCGCCGGCCATACCCCTCAGCCTGGTGGGCATGGCTTCCTCTGAAGGGGGTCTGGGCGCTGCATCTCCATGACGACACGCTCAGCCTTTGTGCCTCTTGGCCATCCTTTTCTATCTGTGTTTGGGAAGCAGCTGCTTTAGGATTCTAGAGGGCCTCTTTTTTTCTGGGGGTGATGACTTAGAAGAGAGAGGTTCATGGGATGAGCTACAGCCCCCACTTCTGCAGGGGGGCTTGGGGCCGTGATTGGAGCCCTGTTCCCCTTTCTCGCTCCCCTCCCTAATTCTCCTCGCCTGCCGCTGCAGCTGTGCTTGGTTCATTGCTGCCTGGTGGTGTGGCCAGGCCTCAGTTCTGAGCCCCGGGTCCTCATGCCCTTCTCAGGACAGAGTTGCTGCCCTCGCCCATTTGCTGTGGCATTTGTCCAAGGGAGCGACCAAAGGTACGCAGGCAGGCTGCCTGGGTGATGTACCTATTGCCTCACGTCCCCATTGTGCAGCAGAGGCCTTGCTCACTCCCGACCAGGAGCAGTGGCCCCTGCCGAGACCCTGGACCCTCACTCTTGCCTGCTGGTCCCTGGGTGTAAGGAGCCCAGAGTGCCCAGGCGCCAGTCAAGAGTGCTAACTCAGCAGGACTCTGGCTGTGTCTCCTGTGGGGACCAGGGCTGCTACCCTGCAGAGCTCAGGGTTTCAGGGCAGGAAGCACGAGGGCTCCCAATGGGTGGAGGGGAAGGGAGGTAGGTGGACTCTGAGTGACATTGTCACCCAAGTGCCATCCACAGACCAAGCTTGGCCTTCCCCTCCCCCTCTACCTGATCTTATGGGGTGGAAGCGAGCTGAGCGAGGCAGTGCTTCAGCAGCGGTAGGCCATGGGGGTTTGGATACTTGCTCTTGCACCCTGTTTGTTCTGCTCCTGCAGGATCCTGGATATATCATTTCAACCTCACGACTGTGGGTCTGGCAGGACCCAGCTCGTGGTGGGCAGCTCTGGCCACGTGGTCACTTGATGCCCCATGGCCAGGTGTTCCACTTCTCTGGGGTCCAGTGGCATGCCAGGAGTCATTTTCCAAAAGGCTCGTGCTTCTCTGCTGCAGGTGGCATGGCCTTGCTCCAAAATCCCGGGCTGTGCTGCGCCCTCCCGCTGGGGGTGCCACAAACACCACGTGGCTTCTTTTCCCAGCTTTCTGAGAGGTCTGCCAGGATGTGTGGCCCAGGTCACAGGGCTGCCTGCACTGCAGCCGGGACAGCCTCTGGCCGCACTTGAAGCTGGCAGCCTTCCAGCATATGGGGCGAGGCGGTGCCCGATATGGTCCATCCTGCTTACTCGTGGATTCCATGTTTGTGAACTTGTCTGCTTGCTAACATTTCTTTGTAAGTACAAAATCAATACTCACCGTGCTCTTGAGTCATTTCTGGGCATGCGGAGGGCAAAGAAAAATTTGAGTCGCTCAATGCACACGTTCCCAGCTGAAGTCAAACAAGGCAGTGCTCTGCCTTCCTGGCTGAGCTCCCCTGCTGTAAGCAAGTGTCCTTTTGTGGTGTATTTAGTGTCATGTTTTGTGTGTCTGTGCTTTTTGTTGGTGATTTGCTGTTTACAATGGCCCCCAAATGCAAAGCTGGAGAGCTGTCCAGGACTCCTGAGCACAAGAAGGCTGCGATGTGCCTTACAGAGACAGTGTGCGGTGGATAAACTTCAGACAGGAGTTGTGCTGTTGGCAGTGAGTTCAGTGTTAATGGATCAACAATATATTTTACAAAAGGTGTCTTTGAAGAGAAACACACAAAAAAACAAGATTATGCATTGACTGGCTGGTGAAAATGTTGGGACCAGAGGCTCGAAGGAATTTCAGCCTGTATTTCTCCAGGAGCTATGGGTCAGTATTTGCTAACTCGTTTTTCACGGCAGCTTTATGGAACATAACTGCTGTGGAAAACGGTAAATGGCTGTATCTAGACTTCACTTCTTCATCCACTCATTCTTTCCTTCCAAATCTCTGTGTAGGGCACAGAGCCCTCGGAGACTGGGCATCAGGCCCATCAGCACTATCTGTCATGGAACTCGTGGCTCGCAAGTGGTCCAGATGGACCTCAGGACAGGGCTCAGCCTGGGCCCGTCTGCCTGGAGCTGCGGTTCACTGCAGCCTTTAGACAGGGGGCTTCAGGGATGGGCGATTCTTGGGGTGCACGCAGCTTCCTCCTACCACGTGATGGTCAGGTTTACGTGTCAGCTCGGCGAGGCCGAGGTACCAAGGGTCCAAACACTGGCCCAGATGTTACTGTGGAGGTGTTTTGTGGGTGGGAGTCACATCTCCAATCAGTTGACTTTAAGTAAAGGAGAGGACCCTCAATAATGGGGGTGGGCCTCAGCCCCTCAGCTGAGGGCCCTCAAAGAAAAACTGAAGTTTCTCAGCAAAGAAATTCTGCCTCAAGCCTGCAGCATCAACTCCTGCCTCAGTTTCCAGCCTGCAGCCTGCCCTACAGATTTTAGACTTGCCAGGCCCCACAACTGCATGAGCCAATTCCTTGAAATGAACTTCTTCATTTATATCGGTATCTATCAACCTGTCATCTATCCATTTATCTATCCATCTAATCTATCTGATTTGTCTCTAATCAATCAATATCTATGTCTATATATCCATTTATCTATCGTCTATCTACTATCCATCCATCCGTCTATCCATCCATCCTGTCTATGTCTGTATAGCCATCTATCTAGTCAATCAATCTATGTGTCTGTCTGTCTACGCATCTATCTATGTATCTATCCATCCATCTATCCATCCCTCCACCCATCTGTCCATCCATCCTGTCTATGTCTATATAGCCATCTATCTAGTCAACCAATCTATGTCTGTCTATCCATCCATCCATCCATCCATCCATCCATCCATCCATCCATCCATCC
>JAKSZT010054544.1:13171504-13211942 GCA_026826555.1 Tolypeutes matacus
TCCATCCATCCATCCATCCATCCATCCATCCATCCATCCATCCATCCTATCTGTCTGTCTATCTATCCATCTATCTGATCATCTCTATCCACAGCTATGTGATCATCTATGGTTATATCTCCATCTCTGTCTATGCCATCTGTATAGGATCGATTTGTAGCTACGTCTACACTCTATCATCTAGCTCTACAACCCCACCTGTAGCCTCTCTACCTTTCTCCACCTCCATCTCTCCTCTCCCCACCACCTGTCCTCCTGGCCCTGCTTCTCTGGGGAGCCCTGTCTGGCACACACCCCTACTTCAGTCTTCCAGGGGCCCCCTTTCCTAGCTGTCTGCCTGAGGTCCCCATCAGTGTTCTCTCACTTGCAGCTAGCTATTGTGCACCTACTGTATGTGCCTCACTGGCTGGGCACCAAGGGTTCCCTGGTGACAGGGTTCTTCTCCTGCAGGACTGTGAGGTTTGGTGGGACATGCTGAGTACATGCTGAGTACTGAGCTGTGGGAGAGCGGGTGCTGGGGCTGCTCTTGGGCAGGATCTGGAGGAGGACATTTGCCTCTGAAGGCACCTGGGAGGGGACACTCACATGTTAGCAAGGGGCTGCAGGGGATGAAGGAGTCCCACAGATGCGTTGCTGTACTTGGGGGACATTGAAAAGCACATTCTCACCACCACATGGGCTAGTACCCCCTGAGCCGACAGCCGCTAGGACAGATGAAGTCTAAAGTGGCCGAGAAGTGGAGGGGAGGTGGGCTGCAGCTGGGGCTCAGCAGTGTGTTCCCTGGGGCACATGGGGCAGGGCGGATTTCATATTTGTGAACTTGTCAAAGGCCAGCCCCATTGGGCTCCAGGAAATAAAAATAGTGGCACTTGAACCAATGAGAAGGGAGTCTTTTCTTTTTTCATTCATTTTTGTGTTTTTATAATATATATATGTATAACGCAAAATTTCCCATTTTAATCATTTCGCAGTATACATTTCAGTGGCATTAATTACATTTACACTGAAATGTTTTGCTACCATCTATGACCAAGATTTTTCACTATCCCAAACAAAAACTCTGTACCTACTAAACTATAACTTCCCCCACTCCTTCCCCCAGCCCTTGGCCATTTTGTGCCTGTGATCTTGCTTATTCTAGAAATTTCACTTAAGTGGAGTCATACAATATTTGTCCTTTTGCACCTGGCTTATTTCACTCAAGGCTCATCCATGTCACAAGCACGTATCAGAACCTTATTCCTCTTCACGATGGAATAACATCTCACTGAATGTGCAGACCACATTTTGTTTCTCCATTCACCTGCCCAGGGACACCAGGTTGCCTCCACCTCTTGGCTATTGTGACTAATGCGACTCTGAATATTAGTGCACAGATGTCTGTGAGTCCCTGCGGTTAGTTCTTTTGGGGCTGTACCTAGGAGTGGAATTGCCGGGTTATATGGTAATTCTATGTCTAACTTTTTGAGGAAACACCAAATGGTTTTTCACAGTGAGTTTTATTTTACACAGGATTTATTCCAGTTGGAGTAGACAGGCATTTGGGTGGGCAGGGGGAGAGGGAGGGAGGCCTGGTGGGGGAGAGCTGGGTGCCTTTAGTGCCCCAGGGGCCTTGCTTGCACCTTCCTTCCTGGGCCCAGGGACTGTTAGGAGGAGCTGGAAGTGCCTTTAGTGGATGGAGGATGCTTCTTAAGGTTAGTCACTGAGCATGCAGAAAAGAGAATCCAGTGCCTCTATAGCTCCTTTTCTTTCTTTCTTTGTGAGTTTATTAGAAAGTGATTTTATGACAAAGACCTGTAAGAGTCTAGGCAGTTAATTCTTGATAATTGGACTTTTACTCTCTCCGGCTCTATTTCTGGGCAGAATGGACCTCTGGAGATTAAGTCCTTCTGTTGGTGCCCCTCGTTCTCTCCCTATTTATCCCTATCTTTAAGCCCAGTTTGGACAAATCCAGTGAGAGAGCTCTTGGAAGTTTAAACACTGGGGAAGGCTGCAGGGGTGCTTTCTGCAGGGCAGGATGAGATAGGAAGGGTGAGAGGAGCAGGTGCAGGGCTGGAGGTGCATGAGGGTTCTTCGTGTGGTTTGAAGTCTTCCAGAACCAGCAGATGCACTGACCTGCAAGAGTAAGTACTTGGGAATCCAGTCCACGTGCCGTTTGCAGCACGTGCCTATCAGCTCTGGCTGTGACCCTGACAGCTGGTGGCATCTCTTGTCCCCTGTGCTTGAACCCAGAAACCCAAGGTTCCCTGGAAGCCACCAGCCTTCCTGACCAGCTCACCTCTGACCAAGCTCATGTGTTTCCTTCTCAAGCAAGTGAAGTCAGGACCAGCGCCTACAGCCCCATCAGGCTGGGGGTTGCAGGTCATAGGGCAGCTGCTAAGGGGCAGGATGAGGGTGGATTTAGCAACCTGGAGAGATGTGGAGAGCTGGTACCTGACGCAGGCTACGTAGGGGATCCATATTTCACAGTGAATGGAGAAAAAAATATTCGGTATTTGGTCTTGGAAAAATAGAACTAAACATAACTTTTTAGCTTATATTGAGCAAAAGTTAAATTACAGTCACAACCATTTGCTAATGCTTAGGATGAGCAATGAAAAAAATCAAGTTTTGACATAATATTTTAGAAAAGTTCTTGATAACACAGTCTGAGCATTTACTTCATGTATGAAGTGTGAAACATTCAGTAGAAGGTTCATTTCTGCAAACACATTGCAAGGCTTCCTCTGTCCCAAAGATGAAGCCAGAGATTTGTATTGGAGTGATTGGAAACCCACGAAGAGAGATGAGTTGCATGTTCATTCACCCCAATTCTTTTATAGAGTCCCCACAATTTTTAGTTTTTGAATGATGATGATTTTGAGCAAGAAACAACACAGCGGCCCAATGGGGCGAGGCAGATTTGCTGAGGAGGGCTAAGTTTTCGCACCTGTTCCTAAGAGTGGCCAGAGGGGGCAGCAGAGAGCTGCCACCTTGAGCTCGGTGGGCGCTGCTGAGCTGGGGAGAACCACTTGGTTCTCAGGAAAGATGAGGGAAGCAGGCAAGTCCTCTTCCACAGTCGTGGAATGTGGCAGACACTGCAGGTGCCCATCCCTGTCCCCCCTTTGCAATTGGGGACCATATCCCTTTACCTGAAGGCTTTCTCTGGCAGCCACACCCCGCTCACTGGTGACCTATTTATTCCCTTGAAGGGCAAAGGTGATGGGCAATTCATGCCCCCCCCCCAGAGGAGCCCTCAACCAACCCAGCCCTTTCCCTTCTGGTGCGTCACTCTGGGGAGTGTGTTCTATGTGGTCCCCCAGGATTCCCCAGTGGGATGAAGCTCCAGTTGTCCTCAGTGGAACGCGCTTGATAATGCAGACTTGTTTGACTTCCTTCCTTTCCCTGACCCACTGTCCCCCTCCCCTACCAGTGCTCCCTGGGAGCACTTCCCAAAGAAACCACTTGTACTCAATCTTTGTCTTGGAGTTTGCTTCTGGGAACTCAAACTGAGACATGGTAGCTCCCCCACCCTTAGGAGGAGGAGGTTTCTGTTCAAAATGTGTTGATTTGTTTGTTGGGGAGACACTCATCTGTTGTATTTGCAGCAACAAATTCCTCTGGCATGCCGCGTTACTGCCCCCTGCTGGTGAGGAGGCTGCCCCAGGGCCAGCAGCGCCAGCAGCTGGGGCCACCCCGAGTCCTGATCACCGGGCTCCTGAAGTGGCTGAAGCCACCTGGCGGTCCTTCTCCGGGTTGGCGGGAGCTAGCAGATGCCGAGCGTCCCCAGGAGGGGTTTCCTCATGGCTGGGGAGATTCAGCAGAACGCCAGCGACTCCCGACCCTGCAGGGACCCTCGTGTCACCTTGAACCTTTGCCCAAGCCAGTCTTCTCCATTCATTCACCCTCCTGACTAACCAGCCGTCAGTACATGACTGCATGTCCCCTAAATTCCAATGCAGCCTCAAAATGTGAACACTTTCTACCAGTTCAAAATAATTTGTTACACCCGCTTGAGAGTGGTTGGCAAAGAGGTTTTGAACAATAATGGAGTGAATAGAGGTTTGTTTTTAGGAAACTGTGGATTTGGATGTGTAAATGTGGCCCATTTGTTGAAATGCCAGTCCCATTGTGGAGAATTATGTCTCACGTGTGACCCTTTCCTTTCAAAGCAGGCTTTCGGGGACGACATTGTGTTTTCCAAAGAAGCATGATATTTCTCCTCAGGAGCTTTCTTTTGTTTGGGAGAATACCTTCTCCATTCTGTGGAGGAACAACCCCCCTGTGTAAACTCTCTAGAGGGAGCTGAACCCAGGAAATCAGCATTCCGGGGACGGGCTCCACACGAGGGGGCTGCCAGGGCGTGTTGAACTTTAAAATGCAAATGTGGTAGAATCAATAGCTTTTTGAAGATGCACAATATGGGGAGTGAGGGCTGCTGATACATCCTGATTAGCCTGGACCGTGGGGCGAGGAACCCTTTGGGTGAGAACCAGCTTTCCTCAAAAGGAGCCTGCCGTAAACGAACCAGGGAGGGCCGCCGTATTAGTCTACAAGAGACTGCCCTGGATTTCACGGTGTCAATCCAGGGTCCTTCAGCCACAAAGCCCAGAAAAACGTCTTCTGTGCTAGCCACGGAAAGTGGGATCCTTTACCATCCCCCGCGGATAATATCAAGGTCAATTTTGGATTCTTACTCAGAAACTAAGCTTGAGAGTGGTTTGGGCCCAAGTGTATATATATATATATTTGTGATCACTTTATGGCTAATTTGGACTGTCATTTTTAAGATGTGTGTTTTCATGGGTGGAAACTATTATTTTTAGATTACTCAATGTCCTAGTTTGCCAGGGCTGCTATATCAGACACTACAGGCTAGTTGGCTTAAGAAACAAGGATTTATTGTCTCCCAGTGTTGGTGGTGAGAATTCCCAAACCAGGGTGTCAGCATGGCCTTGCTCTAGCGTTCAGTGGCAGCCTGTCTGGCTGTCTCTGTCCCAGCTGCACCCCCTGGGTCCAGCTTTCCTCCATTTTTAAGACTCCAGTCATATGGGATTGACGCCCACCCTGATTCAAGGTGGCCTCGTCTCGATAGGAGCTTTGATGACCCTCTTTACGAATGAGTTCCGTCCACAGGATGGGGGCATTAGGATTTGAACATGTCTTTGTGGGATATAATTCAATGCAAACACTCAAAGCTGAATCTGATAAAGAGATTTGGTGAACTTTAGTCTTTGAGAGTTAATTGTTAAAGCGCTTTCATTTCTGTCTCCCATTCCCTTGTGGATGTGCTGGTCTGTTGAGCTGGAAGGTTTGGACTCCTGTGAATGGTTTTGGCAGTGTGATGTCTGACGCCCTGACAGGCCTCTGGGCTGACCCCTGGCTTCAGGCTGATGGCATCAGGCTGTGACATTACCGGTGTCCACCACGCTAACTTGCTATGTTTGTTGGTGCATGTGTGGATTTTCTGTGCTGTGCTGTCTCCTTTTTGCCTGAAACAAACATACATCTTGCACAGAGAAAAATATTCCCCATGCTTCCTTTCCCTTCCAGAAGGAAGCTTTAAAATATCAAATTATCTCTAGGCTCTTAAAAAGCATCTCAAAGACCAATTCCTCCAGCCACTGGGTCCCTTGGCCCAGCTGTTTACCTGAATCAAAATTTTCTGTCCTTTGAGCTCTTCAAGATCCTATCTACTTTATTTCAGATGAGATGAAAACGATTTTGCCTTTTTTTCCTACAAGTGCTGGGACTTGCAATTCAATAGCTCCGTGTTTGTAACTCTGTCAGCTCCTGAGAAAAGAGGCCACGCAGCTCCATGTTTTAGTCAAAACCAAATCCCTATGTATGGGGTTTTCCAGCTGCCCGAGGGGATCCTTGCTGGAATAACCATTTAAAGGCATTTCTTTGTAGCCTTTCCCCAGAGATCGAAACTAGGACCCACATCCCCTTTGTATTACAATCAAAGTGGACTTAGACATTTAAGCTTATCATTATTATTTCATTTTCCTATTAATTGTATTTGGTTATTATATGGGCTTCATCTTCAAGGAAGGTTTAGATCACAGAAGGGTTACAATGGGGGCTGTAGAGGATCATTGGTGGGGGGAGTCTGGGATAGGGGCTTCACGGGAGGAAGTTCATCTGAATATACATGAAAGATACATAAAATTGTTCAAATGATCAAGGGGTGGGGCACGGTCACGGTGGGTAGACAATCACTCAATAAATGAGGTAATCTGAATTCCCAGCCTGGAGAGCTCTGCCACATTCTCCAAGGGAGCAGCAACAGTCCCCCGAGTGCAGGGGCAGTGTTTAGCAAAAGAGGAGGGCCCACTGATGGGTTCTTGTTATTGATGACTAGCCTTATGAGTCTTTGCTCTTGTAATTGAAACTTGGCCTACTGTTGTGGGGTGCCTAAGGGTTGCCATCTGAGAGCCTCCTTGTTGCTCAAATGTGGCCTCTCTCTAAGCCAAACTCAGCATATGAATGCATTACCTTCCCCTCAACCGGGGATGTGACTCCTGGGGATGAGCCTCCCTGGCAACAAGGGATTAATACCAAGTGCCAACTGGAAACACGACTGGAAAAAAATCTTGAATAAAAGGGAGAAAAGGTAAAGAGAAATGAGTTCATGTGGCTAGGAGACTTCAAAGAGAGTCGGGAGGTCATCCCAGAGGTAACTCTTACGCACACCTCAGTAGGAGCTCATAGAACATCTAAGTGCCTATCACCCCACTCAGAGGGGTTCCTGAGAGCTCCGGAGACAACCTGGTCCTATATAAGGGGGGATAGCCCCAGAGACTGATGCCTTATTAGTGGGCTCTATTTTGGAATCTGTGCTCCTGAGAGTGACAGAATTGGACTCAAATAAGTCCTCCCTGCACATGGTTCACCAGTCCCTTCTATTCAAACCTATATGTGATGTTGGAGTTTTTAGGTATACTTCCAGAGACTGGAAGCCTCTGGCCTGCCTATGTGCCAGCTGTGCCTGGAATCTCGGTGGAGCTGCAACTCCTACTCTACAGCTCAATGGATTCACCCAAGTCACCTGGTGAGGAGACGATGATGGACAGTGGCCATCCCAGGGAATGGAGAGAGCCTGCAGCTGAAGGCAGGATAATCCCATCCACTGTATCCAGGGGATATAAGCCCCCTCTCACTTGGAGTTGGAGTGGACATCACCATCCCAGTCCCCTCAGGATTGGGGGAAGAGCTATGGACTAGAGTGGACTTGATGGTATTCTGTTGTAGACATTGTGATTCAGGCAATGGAAGAAATTACAACACTGATGTGGAGCCAGTGGCCACTGGATGCTTTAGGGACAGGGAGAGGGAAAAGCAGTTGTAATACAGGGGCTTTTTCGGGACTTGGGGGTTGTCCTGAGTGACGTTGTGGCGGCGGATATAGTCCATCTTACATCAGCATATACCATGCAGAACTGTGTGGGAGAGAGTGTGGTCTACAGTGTGCTGTGGTATATTCTTAGTGGCAGAGCCCCAGGGTGTGTATATCCATTGCAAGTGATGTGCCACACTGATGAAGGATGTTTGTGTGGGATGTTATGGGAGGTATGGGAGGTGGAGATCAGGGGAATCCCTGTAATTTTTGTGTAACATTTATGTAATCTAAGCATCTTTTAAAATATATATGAAAAAAATAACATTTATATAAGCAAATGCACATATACACATATATATTTATATATCATTTTACAAATATTGGTTTGTATTGTGAAAAATTTGATTTTTACCCACAATTAAAAAAAAAAAAAAAAAAAGACACAAAGTGGACTTAGAAAACCCTTCCTTTGAATGCCACAGGTTTTCCTGAGCTTCCTTCTCCTGAAACTGCTCTGGGAGTGGACTTGAGAGGCTTTTTCAGGAAGCCTCTGGTATAACGATCCTGCTCCCCCCACCCCAAACTCTCACACCGTTTCATAGCAAGGCTGCCGTCCTTACTGTAGGAAGTATACCTTCTCCTGGCTTTTGAAAGTAATGAACAGACTAAGGAAAGGCTCAGATATTCACTTCCCAGCAACTAGCGGACCTTGTAACGTGAACCAGAAATGAAGACAGCTAGAGAGTATCTAGCTGGAGCTATGCACGCAGACAGGTTTGCCTGTGTGAGCTCAAATTCCTTTTATAGGTATCAAACTAGTATTTACTTGAAATAACAAGAACTGAGGTGACCATGTCACATGCGTCCTCCTGCTCAGCCAGGGTAGGAGGTCAGCACCTGACCTTCTGGGGACGCCCTCTTCCACCAGCCCTAACCTCTCACCATCCCAATAAGAGCTTGCTTGCTTCTGAAGTAACTCACCGCTGTTGATGGGCAAAGCTGGCCTGGTGGGCCAGTTGTGGTAATGGACTCCCAGTGTCCGTGTCTGCAAGAATGGGCACCCTCTCCTGTTGGGGACTGAGTCCCGGACCCTGACAGAGATGTGCTCTTACTCTTAACCTGTGTGCCTGTGGGAGGGAACCCAGTTAAGCAGGGCCCTTTGCAGCTGTATTGCCCGTGGAGGCGTGGCGCATTTGGGAAGTGGGTCTCCTGAGATCCTGCTTAGGGGGAGCCCGGCTGAATCAGGGTGGGCTTGGTCCTTGTCACTGGAGGAGTCAGCAGACACTGGAAGAGCAGACCCGAGGAGAACGGGATGGGCCTGTGCCGGAAGGCGGAGATGCCCCAAGGAGCACCAAGGACTGTGGCAAGCTGGAGCCTGACCGCCTGGATTCCCAGAGGAAGCATGGCCGTGCCGGTATGGCGTTGGACGTCCAGCCCCTGAAGCCATGTGCTAACATATGCTTGTCCTTCAGCCCACCCGTGGGTGGCATTTGTCACGGCCGCCCTGGCCACCTCCCCAGCTGCCCGCGCCCTTGCACCTTCCCTGGGGACGCAGCCCCACAGCAGAGTACCCTGGGCGGTGACGGGGGTGTGTCTGCGCAGCTGCGGCCGCCAGCTCTGCCCCCTGCAGCGGCTGGAGTGTCCCTGCAGGCACCTCCCAGCCGCTCTGGGAGGTTCTCGTTTTCTGTTGCATTGAAGGGAATCTTTTTAGTGCAACATTGAGGGATTTGTCCTGTGTGCACAGCAGGAGCAGTGTAATTCCTTCGTGGTAACTGAACACGCATTGGGGGAGGCTGGCGGAGCATCAAGACACATTCATCCAAGGAACACTGACCGACTCGCTCACAGAGGCACAGGGGGTCGGCTGCCGAGGGCCTGGCCATGGCGCGAGACCCCGGGCTCACGTCCGGCCCCCACCCCCCGCTGTGCGGCGTGGGGAGACTGAGGCAGCGCTGGCGTCTGTACAGGGGATAACCATAGGCCGCCCACTTGGGGTTGTCAGCAGATTTAATGAGTCCACAGAGCCAAAGTGCTAGTGACAGCCAGGGCTTGGGACTTGGGGAGGCTCGGTGAATGCTCTCCTTTAGCTGCGGCTCATCCTTAGTGAATAAAGTACGTTCTGGAACGGGATGCCTGACTCGTCCTATTTTTGTTTCATATTTGCACCAGCGTGTGAATGTGCTTGCTATACAGTGCCAGGATTTCAGATGATTTTAACTAAATTGTTTATTCAATCAAGTGCTTGGATTTGGCTGATCCACTTCGGATCCTTTTATGTGCCTTGTTCCTACTTGCGCTCATTCACTGATGGAACAAATATTCATTGAGTGTGATATGCCGGTCACTGAAGTGGCAGAGTTGATGCTCCCCAGGAGGTGGAGATGTTATCCAATGATCACGCAATTAATCGCTTAATTACGGTTACGGGAAGAGCTAGTGAGGAGCAGGGTGACGGGTGCATGCGTGGCAGGGCCTGACCCTGCATTGGGGGCGCGAAGTCTCCTTGAAGAGCTCGGATGGGAGCTGATGGCTGGAGGATGACCAGGAATTCCAGGGAGAGGAGGCGTGGTACTCTGGCAAAGGCCTGGAGGAAGGCCTCGAGGTACCTGGCTCCCTGGAATTAAAGGGAAAGCCAAGGAGCCACCTGGAGAGTCCTGAGCCAGGGGCCGCAGCAGTGCCGGGTGGAAGCTTGAAGCCATGTCTGAAACAGGACGCCAGAAGTGAGGCCTTTCAACAGCGAACAGCGGAGAGCGTAAGTCTAGGGGCCCACTGCCCAGTGGAGACCGGACTGGCCAGGCAGAGGGACCGGCCAGGAGGCGCTAGCAGCCACCCAGGGAGGAGAGAGGGTGGCCTGGGGTAAGGCGAGGGCACTGGGCATGGACAGGAAGTGATTGCCTTGAAAGCTCATCTAATTAGAATTCAGAGACTCGCCCAATTTCACCTACTAAAAAGGAATGAAAAACGGGAGAGCTCGCTAAGTGAGCACATTGGTGCTGGGCAGACAAGCAGCTCTTGGGACCCTTTCGAAACCAATAAACCTGTACAGGGGAAGCCTTCCTCCTTCATTTAGCATCATCTGTGGCTGGAGGACCCCAGTCCAGAAAAACCAGGCTGTGACCCCTCTAGGTTCTGCTCTCTGGGGTCCCAGGCTGGCTCTAGGTGCCGTGTTCCTCAGTTGCTAGGCTCTGAGCGCTAAGTTGGCTTCCATCCTGACCTGCCCCCACGGTTCTGGCGGTAAGGCTGCAGGGTGGCTGGCAGGTTAGAGAGGGCTGACGAAGCAGAGGGAAGCTTGGCAGGCTCTTCTGAAGGTCTCAGGCTGCCGCTCACCCAGCATCTGGACCAGGGGCCTGGGGCTGCCTGACCGACCAGTGCTTGGCCAGCGACCTCTGCCATCTGTCAGCTGGATGGATGGCAGCGCGAAGCAGGCTCGGCAGGGCTGCCCGCCCAGGATGTGCGTGCGGCAAACGTTAATTAGCGACAAGCAAGGCACGGCAGGGTCCATCGCCCCGGCTGTCCACTTTGCCTCGGAAGCGGGAGCAGCGCTCTGGCTGGACTTTGGCAGAAATGACTCCCAGGCACGTGGGCAGGTGGCTTTCCCGGTGTTGGAAGGAAAGAGCTTTCAGTGTCCTGGGTACATCCTTGGGGCCTTCAGCCGGGAGCCTCCGGCGTGGGAGAGATTTCAGGCCCGCGGCCAGCTCTCCCTTCCGCGTGGACGGTCTTGTTTTTTTCCTATTTGTGGGAAGCCCCCAGCTCGGTGTTTGGCCTGCCTGAAAGCACACACCGGTGGCCCCTGGGTGCTGTGTGTGCTGTTTGACCAGGACAGGAAGCCATCCTCTGCTACAGGCTTCCTCCCGTAGGGTGTGGAGTGGAGGCCTTAGTCTGATGGCGTCTGGGTTTGGCTGAGCCAGGCTGGTGGAATGTGGCTTTGGTGTCTGGACATCAGGATTTCCTGGGTCTGGCTGTCTCTGCAGTCCAGAGATGAACAGAAATGTGCTAATTTTCAGTGGACTTGGTGAAAAGAGGATTGGCCTGAGATGATTCTGGAACCTGGAGAGATGGACTCAGGAGTGGGTCAGGCATCATTTAGGGTGATTGATGGGTCAAATAGGGCTCGGAGGTGCTGGAAGCAAAGGCTAGTTTTGCACTTGGAATTTCTACTTTGGAAACAGGAACCAAAGGCAGCAACAGGTGTTAGGAGCGCAGAATTGAGCTGGGGTCTCAGCTGGGCTCTGTGATGGGGCTCCCCTCTGCACCAGTTTGGATATTCTCTGAGACCCCAATGTGCCTAAACAAAGGAAGAAGCACCTGGGTCCAGGTGATGGAGCAGTCCAGAGCTTGACCCAGTTCCCAGCGACCCCCTGGAGCAGGGCTCTTTCTCCCTCTCTCCTCAGCGGGAGCTCGTCCTCGGGGCCCCTCCAGGCCAGAAAGGACCCCGACGCTGCAGCTCCCTCATCTGTCTTGTTCTCGTCTACCTGGGAAGATCATGGGATTGAGTCTCATTGGCTGTGGCTGGCTGTCCTGTGTCCAGTGCTGGTCCCCACTGGACCGGTCACCGGGTCCAGAGGGAAGGATCGCTGTGTCTGGCCATGGCCGGTGCTCCGACCCTGCAAACCGGAGGCTGTCAGTGGTCTATGGGCTGGAAAGCCGAAAGGCTTCGTCCCCTCTGCCCCTGCTCGTGCCTGTACTTCGGTGTTCCTTTAAATCCCTCTTTATATGTCGCTCTCCTTTCTCCTGAAATCAGTATATTTTCATTTCTCAAAACATATTTCTGAACATAGCTATTTACAGCATAGTGGCTTATGGTTTTAATTACCAGAGAAGTCCTGACCCACACCAGTTTAAGCAGAAAGGGGGCTTATTGGAGCTGAGTGTGCAGAGTGACAGGGTTGATTGCTCATCAGTGGTGGACGGTGCATCTTTGCTGCAGAGACCAGTGGCTCTGTAGCCGCACAGGTTTGGGTGTGGAAGTAGGGCTGGTGGGAAGTCACCGGGGCAACGGCTGATGGGGCTTCACCATAGGGGTGGTGTCAGGGGTGTCTTCACTGGGGGGTGCAGCAAGAGAGGGTCACACACACACTGGCCATGGCATCAGAAATGGCCCTGTGGCTCGGTGATTCTGTGCAGACACCTTGCCTTCTAATTATCGAATGCCTACAAACACAATTGTTTTGGCCTTTAGTTTTAGTCCTGTTATCTGATTTGATTTAATTTTTGTGTACAGCATGAGGTAAGGCTCAAGGTCCTTATTTGCTTATGAATGTCCAGCTGTTCCAACAATATTTGTTGGAAAGACCTTCCTTTCCATATTAGATTGCTTTGGCACCTTTGGTGAGGCTATTTTTGTCCTCTCCTGTTTCACTGATGTATTTGTTGATACTTTATGCCACACTGTCTGTATTACTTGTAAGTACAAGTCAACATGTATTCAAGACAGGAAGTAGAGTTCTCCAAACATGTTTGTTTTAAAATTGTTTTGGCTGTTTTAGGTCCTTTGCATTTCCATGTAAATTTTGGAATCAGCTCGTCAATCTCTTAAAAAAAAGCCAGCTATGCTTTTGATTGGAATTACATTGAATTTTATATATCAATTTTCAGAGTTGACATTTTAATATTGAGTTTTAAAATCCATGAACATGGGATATCCCTTCATTAATTTAGGTCTTATTTAATGTCATTTATGGTTTTTAGTGTATACATACTGCATTTAGTTATTAAATCTATTACCAAGCATTTTATATTTTTTTATGATATTGCAAATAGAATTTAAAAAATTCATTTTCCAATTGTTTGATACTAGCATATAAAATGCAATTGATTGTTGTACTTTCAATTTGTGTCCTGTGACCTTGTTAAATTAACTTATTAGTTCTAATAGTTGCTTTAGCAGATCCTTGGGATATTCTGTGTTAACAACTGGGTTATCTTTAAATAGAAACAATTTTACTTCTTTTTCTAATCATTATGATTTTTATTTACATTTTCTTGCCTTATAATGGCTAGGACTTCCTTTATAATATTGAGTAGATGGTGAGGATATGAATTTTGAGAAGAATACGTCATTGCTTATTTTTCATATTGGGGGAAAGCAGTTCCAGTCATTCAACATTCAGTGTAATATTAGCTTTAGGTGTTATTTTGTATATACCTTTAGCAGTTTGAGGAAGGGCCCTCCTAATGCTAGTCTGCTGAAATTTTAAAAATCATGAATGGTTTTTGAGTATTGTCAAATGGCCAAGTGCCTTTTTGCTAATATTTTGGTAAGGAATTTTGCCTCTATGCTCATGAGATATATTTTTCTGTATTTTTAAAATTGTAATACACTTTCAGGTTATTGTGTTTAGGATTATGATGGCCTCATAAAATGAGTTGGAAAGCGTTCTCATTTCCTTTATTTTATGCAAGAATTTGTATAAAAGGAAAGTTATCTCTTTCTTCAACAGATATAGGGTTATTTAGATTTTCTGTTTCAACTTGTGTCAGTTTTAGCGGACTGTGTATTTTTTCATGGAATCTGTCCATTTTTATCTAAGTTGTCAATTTTATTGGCATAGTTGTTCAAATATTTCCTTATTTTCCTTTTAAAATCTGTAGAATATGTAGCAGTGTCCCATCCTTCATTCCTGGTGTGGATAATTTGTCTTTTTTCTCTTTTTATCTAATTTATATTTTTTCTTCTTTTATCAGTCCAGCTATGGCTTTATACATTTTATTGATCTTGTTTTCTCTTTTATTATTTTGGTCCTATCTTTTTATTTCCTTCCTTACACTTAATTTAAGTTTACTTCGCTCTCCTTTTACTAGTTTCTTGAGTTACACCCTTAGGCCATTAATTTTGCATCTGTCTTCTTTTCTAATATAAACATTTAAAGTTATAAAATTTCCTCTAAGCATTACTTTGGTCACATCCCACAGATTATGACAAGTTGAATTTTAATTATCACTCAGTTTGAATATTTTTAAATTTCCTTTTTGCTTTTTCCTTTGAACCATGGATTATTTAGAAGGATATTGTTTAATTGTCACAGATTTACAGTTTTTATAGATATCACATGTATATATAAATTTAAAATTAATTATTTATACTTTGGTCAGAAAATATACATTGTATGATTTTAACCCTTTTATATTTTTTTCATTTTTTATTAGAGAAGTTGTAGGTTTACAGCAAAATCATGCATATAATACAGAGTTCTTATATCCCAACCTATTAATAACACCTTGCATTGGTGTGGTGCTTTTGCTGCAATTGATGAAAGTACATTTTTATAATTGCACTATTAACTATAATTCATAGTTTGCTTTAGGGTTCATTGTGTTGTACATTTTTATGGAGATATATATATTAAAAAAAATTTTATTCTAGTAACATATACAACCTACACTTCCCCCTTTTAACCATATTCAAATATATTTCAGTGCTGCTAATTATGTTCACAGTGTTGTGGTACTTTTACCGCCATCCATCACCAAAACTTTTCTATCATCCCAAATAGAAACTCTGTACAATTTAAGCATCAGCTCCCCATTCTCTAGCCCCACCATGCCCCCAGGTTACCTGAACTTGCTTATTCTAATTATTGCATATCTGTGAGATCACACAGTATTTGTCCTTTTGTGTCTTTCTTAGTTCACTCAACCTGGTATCTTCACAGTTCATCCATGTTGTTGCATGTATCAAAACTTCACTCCTTTTAACAGCTGGATAATATTCTGTTGTATGTATATACCTGAGGCAATTTGAAGCTTTTTGTGAATCCAAGAAAAGATCATGTTCCTGGAGTTAATCCATTCCTGTGGGTGTGGGACCTTTTGATTGGATTGGATTCATTTGAGGGAACTCTGATTGGAGTACTTCAGGGAATCATGACCCAGGGTGGGTCTTGGCCCTTTTACTGGAGTCCTATATAAACAGAGGAGAGAGCCTCCATTTTGCTCTGCCATGTGAGAGAGTACTCCAGGATTGCCTGCAGACACAGAAAGACAGAGAAGCCCCGAGGGAGGAAGAGAGGCGGGAGGCTGGAGCCAGTGGAGCAACTGAAGCTGAAGCAACAAGGAGAAGGGAGAGATGAGCCATATGCCCGATTGCCCGCACCTGAGCTCAGGGAGAAAGTGAGCCTGGAGGAGAAGGCAGACTGGCTGCCATTTTGCCTTGCCACATGGCAGAAGTCCAGGATTGCCAGTAATCAACCTTTGGTGAGACAGCATTTATGATAATGCCTTGATTTGGACATTTTCATAGCCTTCTACCCTAATAAATTCCCATTGTAAAAGCCAACACATTTCTGGTATTATGCATTTATAGCCCATAGCAAACTAAGACAAGGCCACATTTGGTTTATCCATTTATTGGATACAAATGAATGAATTTCATATTGTTCATTCACTGTTTTCCTGATATCCTTTGGTTCTTTCTCTACATTTTCCTTCATCTCCTTGAGCATACTGAAGAATAATTTTTAAAGTCTGTTTTTCTTCATTGATATTTTCTGGACTTTTATCCTCTTCCTTTGGATGGGCCTTTGTTTCCTGTTTCTTTGTCTTGTGATCTTTTATTGCACACTGTATATTTTAATGTTATCTTTGAGATTTAGTGCCTGATCTGTCTGTTTCTTGAATTTCTATCCAGCTTGTGCTTTGATGGAGATTTTCTTTAGTGCCAGGAGCTAACAAAACCAAACAAACCAATGCAAAGAACACCTTTTACAGTCTTTGAAAGTTGGCTTTGCATTGGCTAGTGCCTTCCTTCAGTGTTCAGCCCTCCTATCAGGAAGGTCAGTCCAAGGTGAATGGATGTGCAGGGTCCTCCCTGTCTTTTCTGAGCCCGTGTCTTGTCCTGGGCTTGCTCTTGCTAGTGGTCTTAGGATTTCCCCTGTTTACAGGAACTTGAATGTCCCCCTACTGCCCAAAATACCGACCTCCCTTTTCTGGTTGCTCCACCTAGGACTTAAGGACTTAAAGCACCAGGCTGCCTGACTCAATTGTTTCATATACTGTATTTGCCTGGAAGGCAAATCCTGGGAAGGGGCAAAAAACTGGAGGGAAGTTTTCCTGGTCAGTCGTTCCCAGATGGAAGAAGGCTGGGGACCCACAAAGTAAGTGTTGCCAGCTCCACACTGCTCTGAGGAGGGAATGAGGGAGAGGCCAGAAAAGGCACCAGGAACTTTTCCTATGGCAATCTGAAGTAGCCAAACAAAAACTAAACAAAAATCAGCTGTCAGACTAGACTGCACACCCCTGGATCTTGGGGAACTGGGTCCTTATGTCCCATCCTGGCACCAGCAAGCTGTACCAGGGGCTAGGGTTGAGTACCTCACAGCTGTTTGCCATGAGCCTGGGAGATGGGCAATGGTAGCCTTTGTCTGGAGAATGCAATTCATAAATACTTAGCTTGATTTACCAATCTCTTCCTCCTGCTCTTCGCTGATTGCTGAACAGTGTTCTGCTAGATTCTGGAACTTCAAAATAATTGATTCGGACAGTTCCTGCCAGTTCATCAGAGGAGGGACTGATTCCTGAAGTTTCCTACTCTACCATCTCCCCACAATCCTTCCCACTTTCATATTTTTAAGTTTTATTTTATGGAACTGTATATGGTTTATCTAGATGAATGTGCTATGTGGACCGGCAGAGAATGTTTACTCCTTGTAGTATTCTACAAATACCAATTAGATCAAGATGTTTGGTAGTGTGCAAATCACCTATATATATGTTTACTTATTTTGATCTATTCTATTAATTTATGAAATGAGTTAAGGTCTTCAACAATGTGGAATTGTCTATTCCATTAATTTTGTCAATTTTTGCTTTATGTAATTTGAAATTCTGTTATTAGGGGCATGCTCATTATGATTTTTATGTCTTCCAATGAATTTACCCTTTTTATATTTTGACATATCCCTCTTTATGTCTGGCAATAATTTTAATATTGAAGACTACTTTATATCCACATTAGCCTCCTTAAGCTTCCTGTTTTTATGGTATATCTTTTTCCATTCATTTAATTTCATTTTATCTCTGTCTTTAAGGTTAAAGTGATTCTCTTGTAGATTATATGCATTTGGACCTCTTTTTATTCATTCTGACAAACTCTGTATTTTAAATGGAATGTTTAGACCATTAACATTTAATGTAATTTTTGATAGGTTAGAGTTACAGTTACCCAGCTTCATTATTCTTTTAAATATTTGTCTCTTCTGTTTTTCATTCTATGATTTTTATGTCCCGAATTCTGTTGTATTAATTGAATGCTTTTTAGAGTTTAATTTTAACTTATCTATCGGCTTTTTACTTCTCTCTTTGCTTTCTTTAGTGATTTCCTTCAATATATCTCTTAGCCTTTTATAGTATACCTAGAGTTAATATTGTACACTTTACATAAAATGTAGAAATCTTGCAACCACATAAGTCCATTTATTCCCTTTCCCTATCCTTTATGCTATAGCTGTGATGTGTATTACCTCTGCTTATGTTATAAATGCCATAAGACAATATTATTAATTTTTCCTTTAGATAGTCATATGTATTTTAAAGTAATTAAGAGGAAAATAGTCTTTTATGATACCTACATATTTACTCTTTATGATGCTGTTCTTTCCTCTGAGTATTTGACATTCCATCTGACATCAATTCCCTTCACCCTGAAGAAAGAAAAACCCTTTAGGATTTCTTGTCATGGAAGTTGCTGCCAATGAATTTTCTTAGTTTTATTTGCATGGAAATTTCTTTCTATTGCCTACACTATTGAATAATATTTTCACTGGATATAAATTTTGTGGTTGATAGATTTTTCTTTCAGCACTTTAAAATATTGTCCGTTGGCTGTCGTATATTTTGTCATAACCTACAAAATTGTGCAGGACAGAGTGTAGACTATAATGTAAACTGTAATCCATAGTAGTAGCAATTCTCCAATATGTGTTCATCAATTGTAACAAATGTACCACACTAATGAGGGATGTTGTTGATGTGGGAAAGTGTGGGAGGGGGAGGGACTGAGGCATATGGGAATCCTTTATATTTTTTATGTAACATTTATGTAATCTAAAACTTCTTTAAAAATAAAAAACTAATTAAAAAAAGAAAGGACTTAAAAATAAAATATACACAACTGGAAAAAGACCTTGAATAAAAGGGGGAAATGGTAAAGACAAACGAGTTCAAGTGGCTAAGAGACTTCAAAGAGAGTCGGGAGGTCATCCCAGAGGTAACTCTTACGCACACCTCAGTAGGAGCTCATAGAACATCTAAGTGCCTATCACCCCACTCAGTGGGGTTCCTGAAAGCTCCGGAGACACCCTGGTCCTATATGGGGGGGGGGGGATGGCCCCAGAGACTGATGCCTTATCAGTGGGTTCTATTTTGGAGTCTGTGCTCCTGAGAGTGACAGAGTTGGACTCAAATAAGTCCTCCCTGCACATGGTTCACCAGTCCCTTCTATTCAAACCTATATGCGATGCTGGAGTTTTTAGGTATACTTCCAGAGACTGGAGCCTCCCGCCTACCTATGTGCCAGGTGTGCATGAAATCTAGGTGGAGCTGCAACTCCTACCCTACAGCTCAATGGACTCATCCAAGTCACCTGGTGAGGAGACAACGATGGGAAATGGCTATCCCAGGGAATGGAGAGGGCCTGCATCTGCAGGCAGGATCATCCCACCCACCGTATCCATGGGATGTAAGCCCTCTCTCACTTGGAGTTGGAGTGGACATCACCATCCCAGTCCCCTCAGGATTGGGGGAAGAACTATGGACTAGAGTGGACTTGATGGAATTCTGTTGTTCACATATGGTGATTCTAGTAATGCAAGAAATTATAACAATGAGGTGGAGCCAGTGGCCACTTGATACTTTTGGGGTAGGGAGGGGACGAGCAGTTGAAATACAGTGGCTTCTTTGGGAGTTGGAGGTTGTCCTGAGTACTGTTGTGGCAATGGATGTAGGCCATTTTAAATCAGCACACACCACTCAGAACTGAGTGGGAGAGAGTGTGGTCTACAGTGTGAACTGTGGTCTATGGTTGGTGGCAAGGCTCCAGGATGTGTAAGTTCTTTGAGGGTGGTGGGCCACACTGTGGGAGATGTTTGTGTGGGATGTGATGGGAGGTGTGGGAGGTGGGCAACATGGGAATCCCAGTGGGTTCCGTGTGGTGTTTTGGGTGATCTGGGCGCCTCTTAGAATATATGTGTGTGTATATATATATATATATATATATATATGGACAACATTTTTGTAAGCAGGTGCACATGTGTGCATGTATATTTATATATCATTTTGCAGATGTTTGTATGTGTTGTGAGAATTTTGATTTTTACCCATAATAATAAAAAAAAATAATAAAATATAGTTAGTAGAGAAAAATATTGTCCTTTGATCTCCATAGTTTCTTATAAGATGTCAACAGTCTCTTGAATCATCATTTTCCCTGTATGTCATATAAATTTTTCCCTCTGGAAGCTTTCAAGGTTTTCTTTTTCTTTTGAAGTGAAACATTTATCAATTTGACCATGATGTGCCTATATGTGAAATTTGAAAAAAATTATCCTTCCTGTGGTGCATTAAGCTTCTTGGATCTGTAAATTCATATCTTTCATCAAATTTCAGAAATTTCAGCAATTAGTTTTTATTTTATTTTATTTTTTAAAAAGATTTATTTATTTACTTTTATCCATTTTTACCCCTCTCCCCCGTTTTTGCTGTTTTTTGTGTCCATTCACTGGGCAATTCTCTGTGTCTGTTTCCTGCCCTCTCTTCTCATCCTTCTCCTCCTGTCTTCATCAGGATTTGATCCTGGGATCGAGTTCCTGGGCAACTCCTATGTGGGAGAGAGGCGTCCTACCGCCTGCACCACCTTAGTTCCTGGTTATTCAATGCGTCTCGTCTTGGCTCTCCCTTGTGTCACTCTCCTGTTATGTCATCATCTTGCTGCTTGGCTCAGCGGGGCCTGGTCGCACACTCGTGCATGAGGCCTGGTAGCGTACTCACACCCGCGGGGGCCTGGGGAGCTCACCCACTTGCGGGGTCTGACAGTGCACCCGCGCACAGGGCCTAGTGTCCTGTGCACCTTCTATAGTTTTCTTTATTTTTACCGGGAGGTCCTGGGGATTGAACCCAGGTCCCTCCATATGGGAGACAGTCATCCAAACATTTGAGCCACATCTGCCCCCAGCAATTAGTTTTATAAATTTTTTTTTTCTGCCTTCGTCTTCTTGTCTTCTCCTTCTTGGGATTGCATATATGCTAGAACTTTTGATATTGCCCCACAGGTCCGTGAACCTCTGTTAATTTTTCCAATCTTTTTCCCTTTGTTTTTCATGTTATAAAAATATTTATTGAGCTGTCTTCAAGTTCATGGACTCTTCAGTTATCTCTGTTCTTTTGTTAAATCCTTTATGGAATGTTTTTTATTTCATTGATTACATTTTCCATTTTTAGAATTTTCATTTTGTTCTTTTTCATAGTTTCCCTTTCTTTGCTGAGATTTCCCATCTTTTCATTCATTATGATCATGCTTTTCTTTATATCCTCAAGCACTGTTTTAATAGTTGCTTTAAAAATTTTCACTGTTAATCCCAACATCTGGATTGTTGTTAATCTTTGTGATAGATAATGGGTCACATTTTCTTGTTTCTTTATATGCCATGTAATTTTGGATTATATCCCACACCTTGCAAATGATAAGTTGTAGAGACTCCAGATTTGGTTCTCTTCCTCAAAAGAGTACTGATTTTGTTTCTGAAGAAGACAGTAAATATGGCTGAATTAAAACTTCAAGCTCTGTCTCCCTTACAGTGTGAAATAGCTCAGATCTAAATTCATTTCTTGCAGCCTTACCTGGACTACTTGGAGTTTCCCTGTGTAGGTGTTGTCAGGGAGCAGTCACATGTTTGTTTTAATTTTATGACCCAAATTCTTCCCCCTGACCCAGCTCTCTCATTTCCACTATTTTCCATTTATTTTACGGTGGCTGTGGTTGCCTCAAATTCTTTCTTCTGGCTATTTAAGCCAGCAAGACTGAAGGTTTTCTATTGAAGGTTTAGCTTGCCTGCATGTCTCAGATTTGAGCACAGGCTCAGACTAAGAGTCATAAAAATGGAAAAGTCACCTGATGCTGTTCCTTCTTCCAAAAATCGATTCCCCTTTAGTGCTTGCCTGATTTTGGTCAGCCTCCAGTGCCTTCAGATAGTTGTTTAAAAAATGTTGTTTTAAGTTTTTTGTTATTATCTGTGAGAGTGTTGGTCTAATAGGAGTTACTTGTCCATGACCAGAAGTAGAATGTCTCATCTGCTTTTTATTTTCCAATTTATTGCTACTGATTTATGCCCTCTGATTCTGTCCTCATGAGCCTATGTTATTTTATCCTTTTGCTCATATTTTAATGCTGCATTTATAGGTAGTAGCTGTAAATGCATTTATTCAAGCTACTGTATTTGACCCACAGTCCAGAGGGTTTACTCTATTTTGAATTATTTCCATAAGATTTCTAGATTATACAACAAAAACACTTCTCAAAGCTCATGATAAATGCTGACAACATGACTTACACTATATATATATTAATGCATTTGGCTCCCTCCAGCAGTAGCTGACCTCTGCTTCTCTCTCTTCTCTCTGGCTGTAGGAAAGGCCTGCAGTTGTGCCCGAGAGCACCAGACTCCCTGGGCAGAACTCCAGCGGGAAGACTTTTTCTAGCCTGAGAAACGAATGAGGTTCCCTAACTTTCTTCATTGACCTAAGACAATCTAAGCTTCCCTACAGGGAGCTCCTTGGCACTGCAGAATCTCAGGCCCTGCCTCAGAGCTTCAGAATCAGAATCTGCACTTATGATCCTCAGGGGTTTACATGTACCTTCTGCTTGGGAGACTCTGTTCCAGCAAGTTCCACTATGTGTAAAGAAATGTACTGAAGAATTGGACCTAGGCTTTTCTTTGGCTGAAGATGACTACTGAAGGGTAAAGGTAGACATATTGGCTCTGCTTCTGCTGTGGCATCTTAAGCTGTGCCAGGACCGAGTGGTGGCAGCCACCTGTGGGAGCCCCAGGCTCAGCGCCGAGGGCCGGCAGGCGATGATCCCTGAGGGCCGGGCACCTGGTCCCGGCTGCCCGCGACACTAGCAGGAGCCCTGGAAGGGCCTGCGGGTTGGAACAAGTCATGGGCTGTCAAACAGTCGCTTGGAGCCTCGTGGGGCCCCGGTGAGGGGTCAGGAAGTCCCTGCCTGCCCAGCTTCCACTGGAGCAGGACTTCTGGTAGGATTTAGTTTGGAGGAAGGAAGTACCACAGGGAAATGGTCCTCAAGGCTGGGTAGGAGTTGTGTGACCATGGAAGAGTGACTCTCCTCTCCATGCCTCAGTTTCCTCCGCTGTGAAATGAGGGTCATAGGAGAGTCTGCCGCCCATGGCTGGCGTGAGCAGACGACCTCATGTAAGCACAGCCCCTGGCACTGGACCCCGCTCCAGATCCTGTCAGTGGTGACATCTGCTGGGACAAGCAGAGAGGATGACCCAGGCTGTGCAGGGGTGTGGCCAGGGGCCCGGAGAAGGTACTTGGCTGGGAGGCCAGCAAAGCTGCCCCTGCTCAAAGACCTGAACCTATGCCCCTGTCCCAGGGCACGTGGGGTTGTCTGCGGAGACCCCTCCCCACTCTGCATGGAGAAGGACCACTGTGTAGACTGATCTGGACATCCCAGGTGAGCCCCATTCCCTGGCTGGGAGGACTTTTCCTGGCAGTGGGGAACTAATTCCTGGCTCAGATAAATTATTTCTAGACGTTATCTCTGCCATCTTAAGGAAATGCTTTTAGAAACTGTCTAGTCCTAAATTTCATTTTGATCTCACAGAGAATATTTTATCTGACAACATAGGGCTCGCAGGATGGCTCTGTCATCGACAGAGCACACAGGGCTGGATGTTGGGTGGGACTTCCTTGCCAGGCCTGAGATAGGGAGGTAGACAGCCCTGCCCCCAAGGATGAGACCATCCATTTAGATCTGAGAACCTCGGAGACCCACGTGCTTCTCTTGATTTATATACTGGTGCAATAAAGACCAAGTTCTCGCTGGGAAAGTTGGAGGCAGATGGAACGGAGGGGCTAGATGCAATGAGGGTCCATTTCTAATTTTTATGGAGTATCAGATCCGAGGGGATTTTTCAATCTGAGCTGGGACTTGAGAAGAGGATCCTACAAAGCTGGGTGCTCCACCCTATTTGTTTTCCTTGTGAAGAGCCAGTAGGGGGCTGGGTTTGTCATTTCCAGGCCAGGCTTCGGTACCTGGGGTCCCGGAGAAGTTTCCGCTCATGCGAGTGGAAAGATGAAGAAGATGAGGAAGACAACACTGATGCTGACTGTTGAGGCTGAAGTGTGGCCCCTGAGAGGTGCACCCACCAGGAACCCCAGGACACGGTCTTATTTGGAAGAAGTTCTTTGGAGAGCCAATTATGGTGAGGATCTCAAGATGAGATCATCCTGGGTTCCAGGAGACCCTAAATCTGTTGAGGGTGTCCTTCTATGAGATGAAGAGGAGACACGGAGACATGGAGGAGGAGGCCATGTGGGACGGGGGCAGAGACTGGAGCAGTGCGGCCACAAGCCAAGAGCACCTGGGCCCCCAGAAGCCGAAGAGACCAAGGGCAGACTCTTCCGTGGAATGGAGCCTTCAGTGGGAGCACGGCCTGGCTGATGCCTTGGTTTTGGCCTTGTGGCCTCCAGAGCTGTGAGACAATAGCCATCTCACAGGCTTAAATGGCTTTAAGCCTCCTGGCCTGTGCTAGCTTGTCAGCCATCCATCAGGCACTCTCGCTCTGCTCCAGGGACACGTGAGATTCAGTCTAATTTCACACGCCTTCCACATGGTTCCCATTTTCCAGAAGAGGAATGGGAAGGGCGGAGGGCCCCAGAGGAGGGGAGAGGGCAGTGTTCACAGGGTCCCGGCCCTGCCCCTGGGGCCTCCCCCTTCCAGCCACGCTGAGAGGTGTGCTCTGGTCTTCTCGTCGATTCCGCTCATCCCTGATTAGGACTTGGAGACCCAGCAGCACAGACGGATGGTGAATCCCACGGACAGCCCAGAACAATTGTCCTCTAAGCTACCAGGGCAGGCCTTGATCTGCAATGCAGTGTGGGCAGCTGCCCCGCCCCAGACCACGGCAGCCCGGGTGGCCCTGGGGCCTCTGCCTTGTGCCTGCATTTTCCTCCTCCTGTGGCCTCACCTGTGCCCTGGAGATCTGGGCTCTGCCCTAATGGGCAGCTGCCCTCCTGGTGGCTCTCTAAGCTGCACTTGTAGCTGCAGCCGCGGCTTCTGCTCAGATATTTCAGCCATGCCCACCCAAGCAGGGTGTCAGTGCTCTGTCAGATGCCCCCTCAGTATTTTTACAGAGCTTACCCTTAACTCTGAAGGAAGTGGGTGCAGCGTCCACTCTCAAAGGCCCAGCTGGATGACTGGACGTCAGTGCAGTCCTGGGCTCCCCTGGCTGAGGTGGCCATTTGTGGCTTTTGCTACCCTGCACCCGGTCTACAGATGACCCCTCCCCAGCCCTCAGCCCAGGTGCTTTCATGGAGCTGCATCCCAGACCCCTGGGTGGAGCTGTGACAATCAGCCTGTAACACTTCTCTCTGAGCTACTGGTAAAGGGACTGCCAAGTCTGGAAGTGCATAGGGCTGGAACACTGCAGCCATTTTGTCACTGTGAGGAGAGAACCTGCCTGAGGATGGAGACACCACCAGGGCCAGGCCTAGGGTGAGGCGGGTGAGGCATCGAGGGCATGGAATGTATGGAGGTGGCCCTCGCAGGCAGCAAGGGCACAGTTGGTCCTGCCCAGCACCATGGAAGGCAGAGCTGACAGGGGATAGAGTAGTTCCTGATGACATCGTTCCAGCTCCTGGATGCACCTGGGCCTGAAGCCACCGGCCCTGAGTTATTCAGTTATATGAGCCAGCACATTTCAGTTTGCTCGAGCCAGTTTGATTTTGATTTTCTGTCTCTTGCAACCAAAAGGCCCTTATATTATATGGGACCCCCACCTTACCCTGTTACTCCCCACCAAGGTTGGGAGGGGGATCTGGACCCCTCTGCAGACTCTGCCTGAGAATATCTAGACAGGTGTCCCAGGGCAGGGCACGCGTCTCAGACATCTCTGTCATCCTCCCAAGAGGCGAGTAGGTCCCTCACAGACAGGGCTCCTGCCCTCCTTGGAAACCCCCAAATCCTTGAGGCTGCCCTTAGCCCTGGACCCTCATCCCCCAAGGGTGCCAGGGGCAGGAAACTGGAGGTGAAAGAGAAGGGGCTTCAGGGCAGGCAGTGCTGTCTGCATTCCAGGAAAACTGGAAGCCGAGGACGAGGATGGGTGGCTGTTAGAAAACGCACATGGCTACATGGCGCCCTAAGAGAGCAGGAAGCTTGCAGTTGGAACGAAGGTTCCGGAAAGCGAGGCAGCTCTTGGGCACCCGGATCATAAACGTGCGTGTGCCGTTTGTGGTGTTCAGGCAAGCACGGGGAGACTGGCCCGCGCTCTCGGCCCCAGCCGGGGCCGCCGTTCTCTTCTGGGAGCTGTTGAGGGTTCGGAGCACTCTGCCCCCGACACCACGTGGGGACGCTTTCCATGGGCCGCCTGCCCCTCCCCGCTCCTGTCCCCCGCGTCAGCCTCCTGGCCGCGCTCACGGCCGATGTATTTGGAACCAAAGGCTATGATGTGATAAACGTCAGAACATCCACCTCCCTGGATTGCGGAATTACAGAGAAAAGCGGACGGTTAGCCTGGAAGGCAGAGCGACGGCCCCCAGAGCGGCCCCTGCCCTGGTCCCCCGACTGCGTGTCGCCTTTTCCTGCCACGATGGACTTGGCAGCTGTGATTGAGAAGGACCTTGGGAAGGGAGATGACCTGGTTTACTTGGGGGGCTCCAAAGGCAATCTCAGGGTCCTTTCAAGAGGGGGCAGGGGCCAGAGTCAGGGAAGGTGACGTGAGGACGGACGAAGGGGCCGGCTGATGCAGGAACGGGCCACCAGCCTAGGAACATGGGCGGCCTCCAGAGGCTGGAGAAAGCGAGGACATGGCTTCCCTCCTTGAGCCTCCAGAGGAGCCTTGGCTTTAGGAGTTCTTACCGCAGAGCCGTGAGGGGAGAAATTCGTGTTGTTTTAAGCTACTGAGCCTGTGGCCATTTGTTTTAGCAGCAACAGGCACTCACACTTTTGCACATTTTGGGTAAATAATGAACCTGCTGTGTCCTTGGTGGACACACCAGCAGGTGCTATGTGCTTAGTATATGTGCTAGTGGGTAATGTGTGCTTGGTAGGCATGCTGATGGGTGCTGGGTGCTTGGTAGACAGGCCAGCAGGTATTTGTGTGCTTGGTAGACATGCCAACGGATACTGAGTGCTTGGTAGATGTGCTGACAGGTGCTGCATGCTTGGTAGGTGCACTGATGGGTGCTGGGTGCTTGGTAGACATACCAAAGGGTGCTGTATGCTTGGCACACATGCCAACACGTGCTGGGTACTTGGTAGATGTGCCAACAGGGGCTGAGAGATGGCAAGGGACAGCCTTGGCACTGGTTTGGCCGAGGGGCCCGGGATGCTGTTGTAGGTCTGAATGACCCTCGGGGGTCTGGGGGTGACTTGTCGGTGGGATGGAGCATGTCAGAGGGAGGAGCGGTCTGGGCCCTGCACCTCCTCGTTCTGCCTTGGCTGCAGTGTGTCCCCGTGGGCTGTGCCCCCTGTTGGATGATGTGGTCTCTGACACTCATGAGGTTTTGTCACTTCAGACGTCGCACTTGCCATCTAAGAGATCCCTGGGGCAGATTAAAAGGTAAAGACAGGAACCCTGACATGCAGTTGGAAACAGAGGGTGGCACCTGGGGCTTCCTGTTAGAGCATTCCTCCGTTTTCCTGCCTGCCTCTCGACTGCTCCCACCTGTCCTGATTTAAGCTGCTAGGATTTACTTTCTGTTGCTCAAACCGCCCTGGGAAGGGGAACTCATCCGCTGCCGTTCTTTTCCAGCCCATATATGTGGAAATCACCATAAGCAGAGTTTGTGCAATCTATTTATGCAAAACACTGCCTTTATTGCTCACTGAGATTGAAAGCTAGAGCAAACACTCGCTTTGCTGGTCTGCTGAGTAGCGTGTTGGGAAAATGTGGAGTTAATGACACAGCATAAACTATAGCTCAGTTCTTGTAATAATTTTGTTATGGTCAATCTAAGCTTAATATCCTTTCTTTGTAGTATTTTCTGCTGCCCTAAATCTTTCCTCTGAAAAGCAATAATCGGAAGGCCATCAGTGGAGCTTATGGGGAAACACTTGCGCTTAAGCCGACCCTAATTATGGGATGTCAGCACCACTGCCTCTTCCCCGATGGTGCGGTGCGTGGACTGGCCCCGGCGAGGCGGCTGCACCCGGGTCGGTTTCTGCCTCATAACGAGTGAGTCAGACCCTGCTGTCCTTCCCTGGGGCCACCATAACAAAGTGCCACAAACTGGGTGACTTACAGCCAGAGAAATGTTTTCTCTCACAGGTTTGGAGGCCACAAGTCTAAATCCCGGTGTTCGGGGTGGCTGACGCGGGCTGGTCGGAGCTGGGGCCAGACTGCACAAGTTTCCCTCTGGCCTCGGTGGGGCCGCATCTGCCCATTTCCCCTGGGCAAAGCCAGCCCCGTGCCACGGTTATGGGATTTTACTTCTGGATCATTTTGATACCTTTGTCTTTTTATTTTCAACAGTGGTGACCTCTCCCTTTCCATCCTATCAATTAGCGTTTCTGTTACCCTCCTCTGAACTCAGAGCTCAGCTGCTCATGGAGCCTTCTGCTTTGTTTTTCCAGTTGACCTATTGTGTTTTCACTGAAGTGCTGCTTTTTTATGGGCCCACGAGAGAAGGAAGGGGACATTTAGTCTCAGGGCGTTTTCTCAGACCTTCACAATGGCTGTGGCTCCCCGGTGGACTCCACTCTCCGGCTTTGTCTAACAAGGCGTCAGGATGTGTCTCACCCTTTCTCTTGGCTGGTGTAATTCTCATGCTGTCCTATTGAAGAGGTAAAATACCAGAGCTGATGACGTCATACACAAACGGCTTACTTTCCTAGTGCCATTAAATTCAACAAAATATGTCGTGGTGGACTTTTGACTTCTGCCAGCGTCACTGGAGCCTGCACTCGGGCACATTTACAAAGGGAGGTGTAGACGAGTGCTGATCAACCTGCATTTTTATTAATAAAAACTGAACCTATTGCAGTCAACGGGAAAGCAGCCCCTCTGGCTGTAAGAGTGAACCTTAGGCTGTTCCATTCATATTTTAAAAACAATGCATCTTCTTCCTGAGCCATGCTGGGCATCCAAACATTTTCTGGCTCCCCAGTTGGTACCAGCGTCAGTGCTAGAGCTGCCGTAACATAGGGCCACAAACTGGGTTGTTCAAAACCACAGAAGTTTACTTGGTTTACTGCAGGCTGGCAGGCTGAAACAAAGGCGCAGGGCTGAGCGCCTGCTGACACCTGCAGGAAAGGACCTGCCCCTGGCCCTTCCCCTGGCTGCTGGTGGTGGCCGGCACCCTTGGCGTTCCAGGGCTCATGGAACAATTCCATCTCTGCCCCTGTCTTCACATGCATGTCTTCCCCGTGTGGTCTGGGTCTCCTCTACCCTCCTTACGAGGACATCAGTGTATTGTATTAAGGGCTCCGGTGAGCCCATCTTAACTTAGCTAATTAGCAATGAACCTATTTCCAAATAAGGTCCCGTTCTGGGGTACTAGGGATGTGGTGGTTTGATTTTTTTATGGACCTCATGATTTTTAAGGAAAATCATGTCTTTAGAGCTAATCCACCCTGTGGGTGTGAACCTATTGTAGGTGGAACCTTTTGATTAGGTCACTTTGGTTAAGGACCTTTTGATTAGATAACTGCAGTAGGGCGTGACCCAGGGTGGGTCTTAATCCTCTTACTGGGGTCCTTTATAAATGGGATGATGCAGAGAGAAACCCCCAGAAGCTGAGAGAGAAAGTCTCAGAAGCCAGAAGCTGAAATCAACAGAACCTGGGAGAGAGAAAGCCAGAGGAAGCCAGAGGCTGAAAGCAGTGAGATCGGAGGAGAAGGGAGACAGCAGGCGCCACCATGGTGTCCTGCCATGTGGCAGGAGTCCAGAGTGTGGCTTGATGCCTTGATCTGGACATTTCCATGGCCTCAGAACTGTTAGCTTTCAACCTAATAAAGCCCTACTATAAAAGCCAACCCATTTCTGGCATGTTGCTTTCAGCAGCTTTTAGCAAATTAAAATATGGGGTTAGGACAGTGGCCACTGGAGGTGCTGAAGTCAGGGAGAGGGAAGACGAGGTGTAATATGGGGGCATTTTCAGGACTTAGAATTGACCTGGATGACATTGTGGTGACAGATACAGGCCATTATATATCCTGCCATAGCCTACAGAATTGAGTGGGAGAGAGTGTAAACTGCAATGTAAACTGTAGTCCATGCTTAGTGGCAATGCTCCTGAATGTGTTCATCAATTTCATTGATGAAAGAAGTTGTTAATGTGGGGAAAAGTGGGAGGTCTGGGGAGTGGGGCATATAGGAATCCCTTATATTTTTTTATGTAACAATTTATATAATCTAAGTATATTTTAAAAATAAAAAATATATTAAAAATACGAGGTTAGGACTTGAATATATCTTTTTTGGGGGATATATTCAACCCATAACAATGTCCTATGGGCATTTTATCTGCACTTAAACCTGGAATTGATTTCACACTACTAGTCCTGGGTTACAGATTCAGTGTAAATCAACTATCTAGGCCAAAAGGCTAGAATTTATTTGCCTCCCAAAGGACATTTGTGCAGTTGGTAGTGTGAACATGTGCTTTAATGGGTGCCAAACCTGATCATGTGTGCTAATCATCATGAGCCCTGAGGCCCCAGGGACTGCCCCAACTGCCCCCCCAGGGCAGCTGGGGGGCAGGGGCTGGGGGTCTGGAGCCAGCCTGCCTGGGATCCTCTCCTGTCTCTGCCTCTTACCAACTGCTACTTAACTTCTCTGTGCCTCGGTCTCCTCTGCAGGGTGGAGACCCTGACAGAATGCGCTGTCCGGGTAGAGCAGCGGTTAAACTGTTTTATGCATGTGCAGGTGCACTGCCTCGGTGAGCGGCTGAGGCAGTGCATGGGGAAGGAGCAAAGCTGTGCAGACCGAGCTGGGTGTAGAGCTGGTGGCCCTTTGGGCCTGATCTTCCAAACCAGCTCTCAGAATTCTCAGAGCCTGAGCACTTGGGGGCAGCAGCTCTCCCCGTAAAGACCTACTAGATCCATTCCTTCGAAGGGACAGGGTGGGGGGCAGTTTCCCCTCCACCGTCCATCCAAGGAGCTTTGCTTGTCTCTTCTTTGAGCTGCTGGAGAACTGACTCCCTGGCTGTGGAGGACGAGGCTCAAGCAGTCTCCTTCCCACTGCAGGTCTCGCCCACCACACAGGTTCACACAGGTGATGGATGGAGTGGGCCCTTCAGGGGGCACAGGGCAGGTGGATGGACCTGCAGGGCCAGCGGGGCATGGGCTTCTGGGCAAACAGAGCCTGCAGCAGAAAGCAAATGGGTTTTTAAATGAGGGTTTTAAAAAAACTTGTAATCAAGTAATTTGACCTTTGGTTCTAGAATGTGCTGCCGTCACCTTTATCACACACTGGGGCGGACAGAGCTCTTGGCGGGTACTGCCTGATGGATGGACAGAATGAGAGATCGGCTTCTGCTGAGGGGGTGAGCTCCTCATGCAGTGGCTGACCCGTGGACATCAAGCATGCTTCCCCTAGCAGCGTGGGCGGTGGAGTCTGCAGGTGCTGGGGGGAGGGGGTTGCTAATAAAATAGATCAGAAACCCTAATGCAGTCTAAGACCCTTCGAAGAGACTCACTGTGTGGGCTTCCGTACCCCACTGTAAGCGAGGGGTTTCTGACCTTTCTTCGTAAGCATGGACTCCATTTAGTATCTCTTCCAGGCCATTCACATTTTGAAAGTTTTTTTTAACCACTTCCCCTCCAACCACACACACGGACACATGTGCACATACACATCACGTACCAGGTAAGCATGCCAACCCCCTTTAGCAATCAGAGACCCCTCTGCTTCCAGTCACAGCCTCTGCCAGCATCGGCCAGAATCAGCTCCCCAAACCCATGGGATTCAGCCGGAGGGGCTTGGGAGCTGCACAACAGGAGCGTGTAGACTCCGTTAGCCAGCTGGGTTGCTGCGGCCCCAGGCTGGAGTCTTGGGTTGGATGGCCTCTAAGGTAGGGTGGCAGATTCAACAAATAAAAACCGAGGAACCGACATTTGCGTGGGGCATATGTATACCAAAAATTCCTCATTTCTTACCTGAAATTCAACTTCTCCTGGGGGTCCTGTATTTTATCTGGCAGCCCTACTCTAAGGTCTCTTCCTGCTGGGCCAGTCCATGATGCTGTGGTCTCCATGGAAACCCCGAGATGTCTGGATGGATGGAGATGGAGATGGAGGAGGGAGAGGGGCTGTGGGCCCTGGGTGGAGGTCTCAGGGCCTAAGCCTTGTGCTCGAGCAGGATGGGAACCTTTGCCTCTCGACAGCCCACCTGGGACAGGGGTGCTGCTGGCAAGGCTGGGCACCCAGTCCCCTTCTCTGCAGAGAGCTGGGGGCTCTCTCTGCTTGAGGGGTGCTCAGAACCAGTTGAGGGGACTTTTTCTCATGGGGTACAGAGAGATGCTGAGATGAGAACATGAGCAGGACTGAGTGGGACACGGAGAGCTGTGCAAACATCACTCAGGCTGGACGCCCAGCTGCCTTGCCCATGCCCACGCACTCATCCTGCAGGCATTGGCGAGCCCCCTCCAGGTCTAGGTGATGACTGTACCTTCCTTTCTTCATGCTGCTGGCCCCTTGCCCCTGGCACCTGGCTTCCTAGCTCTGGGCTAAACCTCGGGAGGAAAGTCACCGGCCAAGAGTCAGGAAAGCTGGTGTGCCCTGGCTTAGCTTCCAAATCACTGCAGCCCTGGGGAAGCCATTGGAGTTTAGTGGCCACAGTGTTCTCATCTGTAAAATGGGAGCCATGAGACAGTCTTCACAGGTCTGCTGTGAGCACCAAGGGATGCAATGGATGCAAAATTATGCTAAAAAATTAAAAGCGAGCCACAAATAAAGTGTCATCTCCTAGTTATGGCTTGCATTCAGAAAAGCAAGCAAGTAATCCTTGCATTTGTTTTTTTGAAATGAAAACTTCTTTTATCTGATCATAAAGATAAGGTTCACCCAGGTAGTAAACCATGAAACAGTGAATGGTGGAGAAGCCCAAAGCTCCCTGTCCCTCTCTCCAGGGAAGTCCCTGTTCACATCTCTTCGAGGCAGCGGGCACCCACAGCACACACTTATATAGAAGCGCGATGCTGCCACACAAGTTGTAATTGTCTTCGCTCGGCCACACGTCATTCACATGTGCAAGCAAATGTCGGCATCTCCCATTCTTATTACTAGCCGCGTTGGGTGCCATTGAGTCGATGTAGCATCATTTGTAGAACCCACCACACAGTTGTGGCGTGCAGGCTTTTCCGCTATGGTGTACGTACACGTTTGCACAGTTGTCTAATGACCTCCTTGGGATGGACTCTCAGGGGAGGACTTGCTGGCTCGAGGGTCTCTGCAGTTTGGAGATGGACTCCTGCTGCTCGTCTGTGGTGGCTGCCACGCTTTACTGTCACTAGTACCTTACTTTCAAACCTTTGCCAGTCGGATGTGTGGGAAGTGAGAGCCATCGCTGTTTCTATAGCTGGGTCCTTGGGACGCGTGTGCCAGTCTCCTCTGATCCTGAACCTGTCTCCTCGTCCTCTGGCTTTCCTGGGTAGGACCTTTGTCAGATCAATCGGAGGGCTGTCCATTGTGCTTTCAGTGTCTACACCTTCAGAAGCGTGGACCCCACTCACCTGTGACTCGGAAGGAAGACTCAGAGAGGAACACAACGGCGGCCTCTTTAATTGTTGACAGCGAGAGGTAGGAAATCATTGCAGAAAGAAAACTCGGATGATAACCCTCCCTCTTCAATCACGACTGTGCCTGCAGTGTGGTGCAAAGAAGTATGAAAAATGGCCAGCAGTGGGCAGCGAAGATAAATGGGTGGAAAAGATTTACAGGCTCTCACTCCTGAGAAGAATGGGGAGGCTGTGAAAGAGAGAAGTTGAAGGGCATTTAATCCAAAAGAACTTTCCTTGCCAGCTGTCGGGTTCCTTGTAGGAAGGAAGCATTTTGTGTGCTGAAAAGTCTGCTTATTCCACAGATAGAAAACTCCACGTCCAACGTGGACTGGCTCGTGTGCCCCGGTTTGGACATGGTCAGCATTCTGGGGGGGTGGGGGGTGGATCCACAGTAAATAGGAGCTCTTCCTCAAGATGGCACTTCAGTTAAGGTGCAGCGCTGCCGAATCAGGCTGGGATTTAATCCAGATGCTGGAGTCCTTTACAAGCAGAGTAAAGTCAGACAGAGAGAGGAAGCTGTGAGGAGAAGCCGAGACCCAGCGGAACCTGGAAGAGAAAGGAAAAGCTGCCCTCGTCATCGCCAAGTGACGGAAAAGTTCAGGGCCCAGGATCGCTGGCAGCCAGCCACAGAGCACCACAGTCTTTGGGGATAAAGCGTCACCTTGCTGACGTCTCCATTTTGGACTTCTGGCCTCAAAACCATGAGCCAATAAATTCCCGCTGTTTAAGCCACCCCCTTGCATGGTATTTGTTTTAGCAGGAGGGGAACTAAGACGATCATGTGTTCAAAAATTTGTTTCTTTCCAATCCTCCCAGTGCCTTGAATCTCAACACATGATGCTCAGAAGTCTAATCAGAGCCACAGCCAAGTGCCTCGCTTCAGAGGGGGATGCCAGCCGGCTTTGCCAGCCTCCCAGGAGGGCCGAGGAGGCCTTGCCAGCACCAGCCCCAGGAGGGCGCCGGGTGGGCCTGGGCCCCGCACACATCGTCTGCCCACCTTGGTGGTTCCCAGGAACCTGGCAACCCCCGGCGCCTTGCTTGCCCCGGCTTTGCCCCTCCCGCTAGCCCCACTCCTTCCTCTGGGCCAGCTGTGTCCTGCTGGAGGTCAGGGTCAGCAGAGCTCTGCCCTCTGGAGACTCCCTGTCGAGGTGGTGGGGCCAGGTGGAGGTCACCGCATGCTTTTGGGGATGAGGTGGGGCGAGCCTCTGTGCAGACGACACGTGCAAAGACACGTGGCCCCTGTGGGTGGCGAGCACAGTGTGAGGGTGGGCGGGCTGGCCCTGGGCCCTGGGGGAGGCTCATGGCAGCCACTCCGTGGGGGCAGGACTCCTCACCGAGTCCACAGAACGGCAGCTTCTCCCCGCGCCGGAATTAGTCAGCCAAAGGGGTGCTAATGCAATATACCAGAGATGGGCTGGTCTTTCTAAAGGGTATTTATTTGGGGTAGAAGTCCACAGTTACCAGCCCAGAAAGCGTAAGTTTCTTCCCTCACCAAAGTCATTGCCACGTGTTGGAGCAAGACAGCTGCCGACGTTTGGCAGGGTTCAGGCTTCCTGGGTTCCTCTCTTCCCAGGGCTGCGTATCTCTCCGGGCTCAGCTCCTCTGGTTCCTCCACAAGGTCAGCTGTAGACTATCAGGCAAACGGCTCACTTCTCTTCTCCTGGGCCCTTCTCTCCACCATCAAAAGTCCAACATCAAAAGTCCAACTTCAGAACTTCAACTCAAAAACTGCTCCCTCTGTCCTCTGCCCTGCCCTCCATATTCGATTCCCCACCCACCCAGGGGTGGGGCTCAACGCCCTACTGACGTGGCCCAGTCAGTGCCCTAATCATAACCTAATCATGCCCAGATTAACAGACCAGTTTACAAGCATGACCAATTATATTTTTGGAATTCATAATTACATCAAACTGCCAAATGGCTACAAGCGAATAAGCTCCCAACCCCCCGGAAACCCCAAAGGGTAAAGCACAAGACGGAGGCCCCGGGACACAGGCCTGGAGACTGCTGCTGCCTCCCCTTCACAGCCTCTGAGTCCCTGCTGCTGGGGAACCGAGCTTTCTCGCTGCCTACTGCTCTGATGCGATTAGACGAGAGAGAGCTGTTTGCGCAGAGCTTCATCAGCGGGCTGCTTGGGGCAGGGTGACCAGAAGGCTGGTTTGCTGGGGAGGTGGGGTGGGCCATCGTCACTGGTAGTTTTTAGTAGCACGCCCTTTTACTCTCACAACTGGTTCAGTCGGGGTGGTAGATCACATCACCCCCTCCCATTGGGTGCAAGGCCGCGGGGCGTCACGCAGCACAGCCACCTGGAGCCCAGGCCTCGTGCTGGACGTGGAGGGTGGGCTCTGGCCGGCCTCAGGAAGCAGACCTTCCCGCAGACCCAAACCAAGGTTAGCCTTGCATCCTGGTCCCAGTGGGAGACTCGCCCTGGTTGGAGGGGACAGTCATCGTGGCGGTGAGGGAGCTGGGAAAGCCTCCCCAGCCGCTCCCTCTGCCGGCACACGCACTTGTGCATTTAGGAATGGCGGCGACTTGAGCGGCGGCTCTGGCCACTGCCCGCCCCACCTCCAGACGCCCAGGGTGTCCTTGCCCAACTTCCTCGCTTTGGTCCAGCACCTGTCGCCAGCTGCTCCCTTCACTGCTGGGAAGAGCAGAGGCTTTGGACTTTGTCACATTACTAGTATACGATTTGTGCACGTGGCTACATCCCTCTGAACCCCAGTTTCCATATCTGGTGAAACGGGACAGAGTGTGGCAGAAATAACTGTGGGAAAGTGTCCGAGCACGTGGCAGGGCTCAGTAATTGCTTGCTGAGCGGCTCGAGGTCCAGCACACGCAGCTCCACTGCAGCCCAGGACCCACCCTCCCTTCCGTCCCAACACTGGTGGTGATGGTAGCAGAGGTGGCCTGGGCAAAGCAGTGCAGCCTTTCCACTCGGACAGGAGCCCCTCTGCGACTCTGGACCCCTGTAAACAGGCGAACGTCAAAGCTGACCTGATCCACAGCTATTGCTTTTAAACCAACCGATCGGCGTAGAGGTAAACGTTTCATCTCGGCGGGCGGGTATATTGGCCTGATGTGCTTTTATTCTAACACTGAGGTCTCGTCTCCGATGGTTGGACTTTGGCTTTGGCTTGCGGGGTCACTGTTTTCGGAGGAGCTCTCTGTCCTCACACAAGACTGAGCCCTGCTCCCCACTGCCTCCTCAGCCCGCCTCTGGGTTCCTGCTGGTGCTGCCAGCTGTGGCCGTGGCTGCTATCGTGCCTTGTTCCTCTTTCCATGCACACCCCTGTGCCTTGTCTCCTCATGTCCTTCCTTCGAGGCTTCTCTCAGAGGCCACCTCCTCCAGGGTGCCCTCCTGGTCACCACCCGCCAGGCCTTCTGTCGGCTCGGATGAAAGGTGCCGCGATGCGTCAAGGACCTGTTTCACGTGCGCCAGGAGCGTGGAGGCAGGGCCGGCCCCTGGCTCATCTAGTCCCACCCCTCCTGCACACACCGAGCACAGCCCCTTGCGTGGCTCTGGAGCTCAGTTCCTATTTTCCGGGTGGGTCTGTTGTGCTACGAGCATGGGGAGGCCAGTGCTCACCCGTCCTGTGCAGCCGGAACAAGCTCCCCAACCCTGCTCGCCTTTTACTCCTTCTCAGAAGTCCAGCGCTCACCTCCAGCTCAGGCTAAAGCCTCTCGTCTCTGCCCCCAAGGCCACTGCAGTCCCTTCCAATCCGCCACTTGGCCCCACATTGCACTCGGTTACAATAGCCTGGAATTCCTGCTGGGGCAGTGGCTATGACAGATTTGCCCTGTAATTTTTTTTTCTTTTAATATTCTTTCATAGGCATTTTTCATAAATTTATAAATTCTTCCTTGATATCATTCATAACAGTGGCATAAAATGTTACCGTATGGATGTACCATGATTTATTTCAGCGTTTCCTTTTTATTATTGGATATTGAATTTGTTTCCAGGGGGTTGACATTTAAAAAGATACACTGATGTGTCTGGGTGCGTCGGGCGTGTCTGGATTGAGCGCGGCTCCTCAGGATGAACTCTCGGGGGTTCAATTACCCGGCCAGGGGCGCCGCGTAGCTCCGAGGCCCTGAGTCCTCCCCGCAAAGAAGCCGCCTGCCGCGCGGGGTCCCGACACCGCCCGGCAGCGAGGCCAGGCCCGAGGGAACCCGGCTGCAGCGCCTGGATTTTAATCTCCTTAACGCACACGTGGGGAACGGAGCGGCCTGGGGGCGGCTGCCGGCTGCCCACGGAATCGGCCCTGTGACCAGGTCTAAGGAAGGGCATACCCGGGCCAGGCTGCATCTCTGGACACAGATCCCGGGGCACCTTCCTGGTGGCGGCTCCTCTCAGCCCGCGCTGCAGGCACTGCTCACAGCCGCGGGGAGGGTGCTGTCTGTGCAGCCGAGGCTGGGTGGCTCCCGGGCTCCTGAGCAGGCAGACCCCCACTCAGCTGCCGCCCTGAGCCGGGGCCGTCACTGGTGGCACCCCAGGGCCCTCTTCCTGTGCCGGGGCTTTGCCTGCCAAGCCGGGGGTGGGGGCGGCAGGTTCCAGCTCTGCCCCCACCACTGCCCCAGCCCTGGGCCCCCACCCATGGGGCAGGATACCATCCCTGTGGTAGACGGCTAGCTCCAGCGCCTGCCCTTGGGGCATGTGAGTGTGAGTATGTGCGTGTGGGCGTGCAAAATGCATGTGAGTGGGTGTGTGTTTGTGAGCATATGAGGGTGTTTGTGTGTGTATGTACATATGTGAATGTGTGAGGTGCCTGTGAGCGTGTATGGCGTTTGAGTGTGAGCTTGTGAGTGTGCGTGTGTGGGTCTGTTGTAGTTCTTGTGTGCATGATACGGCCTTGGCTCTTTTCTGTGTCAAGTTGGTAATTTAGGCCCCTCCACCCCCCTGCACTTGAATGCAGCTAGATGGGGTTGGATGTTCCTTGTGTCCTGCAGGCCCAGGTGTGCCCAGGTGTGCCTAGACGTGCCTAGACTCTGACCCCACCAATACCCTGCCCCAGCTCTGGAGCAAGAGAAACTCAAGACTCAGAGAGGATGCGGTGCCCCTGGCTGGGGTGGGGTGGGCTGCATGAGCCCCCCTGGGCAGCCCCGGCTCAAGGGAGGACTGACAGTCCAGGGTATGGCCAAAGGTGTGTCTCAGGTCCCAGGATGGGCCAAGGTCATGGGTCAGCCCTTTAACCTCCTGGATCCCTGCACCTGGCTGGGCCTAGCTGGCCACAGCTGGGCGGCCCTCGGCCCACGGGGATGCTGATGGATGGGCCAGCAGCTCCCAGCACGGGCCTCGAGGGGGCCCGAGGGGGGCGAGCCGTGGGGCAGGGCTGGGTGGTGCTGAGGGGGTGCGCCATGGAGCACTCTGGGAACCCCCTCTGTGGGTGGCAGGAATGTGAGGACTTGCTCTTCGTGAAGGCACAGCCCCTCCTCCTGAGGGTCTCAGCAGAGGGCAGGGAGCTGGGACCGGTTCCCACTGGGCTGGCCAGGCGCGATGGCTTTCGGGACAGATTCTGGAACAGAAGTTCTGCAGGTGATTTTCCACTTGTCGGGAGTTTAGCCAAAATATGGTGCCTAGGTCAGGCCTCTGTGAGCCGTCTTTGCCAGAAGTCACCGTGCATTTTAATGATGCGTTACTTCCCAGGAACATGGCCTTGCCTGACAGTGAAGTGTCACTGGTATTTTTTTTTTTTTTTTGAAGAGCTATAGTTTTTTAAAATATTGTTTATGGTGTTATATTTAATTTTTTTGACAAATTGCCTGAAAAATTTTTCAGTTTTACTTTATTGTTAATAAATTGGAAGAGGTGACACTGCGAATGATCTCTTTTCTATAGACTATACTATTTTAATTAATCTGGTAAATTGAGAGGAAATTCTTCTACGTGGGGGTTAGATTAATTTTTTTTTTGTCATAAAGAAGTATTTACACATTTGAACCTGATAGGGCCTGGAAAGCGAGGCAGGCTTGGGTGGATGTCCTTCAGATTCAACCAGCAGGTAGAGAAGGAGCTCCGGCCACACAGCTGTGTCTCCCAATGCAAGAGGCGCGGTGGCGGCAGAAGCTGTGTGCAGCCCATCTGGACTCACCCCGGTGCAGATCTTAGTAGAACTACTCCACTAAAAGATAAAAAATGTCAGGGCCAACGCTGACCTGCGTGGGGTGCCAGATGGGCAGGGACCCCAAGGCTGGGATGGGCAGAGCCGCTGCTCGCCTGCCCCACAAGCCCCCTACCTGGAGGTGGCCGGAACGAACCAGGGCCTACAGAGGCTCTGCGGAGGAAGGTTCTGGAAGGAGTCGGGAAAGAGGCTGGGAATGACCAGAGCTGCGTCCATTCTCCTACTTTGGTCGGGTGGGATGGAGAATGTGCCCCCACTGCGTGGCACTCCACACCCTGGTCAGTGCGTCCTTGTCCACGCGGCTTTGCAGTTGCAGAGGCGTTTCCTTGGCCTCCCTGGGGTGCAGCGCGGGCGCCGGGAGGATTTGGCCACAGGCTCGGGCGCGTGCCCAGGCTTTCCCCTTGCGCCTCGCGGCTCCAGCGGGCCCTTTGCCTGCAGTCTCCCCCCTCCCCCGGCTTGTTCTGCTTCCACCCAGAGGCCGAGTCCTGGCCTGGCTGGAGGATTTCAGAGGCGCCGCCCGCACACCTGGCTTGCCCCCCGGAGGGCTCGGCAGCAGGTGGGCTCTGAGCCAGTGCCCACGCCTGGGGGCCCGGCCGCCCCAAGGAGATGGCTCCAGGGCTCAGGGCACCCGGCCTGGCCGCCCGAGTCCCCGGCCCTTCCCTCTGAGCACCGCGGGCAGGACCGCCGTCCAGACTCCCGCAGTTCCGTCTGTCTGTCTGGCTGGCTTCATCCTCCGTGGTGGTTTTCTAAAGCCAGGAGCCAGGAAATCGATGGAACCACTGAGCAAAGGGGGATATGTTTTTCCATCATTAAATGTGACACCAGAGAACATAAACAAGTGAAAGCACAGCTGAGTTGCGAGGACAGCGGTGGCATTCCTTCCGTGTCCCCGGCAGTGGAGATGACCTAGCTCCGGTGGAAGCCGAGGGGTGGCGGCGCCCGGGTGACTCGGAGCCTGCAGTCCCCATGCCTAGAGCTTCTCCCTGGCTCTAGGGGGTGCTCTGGCTTTGTCGGCGGGCGGCGGCCGCGCCCCGGGAGTGGAGGA
>JAKSZT010054544.1:13211952-13258859 GCA_026826555.1 Tolypeutes matacus
TGTGTGTGTGCACATGGGTGTGTGAGGGCGTGACTGTGTGTGTGTGCGCATGGGTATGTGAGGGCGTGACTGTGGGTGCATGCATGGGTATGTGAGGGCGTGACTGTGTGCACATGGGCACAAGGGCATGGCTGTGCATGTGTGTGTGCATGGGCACGTGAGGGTGTTACTGTGCGGATGTGTTTGCATGGGTACGTGTGCATCTTTGAAGACAGCTGGGCACCGAGGAGATTTGCAGGGAGCACAACAAACCCCAAGGCCCCTCCCTTGGTTTTCCTGGACCCAGCGGGCTCATCAGTAAATGAACAAAATGCTCATTGCCCACCTTCCCCCCATGGCTCTTCTAAATATCCTAAAGTCAGAAAATGAAAACATAAAAAATGGAAGTGAAGATGCTGTTCACAGCAGAAAACCTTGTGCAAGCGTGTGCGGCTGGGTGAGTGGAGAGTCTCTGATGTCCACCATGCTAGGCTGGGGGGTCTGGGGTCTCCTCGGAGCTTCCTGTTGTCTCAGGGAATATCATGAATATTTCAAAACAAAATTGATTTCTTTTTAATGTATTGAAATCCATGTTCTCGTGGGTGGGGGGTGGAGAGGCATGGGCCTGTCAGCAGGGCTCCTTGCTGCCACCAGAACTTGCCTTTTTTCCGACATCCCTCCTCCTTGCTGCCTCCCTAAATCTCACCCATTTTCTAAGGACAAGGTCTCTGGAGTGGGGCGTGGGAAGAAAATGTTAGAATGACTCTTTATAACATTTTCATTTACAATCAGACAAGAAAGTAATATTTACTGATAGGGATGGGACCTGCCACCTCTTGTCTCTATGTCAGACCTCTGGGCTTCACCGACAGCACCCCAAGAGAGCGCTTCCAAGGCACACTGAGAAGTGCTGCCACCTACCTGTGCCAGGTGGATGGATTTACTGACCACCTCATCTCGGTGCAAGGAAATTATCCCCATCAAAAAGCGGGTTGTAAAGAGTCCTGCAAGGAAAGCATGGATGGAAGAGTTTCCTCCTGTAAATGGGATCTGGTGACAAGCCAACAGTGGAAATGTCCCTGCCTGGGACAAGCAGTTCGCCAGCTACCTCAAATAGGAAAACTGCCAGTGAAAATGAATGCCATCTCACTGGCTTTAGGTAAAGTTTAGGTAAAAAAAAAAAAAAACCTCAAAATTTTTATGGAGGCTATGTAAGATAAGAGTTTACATTCTTTATTCTTTTATGCAAATTAATTGTATTGTGGGATAGTTTACATAGAATATACACACCTGTTTTCCTGAATAGTGGGTGGGTTTTATCAGCGTTTATCTGTGTAATCACCACCACAATCAAGATATAGAATAATTCCATCAGCCCCCAAAGGGCCCTCCTGCCTCTTTGTAGCCGTCTCCCCACTTCCAGACCTGGGTCTACACTGATCCACTTTCTGTTGCATACCTGGTGGGTTTTGTCAGTTCTAGAATCTCACAGGAATGGTGCCACGTGGTTTGTCGTCTTTAGTCTCTGCTTCTTTTGCTCAGCATGATGGTTTTGAGGTTCAATCCTGTGGTTCTGAGCATAACTAGATATATTCTTTTTTACTGCTAAATGGTATTCCACTGATATGGCTACACTACAGTTGTCCATTCATTCATCTGTTGAGGGAAATTTGGGTTGATTCCAGATTTAGCTACTATGAATAAAGTAGTTTGAAAAATCATGTACAAGTCTTTTTTTTGGTGAATATAAGTTTTCATTTCTTTTGGCAAATTAGTTTTCCAGCTGCTAAAACAAGTACCATGCAATAGGTTGGCTTAAACAGTGGGGATTTATTGGCTTATGGTTTTGAGGTTAGGAAAAATCCAAAATTGAGGGGACAGCAAGGTGATGCTTTCTCCCGAAGATGGTGGTATCCAGGGGTTGGCTGTTGGCCATCCTTGGTCCTTGGCTTTGCCATCACATGGCCATGCACATGGCGGCATGTTCTCATTCCGTTGGCTTCCAGCCTCTGGCTGCTCCCCGTGGCTTCTCTTTCCGTGTCCAGTTTCAGCCACATCAGATTAAAGCTGACCCTCATTCAGTGTGGGCACCTTAACTAACAGCATCTTCAAAGGTCCTGTTTACAAAGGGTTCACCCCCCACAGGACTAGGGGTTGGGACCTGAACATGCCTTTTGTGGGGGACATGACTCAATCCCCAAAATATGAGCAATGTCTGCAAATGAAATAAATGGTAAGTGAAAATAAAGGCATGTTTAACTTTATAAGAAACTGCTAAACTGTTTTCCAAAGTGGTGGTACTATCTCATATTCCACCAGCAGTAGATGAGGGTTAAGTTTTTCTACATTCTTGTCAACATTTGTTATTGTCAGTTTAAAACCAACACTTTAACCATGCAAATAGGTGCGATATTTGTGTCTTGTGGTTTTAATATGCATTTCCTAATTATGAATGATATTTTCATGTGCTTATTGGCCATTTACATATGCCCTTTTACAAAGAATTTGTTCAAATCTTTTGTTTTTTTTTTAAAAAAAACTCTTTTTGTATTATTAAAGTGTAAGTTATTTATATATTCTAGACTCGTCCTTTCGTTGAATATATGTATTGCAAATATTTTCTTCCAATCTGTGGCTTTACATTTCATTTTCCTAATGGTGTTTTTCAAAAAACTAAAGTTTTATTTCTGATGAAGTCCAATATCCATTTTCTATCTTTTTGGTCCGTGCTTTATGTATACTACCTAAGAAAATTTAGCCTTCCTCAAGGTCTCAAAGATTTTCCCCGATGTTTTTTTTTAGGAGTTTTATAATTCTGGCTTTTATGTTTAGGACTTTTTTTTTTTTTTTTTTTTTCATTTTCTGAAGCTCATGATTTATTAAAAGAGTGAAGCTCTCCAAATGCAGAATCACAGAAATGTGGTGTTTTTATGTGCTGATATTAAACCAAGTAATGCTTTAACAGAGAAAAGTAATAAGATTCTTCTGTTCTCAAGGTAGTTACAGGATGTATAAAAAATACGTATGTTAAATAATAGTTCACTTTAGGCAATATAGATTGGGAAAGAGACCCAAATTTAAGATTACTTGAAGGTGCCCTCCTGCTAGTGCAGTAACTGGGTCTCAGTGACAGCATGTTGTCAGATCTACCCATGGGCCATGATAGGCCACAGTGATCGCCATAAGTCCGTGCAATTTTAAAGGCAAATGCTTTTATTTGCTTCCCAGGGCATGTATGATTAAAGGAACAGTAGGATTTGGGGGTCATTTTAAAAAAATAACCGTTTTGAGATAATTGTAGATTCACATGCAGCTGTAAGAACTAATACAGACAGGTCCTGTGCACCCTTTACTCAGCTCCCCCACAGTAACTTCTGGAAAAACTATAGTGGAATGCCATAATCAGGCTATCCACACTGACGCAATCAAAATGCAGAACGTTTCCAGGCCCACAAGATGCCTCCTGTTGCCCTGTTAGAGTCACTCCCACTTCTCGCCTTCCTCCACCCTCTCCTTGATCCCTGGCACACACTAATCTGTTCTCCATTTCATCAATTTGCCATTTGAAGAATGTTTTACAAATGGAATCATACCATTTTTAACTTTTTGGGATTGGCTTATTTCACTGAGCATAATTCTTTGGAGATTCTTTCACCCAGAGCTGAATTGTGTGAACCAGTAACTCACTCCTTTTTATTGCCATATTATTCCATGTTATGGATGTTACATGGTCTTTTTTTAAACCATTTTCCCATTGGTTAAACAACACTGGGTTGTTTCCAGTGTTTTGCTATTAAGAACAGCTTTCATAGGTGTTTGTGTTCAGATTTCCACAGGAACATAAGTCTTTATTCTCTGGGGTAATTGTCAACAGTCCAATTGCTGATTCATATGGTTGCTGCATAATTTAGTTTAGTTTTAATGGAAACTACCAAAGTGTTTTCCAAAGCGGCTCTGCCATTTTGCATTCTCACCAGCAATAAATATATGAGTAATCCAGTTTCTTCCCATCTTAGCCAGCATTTGGTGGTGTCACTACTTTTTATTTTAGCCAGTCTGATAGGTGTGTCGTGATATCTAATTGTAGTTTTAATTAACTACAGTTCTATAATGGCTAATTATGTTGAACATCTTTTCATGTGCTTATTTGTCATTTGTATATCCTCTTTAGTAAAATGTCTTTTCATGTCTTTTGCTCATTTTCCAATTGGAGTATTTTTATTGTTGAGTTTTGAGAGTTCTTTATATATTCCAGATATTAGTCCTTTTTTTTAGATATATGATTTGCAAACATTTTCTTCTATTTGGTAGCTTGTCTTTTCATCTTCTTAACAATGTCTTTTGCAGAGCAGAATCTTAATTTTGAAGTTCAGTTTACTGATTTATCCTTTTATGAATCATGCTTTTGGTATCAAGTTGAGGAGCCCTTCTTTATCCCTGAATCTCAAAGATTTTCTCTTATGTTTTTGATTCTAAAAAGTTTTATAGTTTTGAATTTTACATTTAAATTCATGATCCATTTGGAGTTAATTTTTGTATAATGTGCAAGACTTAGGTTGAGGTTCATTTTTTGCCTGTGGATGTCCAGTTGATCCAGCACCATTTGTTGCAAAGTCTCCTTTCTCTATTGAATTGCATTTGTACCTTTGTCAGAAATAAGTATTTCTGGGTTTTTGGTTCTATTTCATTGATTTAATGATGTGTGTTCCTCCACACAGTCTTGATTATTGTAGCTAAGTAATAAGTCTTGAAATCAGGTAGTCTGAGTCATCCCACTTTCTTACTCTTTTTCAAATTATTTTAGCTATTTTAGTTCCTTTACCTTTCCATATAAATTTTAGAATACTCTCAACTATATCTACAAAAAATCTTGCTGGGATTTTGATAGGAAAACCTTTATATCAATTTGGGGAGTATTGGCATCTTTACTATGTTGAGTCTTCCAATCCATGAAGATGGTATGTCTCTCCATTTATATAGATCTAGTTTGATTTCTTTTTCAGCACTGTATACTTTTCAGCACACAAATCCTGTACCTAATTTGTAATATTTGCACCTGATTATTTCATTTTTTGGTGATTGTAAATGGTATTGTGTTTTTAATTTCAATGTCCATGTGTTCAATATAGTAAATACAATTGATTCTTGAATTTTTGTCTTATATACTGACAGTTTGAAGCTGGGTGGACCCCAGAAGATCATGTTCTTAAAGCTAATCCATTCTTGTGCATGTAAACCTATTGTAGATGGAACCTTTTGATTATATTCAGTTACGGGACCTCCTTTTTAGTTAGATCACTTCAGTAGGACATTACCCAGCGACTCTTAATTCTCTTACTGGATTAAAAAGCTGCAGACACAGAAAGAAAGCCAGAGAGACAGAGGGGAACCCAGAAGCTGTGAGCAAAGGCCCCAGGAATAGAAGCTGGAATCAATGGAATACAGAGGCTGAGAGGAAGCCACTTTAGCTAGAAACTGAAAGGAATGAGGCTTGGAGGAGAGCAGAGAGATGAGAAGACGCTGCCATTGTATCCTGCCATGTGCCTGATCACCCACAGCTGCAGCTTGGTGAGAAAACATCTCTGATGATGCCTTGATTTGGACACTTTCACGGACTCAGAACTGTAAGCTCATAAGTTAATAAATTCCCATTGTAAAAGCAAACTTATTTCTGGTATATTGCATTGGCAGCCTTTAGCAAGCTAAAACACTTGCTGAACTCATTTATTAGTTTTAGGAATATTTTTTTGTAGATTCTTTGGGGTTTTCTATTTAGGTAATCATATAATCTATAAATAGGAATATTTTCTTTCTTACTTTCTAATATCTATGCCTTTCAATTCCTTTTCTTGAGTTACTACATTGGCTAGAACTTCCAGCACTAAGTTGAATAAGAGTGGTGAGAGCAGACATTCTTGTCCTGTTCCAGATCTTAGTGGGAAAGCATTCAGTCTTTCATCATAAAGATAATTTTAGCTGTAGGATTTTTGTAGATATGCTTTATCAAGATGACGAAATTCTCCTATATACCTATTTATCTGAGTTTTTAAAAAATTTATAAATAGATGTTGAATTTTGTCAAATGCTTTTTTCTGCATTGATTGATGTGATTACATGGATTTTTTACTTTCAGCCTGTTAATATGGTGGATTACAATGACTGATTTTCAAATATTTCAAATACCCCACTTGGTCACTGTGAATAATTCTTTCTATATGTTGATTAATTCTGTTTGCTAATATTTTGTTAAGGGTTTTGGCATCTATATTCCTGAGGGATATTGGTCTGTAGTCTTCTTTCTTTTCTCTCTTTTTTTTGTACTATCTTTGTAGGTTTTGGTATGAAGGGCAATGTTAGCTTCATAAAATTAATTGTGCAGTTCTCCCTCCTGTTTGATTTTCTGGCAGAGGTTATGTTAATTCTTCTTTAAATGTTTGGTAGAACTCGCCAGTGAAGCCATCTAGGCATAGAGATTTCAATTTTGGGGATTTTAAAATTTCAAATACAGTTTCCTTAGTAGGGATAGGGCTAGTCGAACGATCTATTTCATATTGGGTGTGCTGCGATAGTTTGTGTTTTTTAGGAATTGATCCATTTCATCTAAAATTTCAGATTGATGTGTGTGGAGTTGATTGCTGTGTTCCCTTATTATCCTTTTGATGTCTGCAAGAACTGTAGTGTTATTCCCTGTTTCGTTCCTCATATTGGTAATTTGTGTCTTCACTCACTCTCCCTCCCTTTCTGCCTCTTTCTCTCTCTCTCTGGTTAGCCTTACTAGAGGATTGTCAGTTTGTCAATTGATCTTTTCAAAGAAACTGATCTTTGTTTCATTGAGTTTCTCTATTGTTATAGAGAAACTTCTACTTTTAGCTTGATTATTTTTCTTGCACTTGCTTTGAAATTAGTTTTCCCTTCATTTTCTAGGTTTCTGAGGTAAAAGATGAGATTATTAATTTGAGAGATTTGCTCTTTTCTACTTATGAATCAGTGTGATAAATTTCCCTCTCAGCACTGCTTTAGGTGTGTCCCATATATTTTGATGTGTTGTATTTCATTTTCATTCAGTTCAATATAGTTTTGATTTCCTTTCACACTTCCTTTATCGCCTATGGATTATTTAGAAATGTGTTTTTTAGTTTTCAATTGTTTGAAGTTTTCGTGTTGTCTTTCAGTTATTGAGTTTAAGTTTGGTTCAGTTGTAGTCAGAGAACAGCACTATGATTTCAATACCTTGAATTTGTGAGGTTTGTTTTATAACCTAGGATGAGGTCTGTCTTCTTATTTGGTCTGTGGGCACTTGAAAAGGATGGGTATTTGCTGTTGTTGTGTGGAGCGTTCTACAAACATGTATTTCATCCTGTTAGCTGATGGTGTGGTTGGGTTCTTCCATATCCTGCTGGTTTTCTGTTATCTCTTCTCTCAATTCTTAAAAGATGGGGGTTGAAGTATCCAAAAATAATTGTGGGATTTATTTATTTCTCCCTTTAGTTCCACCTGTTTTTTTCTTTACTTATTTTGCAGCTGTATTAAAAACATATATAGGGGAAGCGGCTGTGGCTCAATTGGTTTGGCTCCTGTTTACCATATGGGAGGCCCCGGGTTGGATTCCCGGGGCCTCCTGGTGAAAGCAAGATGGCCCGCACAGCGCGGTGAGCTGGCGCAGCAAGATGACCCAACAGGGGGAGACAAGCAGACACGGAGGATCGCAAAGCAAATGGACACAGACAGCACAAGCAGCAATGGGGGTGGGGAGAAACATGCAAATAAATCTTAAATAAAAAAACAACACATGTAGATTGCTATGTCTTCTTGGTTTGGACTTTTCATCATTATATAATGTCCCTCTATGTCTTTGGTAAATTTCTTTGCTCTGAAGTCTACATTATCTCATTAAAATAGCTGCTCCTGCTTTCCTTTAATTGATGCTTGAATGATCTATCCTTTTCTGTTCTTTTACTTTCAAACTGCTCGTATGATTATATTTGAAGTGAGTTTCTTCTAGATAGCATGTAGTTGGGTCATGTTTTTTAAACTACTCTGCCAATTTCTGTCTTTTAACTGATGTATTTAGATCATTTACATTTCATGTAATTATTGTTATGTTAGTGCTTAAGTCTGCCTCTTAGTTCTGTTTTCTGTTCTCAATTTTTTGTTTCTCTGTTTTTTTCCCTGAATTCTATGGGTTACTTGAATATTTTTAAAAGAATTTAGTTTGGATTTATCTATAGTGATTTTGAGAGGATCTTTCTGTATAGCATTTTTAATGATTTCTCTGTATATTATATATCTATATATAATTTATCATAGTCTGCGGGTATTGTCATTTTATTAGGTTGAGTGAAATATAGAAACTACCTACATTTATGTTCCTTTACCCTCTACCATTTATGAAATAATTGTTTTAAATATTTATTTACATCCACTTAGAACCACATCAGACTGTTACAGTTTTTGCCTCAATATAAAAAATAGTATGGGAAACTTGAGAAAGAAAGCCCATTTTATTTACCCATATTTTCATTTACCATGATCTTTTTTCCATCCTGATGTATGAAGGCTCCTTCTTTTATTGTTTCCTTCCTGTTTACAGAAATTCCTTTAGCAATTCTTTTAGGGTAGGTACTGGTGACAAATTCTTTTAGATTTCCTTCATCTTAGAGTCTTGATATTCCCTTAATTCTTGAAGGATATTTTCTCTGGTTATAGGATTCTGCCAGTGAAGATAATTTCTTTCAGCACTTGAAAAATATTTTGTGCCACATCCTTCTGGCATGATTTCTGACTGGAAATCTGCTGTCATTCAAATTTTTTTATCACAGTCATTAAAGTGTTGATTTTCTCTGGCTGTTTAAAAAATTTATTTCTTTGTCTTTAGTTTTCATAAGTTTACTTATTATATATGTTCTTTATTTCAGCTTCTTGAGTCTGTAGATGTGTTTCCTGCCAGATTTGAGAAGTTTTAAACCATTATATCTCTGAGTACTTTTTCAGCCTCCTTCTCATTTCCTCTCTTTCCAGGACTCCTATAACACAAATGTTAGATGTTTCTAATTTTCCACTGGTCCCATAGGTTATGTTCATTATTTTTCATTCTATTTGCTTTCTCTTTTTCAGATTGTGTAATTTCTATTGTTCTCTCTTCTAGTTCACCAATTCTTTCTCCTCTCCATTCTGCTGAGTCCATCCACTGAGCTTTTTATTTTGGTTATTGCATTATTCATTTCTTAAATTTCCATTTGGTTTGTCTTTTTTTTTTTTTTAAAGATTTTATTTATTTATTCATTTATCCCCCCCTTGCTGCTTGTGCTCGCTGGGTTAGCTAACCACGTCGTACAGGAGGGCTTGCCTTCACCAGGAGGCCCCGGGAACTGAACCCGGGGCCTCCCATATGGTAAACGGGAGCCCTACTGACTGAGCCACAGCCGCTTCCCTTGGTTTGTCTTTTTATCTCCTATTTCTTTGCTGAGACTTTCTATTTTTTTCCTTTGTTTCACATGTGTTCATCATTGCTCACTGAAGGATTTTTATCATGACTGCTTTAATATCTTTGTTAGATAATCCTTACATCTCTATTATTTTGTTGTTTGCATCTGTTTATTGCTTTCTTTCATACAGTTTGAATTGTTCCTGGTTCTTGTAATGATGACTGATTTCAATTGAAACCTGAGCATTTTTGTTTTCATGTTATGAAACTTTTAATCTTATTAAACCTTCTGTTTTGGCTGTCTTCTTTGACTCTACTCCAACGGGGGTGTGGGGAGCAGATGCCACCTTGTTACTGACAGGTGGAGGTAGAAGTCCAGGTTTCCCACCTTGCCTACATTGACAACTGAGGGGTGAGGGGCTACTTGTTACTGTGGGGCAGAGGTGGCAGTCTTGGCCCCCTCACATGATCTCTGCTGATGCCATGGTGGGGATGGTCACGTTTCTGCTAAGCAGTTGTGAAAGTCCTGACTTTCCACCAAGCCTCTTTGACTACACCAGAAGGGCAGGGGAAGATGCCTCATACTAACTAGCAGGGGTAGAAGTCAAGACTCCCACATGGTCTCCACTGACATCACTAGGGGAGGGAAATGCCTCAATACCATCTGTTAGAGATGAAAGTCCTGGCTCTGACACCACCATGGGGGGGATTTGGGGACATCTTGTTACAAACTCACGAAGGTTGAAGTCCCTACTTGCCCTTTGCTGGTGTGGGTGGGTTGAGGTCACAGGTTTTTGCGTGCTATTTGGCTGGAACAGGGGATTATCTATATTTTCCCATCTTGCTAGGATGCCTCTTTCTTATTCCTTTGGTTAGAAAGAGCAGGCTTTTGTTGGTCTTTTGTTGTTGTCTGTGCTCATTGGCATATCAGGGTTGCTAGTCTCTTTAGCCCCAATTCTGGGACATATGATGCCAAAAGAAAATCTAAGGAACTCACAGCCATGGCATTCCTTGGTCCCAAGATCCCTTGATGGTCTGCTTCCTTCTTTCCACCTATCAGGGCTTTCTTATGTTTATTTGATATATAGCATTCAGGGGTTTTAGTTGTACTCAGCAGCAGGAACAGGGAAAACTATGTCTGCTCCATCCTCCAATGAGTGTTAGTCCTCTATTATCTGTTTTTAAGTTAATTTTTGTTTATGGTCTGAAGGAGGGGTTGAGGTTCACTTTTCTCCATATGGATATCCATTTTTTTTTCTAGCATCATTTGTTGGAAAGGCTTTGCTTTTCCCATCGTACTACTTTGGCATCTTTGTCAAAGATCAGTTGACCTTTTATAAAAGAGTCTACTTCTGTGACACTGACTTATCTGTATATCATACCAATATCACACTGTTTTGATTATAGTAGCTTTATAGTAAATCTTGGAATCAGATAGTATAAATTCTATTATGTTTTTCCATTCCAAACAAAAATTTTTCTATTCTGGGTCTTTTGCATTTCCATATAAATTTCAGAATCAGTTTTCAATTTCTACAGAAAATTCTGTTAGAATTTTGATTTGGATTGCATTGGCTCTATAGATCAATTGGGAAATATCAAAATCTTAATAATATTGAGTCTTCTAATCCATGAATTTTTAAAATAATTTCTTTAATAGTTCACAGAAATGATTTTTAGGTTTCAGTGCATAAGTCTTAGGCATATTTTCTTAAATTATCTCTTAATATTTCATGGTTTTTGATTCTTTTGTAAATGGTAATTTTTTTTTACAATTTCTATTTCATTTGCTTGTTGCTCTTTTATAGAAAGACAATTGATTTTTGCAATTTGACTTATTAAATTCACATGTAGTTTAGTAGCTTATTTGTATATTCCTTAGGATTTTCTGTATCAATTTTCCTCAACATGTGGTTTGTGAACCCCAGGTGGTCTCTGAGACCTTTTCAGAGTGTCTGTGACATTAAAGTTATTTTTAAAATGCTATGTATTGTTTCCCTTTTTATTGTGTTGATATTTGCACTGATAAAGCAATGATGGATAAAAGTGCTTGTGCCTTGGCATGAATTAAGGTGGTGGCACCATATTGCCTTATAGTCATTGTATTCTTCCTTTCCATGAGCTCACAGTAAAAACCAAAATCTAGTTTTCACTTAATGCAGCTATAAATATACTATTACTAATTTTCCACCCCTAAGAACATATTTTTAATATTTTGTGTGATGAAATGAGAAGTACACATAAAACACTTCTACTTGTTACTGAAGTATGAGGCAAAACACTTGTGTGATTGCTTGAGTCATAAGCTGAACAAGCAATTCCGTCATGAAACTCAACATTTACTTGGAAGGAAAACTATGGTTATTTTGACTTGGATATTTGACATAATTTTGTTGAAAATGAACAATGTGAGCTTGTCAGTTCAAGAAAAGCAACTAGTGGTATTTGTTGACAGTAATAAAATTTGAGCATTCAAACAAAAATTACAATTTTGGAAAGTTTATATCCATCTCTGTGAGCTTTGTAGCTGCTGATGAGATCAGTGGTGATAGTAACAAATGTGACTTAGTATTGGATATGAAGCGTGTCAATAACTTGAAGATCTGCACAACTTGGTGAACCAACACCTTCCAAATGACAAATGTTACAGGGATGCAAAGGCCACTCCCAGTGGAAAGTAGGCTGGTGGGTTTTATGGTAACAGAGTGCTGCAAGTTTATTGGATGGCTTTAGATTTCATATTACAAAAATATAATTTAAGAAATGACTCGTTTTAGTTTTCTTATTGTAAGAAACTTCTGTCACATGGCACTGCACATGGCAGCCAATTTGCCATGGATATACTGCTGTTTTTTTTTTTTTAAATCCATTTACTTGATGGACATTTGTGTTGTTTTCAGCTTTGGGCTATTATAAATAGAGCTGTTAGAACAAGTATTGATGAGGATGTGGTGGAGAGACAGAAACCTCAGCATGTTGTTGGTGGGAATGGGAATGTAAATGGTTCACCCACTGTGGGAAACACTTTGGCATCTCCTCAAAAAGTTAAACCTAGAAATACCACAGACGAGGCAGTATTCTTCTAGGTGTGTGCCCAAGAGACCTGGAAGCAGGGAGTAGGAAGGATGCTGCACCCCGAAGCTTTTCAGTGGCACTATTCACAGAAGCCAAAAGGTGGGAAAGCAACCCAAGCGTCCAGTCAGGAGACGAATGGAGAAACACAATGTGGAATATACATACAAAGGTATATTATTCAGCAACAAAAAGAATGAAGTTCTCATACATGCTACCATGTGGATGAAACTTGAAGACACCATGTTGAGTGAAATAAGTCAGACATAAAAGGACAGATCTTGTATGATTCCACTTACAGAAATAGCTGGAATGTGCAAGCTCAAAGAGACAGAAAGTAGAGTACAGGTTACCAGGGGTGGGGATAGAACAGGGAGATGGGGAGTTAATGCCTAATGGGCGCAGGGTTTCTGTCTGGGGTGATCTAACAGTGTTGGTAATGGACGGTGGGGATTGTAGCACAAAAGTGTGAACTTAACTAATCCCAGTGAACTGTGTGCTTGGGAGTGGTTGCCATGGGAAAGTTTACATGGTATATATGTTTTCACAATTTAAAAAAGAGAGACTCAAGAGACGATGACAATTAAATGCAAAACATCATCCTGAACTGTACCTAACAATGGATAAGAAAAGATCTAAAGGGATATTATTGTGGTATATGAAAATTACAATATACTGTAAGCTTTGTATCAATGTCAAATGTCTTGAACTTGATAACTATATTTAAAGTGGTTACATACGTGAATATATATCCTTTTTCTTAGGACATGTACATGGAAGTATTTTTAAAAAGTTAACCTGGACGAATTTCAGATCTAATTCCAGATAACAAAGCTTAATAGCAAGACCCAAAGGATAAAACTCCTCACAAGCAAATTAACTTTGTCTAAAACAAAGCTCAAAATTATTTATAAGAATACAAAAATATCCACTATCCTACAAGATAAAATTCACAATATCTGGCAACTAATCAAAAAAAACCCTAGTCATGCAAAGAAGCATAAAATACAACCCATAGTAAGGGGGAAAAATCAATCAAAAGTGACCCAGAATTGACACAGATGCTAGATTAATTGACAAGGATATTAAAAAAGTGATTACGACAGTATTCCAAATCTTAGAGAAGCTAGAGGAATGACTGAACAAATTTAATCTCATCTATTACCCACTGTCTTAGTTCCCCAGGTACTTAAACAAATACCACACAATAGGCTGGCTTAAATAATGGGAATTTATTGTTATTTCCTTCTCTCAAAAATTTTTATTGGAGAAGTTATAGGTTTATAGAAAAATTATACAGGAAATACAGAGTTCCCATATATTCCCCGCCCCCCCCCCGCCCCCCACCAGTGTGCCCCTTCAATTACGCTTTGAGCTAGAGTGGTACCTTTGTTACAATGATGAAACAGTATTATTGTAATAATACTCTTATAGTCCAGAGTCAACATTAGGGCTCATTGTTTGTGTTGTATAGTCCTATAGTTTAAAATATTGGTTATTATTGTAAGATACAGTAAACCTAAAATGTCCCTCCTTTAACCACATGCAAATATACAATTCAGTGTGTTAATTATATTAGCAGTGCTGTGACACCATCGCCACTATGCATTACCAAAATTTCCATCGCCCCAAACAGAAACCCTACCACTTAAGCATCACCTCCCTATTTTCTACCCGCCCCCAGGCCGTGGTAACTTGTATTCTAGTTTCTAACTCCATGAATTTGCTCGTTCTAATTATTTCATATGAATGAGATTGTACAATATTTGTCCTTTTGTGTTTGGCTTATTACACTCAACAGGATGTCTTCAAAGTTCATGCATTTTTTTGCATGTATCAGAACTTTACTCCTTTTTACAGTTTAATAATATTCAGTTGTGTATGTACATATCAGGTTTTGTTGTCCATTCTTTGTTGATGGACTCTTGAGTTACTTTCGCCTTTTGCCAATTGTGAATAATGTTGTTATGAACTTTGGTGTGCAGATATCAAATTACTGCTTTCGATTCTTTGGGTGTATTCTCAAATGTAGGAATACCAGGTCATATGGTAATTCTATCCTCAGCTTTCTGAGAAACCACCAAACGATTTTCCACAGGGACTGTACTGTTTTACATCCCACCAACAATGAATAAATGTTCCTGTTTCTCCACATCCTTTCTAACACTTATTTTCCGTTGTAGCCGTTCTGGTGCCTGGAAAGTGGTATCTCATTGTGGTTTTTATTTGTATTTCCCTAATGGGTAATGATGTTGAACATCTTTTCATGTGCTTATTGGCCATTGGTATATCTTTTTTGGAGAAATATCTATTCAAGTTCTACCCATTTTTAAACTGATTTGTCTTTTTGTTAATGAGTTAATGAGGATTTCTTTATATATTATGGATATTAAACCATTATGTGTTTCCAAATATTTTCTCTCATTTTGTAGGTTGTCTTTTTGCTTTCATGAGCAGTCCCTGGATGCACAAACGTTTTTAATTTTGTTGAAGTTCTATTTATCTATTTTTTTTTTTCTTTTGTTGCTTGTGCTTTTTTGTGTAAAGTCTAAGAAATCATTGTATAACAAAGGCCCTGAAGATGCTTCTCTATGTTTTCTTCCGGGAGTTAAATAGTTCTGGCTCTTATGTTTAGGTCTTTGATCCATTTTGCCTTGATTTTTGTATATAGAGTAAGATAGACGTCAATCTTCATTCTTTGCATAAAGATATCCAATTTTCCCAGCACTATTTGTTGAAGAGACTATTCTTTGCTTTCTCCATTGTGTGGACTTGACATGCTTGTAAAAAATCAGTTGGCCATAGATGTGAGTGTTTAGTTATGAGTTCTAAACTTGATTCCACTGTTTTTATATGAACTTGTGCCAATGCCATGATGGTTTCATCATTGTAGCTTTGTAATAAGTTTTAAATCAGGCAGTGTGAGTCTTCCAAATTTGTTTTTCTTTTTCAAGATGTTTTTGGCTATTTGGGGTCCCTTATTATCGTTCCATATAAATGTAATGATTGACTTTTCCATATCTGTAAAGAAGGCTGTTGGAATTTTGATTGAGATTGAGTTGAATTTGTAAATTGCTTTGGGTAAAATTGATATCAGTAATATTTAGTCTTCCAATCCATGAACACAGAATGTCCTTTCATTTATTTCAGTCTTCATTAATTTCTTTTAGCAATGTTTGTAGTTTTCTACATACAAGTCCTTTACATCTTTGGTTAAATTTACTCCTAGAAATTTTATTGTTTTAGTTGCTATTACAAATGGAATTTTTTTTCTTGTTTCCCTCTTCAGATTGCTTGTTACTAATGTATAGAAACACTGCTGATTTTTGCATTTTTATCTTGTACCTACTACTTTGGTGAATTCATTTATTAGCACGAGTAGCTTTGTAATGGAATCATGTCATCTGTAAATAGGGAAAGTTTTACTTCTTCCTTTCCAATGAGGATGGCTTTTTTTCCTCTTTTTCTTGCCTAACTGCTCTGGCTATAACTTCCAGTAAGATGTTGAATAACAGTGGTGCCAGTGGGCATCCTTGTCTTGTTCTTGATCTTTGAGGGAAATCTTACAGTCTTTCACCATTGAGTCTGATGTTAGCTGTTGGTTTTTCATAGATTCTTTTTATTGTGTTGAGGAATCTTTTATTCCTAGTTTCCTAAGGGTTTTTATAAAGGAGAGGTGCTGGATTTTGACAAACGTCTTTTCTGCATTAATTGAGATGATCATATGCTTTTTTCCTTTACTATATTAATGTGGTGTATTGCATTAATTGATTTTCTTATATAGAACCATGCTTCCACACCTGGAAAAAAACCCCATTTGATCATGGTGTATAATTCTTTTAATGTGCTGTTGAACTTAGTTTGCTAATGTTCTATGGAGGATTTTTGTATTTATATCCATAATGGTTATAGGTCTGTAATTTTGTTTTCTTGTGGTAAATCTATCTGACTTGGGTATTAGTATGATTTTGGCCCCCTGGAATGAGTTAGGAAGTGTTCTCTTCAATTTTTTGGAATAGTTTGAGCAGGGTTGGTATTAATTCTTTTTCAAATGTTTGGTAAAATTCAGCAGTGAAGACTTCTGGTCCTGTGCTTTTTGTTGTTGGGAGGTTTTTGATTTCTGATTCAATCTCTTTAGTTGTTATTGGTCTGTTGAGATCTTCTGTTTCAGTGTAAGTAGTCTGTGTGTTTCTATGAACTTGTTTATTTCCTCTAGGTTATCTAATTTGTTGGTATACAGTTGTTCATAGTATCCTCTTATAATCCTTTTTATTTTTGTGGGATTGGTTAATGTCCCTCCTTTTATTTTGGATTTTATAATTTGCTTCTTTTCTTTTTTCCTTTGTAAATCTAGCTAAAGATTTGCCGATTTAATTATTTTTTAAAGAGCAAACATTTGGTTTTATTGATGTTCTCTATTCTTTATTCTCTATTTTATTTATCTCTGCTGTAACCATTGTTATTTTCTTTCTTCAGCTCACTTTGGGCTCAGTTTGTTCTTCTTCTTTTAGATCTTCCAGTAGTGAGGTTAGGTCTCTGATTTGAAATCTTTCATAGTTTTAAATGTGGGCATTTAGAGCTATACATTTTCCTTCCAACACTGCCGTTGCTATATCCCATAAATTTTGGTACGTTGTGTTTTTGTTTCATTCGCTTCAAGATTTCCTTATTTCCTTTGTGATTTCTTCTTTGAGCTGTTTAAAAATGTGTTGCCCAATTTCCACAAATTTGTGAATTTTCCAGTTCTCCCCCTGCTATTAACTTCATTCCATTGTGGCTGGAGAAGACACATCGCATGATTTAGATATTTTTTAAACCACTGAGACTTGTTTTGTGACCTATAATACAATCTAATCTATAGAATGATCCATGTGCCCTAGAAAGGAATGTGCATTCCTCTGCCGATGTGTGAAGTGCTTTATACATGCCTGTTAGGTCTAGTTGGAATATAGTATTATTCAAGTCTTCTATTTCATTATTGATCTCCTGACTATTCTATCCATTAGTGAAAGTGGTGTATAGAAGTCTCCCACGAATAATGTAGAACCATTTATTTCTCCCTTCAAATCTGTCGATATTTGCTTCATACAGTTTGGAGCTCTGCCATTAGGTGCATATCTATTTATAATTGCTATGTCTTCTTGTTGAACTGACCCCTTTATCTGTAATATAATGAGTTTCTTTGTCTCTTGTAACAATTTTTATCTTAAATTCTATTCGATCTGATATTAGCACAGTTACCCCAGCTCTCTTTGGTTACTGTTTGTGTGGTATAATTTTTCCTTCCTTTCACTTTCTATGTACCTGTTGTGTCTTTTAATTCAAGGTGAATCTCTTCTTCTATTTTTTTTTAAATTGGGAAGAACATTTTTAAAAAGATTTATTTATTTACTTTTTAAAAATCCATTTTAACCCCTCTTCCCGATTCTGCTGTTTTTGTGTCCATTTGCTGGGCAATTCTTTGTGTCCTTTTCCTGCCCTCTCTTCTCCTTCTCCTCCTGTCTTCACCGGGATTCAATCCTGGGAACGTCCGATGTGGGAGAGGTGTTCTACCACCTGTGCCACCTCAGTTCCTGGTTTTTCAGTGCTTCTCATCTTGGCTCTCCCTTGTGTCACTCTCCTGTTACATCATCATCTTGCTGTGTGCGGCACCCACGCGTGGGGGGCCTGGTGGTGCACTTGCACACAGGGCCTGGCAGCGCATCTGCTCAGGGGGCCTGACGGCATACTTGTATGTGGTGCCTGGGGGCAGGGCCTGGTGGCCCACGCACCTTCTATATTTTTCTTTATTTTACCAAGAGGTCCCGGGGTTCGAACCCAGGTCCCTCCATATGGAAGACGGACGGCCAACCATTTGAGCCACATCTGCCCCCAAGGTGAATCTCTTCTAAACAGCATGTCGTTGGGTCAGGCTTTTATACCCATTCTGCCAACTTTGCCTTTTGACTGCAGAGTTAAATCCATTTACAGTTAATGTAAATTTTACTGATAATTCAGGACTTTCTTCTGCCATTTTGCTATTTGGCCTTTGTAAGTCTTACATCTTTTTTGTCCCTCAATTCTTCTGGTAATGACTGCTTTCACATTTATTTGACATTTTATTGTGTACCATTTTGAGTCCCTTCTCATTTCCTTCTGGATATACTTTTCTGATATTTTCTTGGTTGTTACCCTGGTGCTTAAGTTCAATATCCTAAATCTATAACACTCATGTTTAATTTAATACCGACTTTACTTCAGTAGCAGACATAAACTATTCCTATACCCTCCCATTCCCCCACCTTTTTGTTACAAGTTATATCTTTATACACAGTATGTCAAAACAACAGATTTATTATTACTTCCTTCATTTGCATTTTATAGCTCATGAGAAGTAAAAAGTGGAGTTACATATCTGAAAATGTAATACAATAGTACTGGCATTTGTAATTACTCCTATAGTTACATTTACCAGAGGTCTTTATTTCTTTACGCCACTCTGTTCTTCTGCCTAGTGACCTTTCTTTCTGTCTAAAGAACTCCCTTTACATTGCTTTTAGGACAGCTCTGGTGGTGATCGGCTCCCTCAACTTTTGTTTATCTGGGAATGTCTTAATCTCACCCTAATTTTCAAAAGACAGCCTCATCATATAGAGAATTCCTGGTTGGCAATTATTTTCTTTCAGTACTTTAAATAGTTCATCACACTGTCTTCCTGCATCATTGGTTTCTGATGAGAAATTGGCACTTAATCTTACTGGGGTTCCCTTGCACACAACATGTTACTTTTCTCTTATAGCTTTCAGAACTTTCTCCTTGTCCTTGGCATTTGATGGTTTGATTATTTTGTGTCTGGGAGTGGTTCTCTTCTTGTTTATCCTGTTTGCAGTTTATTGGGCTTCTTGGATCTGTATGTCCATGTCTGTTTTTAAAATTTGGGATATTTTCTGCCATCATTTCTTTAAATATTCCTTCTGCCCCTTTCTCTCTTTTGTCTCCTTTTGGGTCTTCCATAGTGTATATATGGTATGCTTGATGGTTTTACACAGATCTCTTAGGTTCTGTTCACATTTTTCATTCTTTTTATCTTCTGCTGCTCAGCCAGAATCATTTCAATTGTCTTGTCTTTGAGTTCTCAGATTCTTTCTTTTTCAAGCTCCCATATGCTGTTGAAACTCTCCAGGGAATTTTTCATTTGGGTTATTATGGTCTTCAACTCCAGTATTTCTGTTTGTTTCCTTTTTAAAAATTTCTTTCTCTTTATTGAGATTTTCATATTATTCCTGATATATGTTTTTTTTTCCTAATCATGCCCATATAAATACAAATTTGACCCCATAGGATTGGGTGACTACCATTCTCCATAAAATTTTTCCTACTATCTCTTCTTGTTTTCTTTTATGTCCTTGAGCATATTAAAGATATTTTTTTCAAAGTCTTTGGTATGGCTAGACTTTGTCATTGATGGCTTCTCAATTTTCATCTGGTTCTTTTGCATGGGCCATCATTTACTGTTTCTTCTTTTGCCTTGTAATCTGTTGTTCCACACTGTTCATTTAAATATTTTAATGTCTTAAGTCTGGGATTTAGTTCCTGAGCTGTTTCTTATGTTTGTATGCAGCTAGTGGTATGGCAGAGATTTCTTTGAGTGCCAAGAGCTAACAAAAAGAAAGAAACGAATGCTAAAAACACCTTTCACAGTCTTTTGAAAGTTGGCTCTACATTGGATGGTCCTCTCCTTCAGAGTTTATCCCTCCTATCAAGAAGATCAGCCCAAGGCAATAGTGAAGTCCAGCAGTGACCTCTCCCTCTTTTCTGAGGCTGCATATGGTCCTGGGCATGTGCTCACTTTTGGCCTTAGGAATTCCCTCACTCACAGGAATCTGAATGTTCTCTCTATTCCTTATAAAGTATACTTTCCACTCCTCCCAGGAAATCCATTGTCTATCTTAAAGCTTGATCCTTTGCTCCAGGACTTTTAACTTTGTTGTTTCTTATACTGCTCTAGCTCTCCACAAGCTGCTTCTGACTGATATACATGTTCTGAGAGGATGAGGGCTTTAGATTCCTGGCTGCTAAGTCAGATACCATGGAATGCACTGGGTTAAACAATGGGAATTTGTTGGCTCATGGTTTTGAGGTTAGGAGAAGTCCGCAATCAAGGTGTCATCAAGACGATGCTTTCTCTGGGGCTGGCTGCCTGTGATCCTTGGTCCTTAGCTTTTCCCTCACACAGCAAGGCACGTGCTGGCCTCCCTGGGCTTCTCCCTCTTCTTCTGGGTTCCATTGCTGTTCAGCTTCTGGCTTGTTTCTTCTGGCTCTCTCTCTTTCCGTGAACTTTCCTATAAGGTTCTCAGTAATAGCTTTAAGACCTATCCTGATTTAGCTGAGCCATGCCTTAACTTACATAACCTCACCAAAAGTCCCATTAACAAGGGCTCACGCCTGCAGGACTGAATGAAGTTTAAGAACATCTTTTTCTGGGATAGCTAGCTCAAAATCACAACAAAGAGCTAGAGATGAGTTTTCTGATTCAGTTTTTCGGGCTGCCACCTGAAAGATTGGCACTGCCAGCCTCGCTGTATTGTATAAGGGTTATTATGCCCCTTCTAGAACATGGCCAGGGACCCACAATGGGACACAGGCTGGCTCCACCTCTCCCCAGGGAGGAGATGAATGTGGGCCAGCAAGGGCACCGTGGGCTTCTCTTACTGTTTTCAAAGCTGTGTTTCCTTGATTTGCTTACTTGCCCAGTTATACAACCTTTAATGTTTTCCAGAATTCTGAGGAAGATGTCTCTGTCAGGTTTGCTAGTTGTTCAAAAAATTCTGTGGGGCAAATGGTACCCTGGGACATCTACGTCACTGTCTTGGGTGACCAGAAATCAATCTAGGGTTAATTTGTACCCATTATTGAGTCAAGACACTTCTTTGTAGTTTAACTAATACCTTTTGAATTATTACGTTGGGACCAGCCAGAGTCTGTGTCTGTGCTGAGTACTGTTTGCTCTAATCCTTTCAGGCAGTTATTCCCTAGAAATAGCTAGTGTCTTCACATGCTGTCCAGCGCTCCCGTGAATGCTTGGGGGATGGCTCTGCAAATCTCCAGAGTTCTCTCTCTGTGAAGCTCTCTCCTCTTTAATACTCTGCCCTGTGAACTCTACTCACCTTCGCTTTTCCAGGACTCTCAGCTCCATATCCTCAGTTCAGGAAGATCATCTTGCTTTGATTGGGTTTTCTTTCCCTGTTCTGAAATCTGGAAACATTCTCCAGGCAGTAAGCTGTGGCAATCATAGGGCTTACCTCATTTGTGTCTTGTCTTTCTGGGTTTCCCTTCTTTTTTCCTGATGTCCAATGTCTTATGTACCATTGATTCACATATTTTGCTTTTTTTTTTTTAAGGGAAAAAAAGCAACATGGTGCCTGTTAGTACATGTTGAGTTGAAGTAAAACTTTCTCTGTTAAAGGATTTTGCCTCTATGTATCATTGTGATATTTATCTGTAGGTTGTTTTCTTTCTTGTAATATCTTCATGTAGTTTTGGTATCAGAATAATGCTAACCTCACAAAATAGTTTGAGAAATTTCTTCATTTCCTAGCTACTATGTTAAATACCGTACAATGGGTTGACTTAACAATAGGAATTTATTGGCTCATAGTTTCAGAGGCCAGCATGCTTGCTGCCTCCTTGGGGTCAGTAGCATGCTGGCTGGCTGGCAATCCTTGCGTTCCTTGGCTTTACCATCACATTGCAATGTCCTCTCCTTGTCTTCTGTGTTCCATTGGTTTTGGCTTCCTGCTGCTCCCTGTGGCTTTCTCCCTGTGTCTTTCTCTATAAGGCCTCCAGGGAAAGATTAAGAACTAACCCAGGGGCTCCTGAGAGCTCTGGAGACACCCAGGTCCTATATAAGTGGGGATAGACCCAGAGACTGATGCCTTATCAGTGGGCTCTATTTTGGAATCTGTGCTCCTGAGAGTGACAGAATTGGACTCAAATAAGTCCTCCCTGCACATGGTTCATCAGTCCCTTCTATTCAAACCTATATGTGATGCTGAAGTTCTTAGGTATACTTCCAGAGACTGGAGCCTCTGGCCTACCTATGTGCCAGGTGTGCATGGAATCTCGGTGGAGCTGCAACTCCTACCCTACAGCTCAATGGACTCATCCAAGTCACCTGGCGAGGAGACAACGATGGGCAACAGCCATCCCAGGGAATGGAGAGGGCCTGCATCTGCAGGCAGGATCATCCCACCCACCATATCCATGGGATATAAGCCCTCTCTCACTTGGAGTTGGAGTGGACATCACCATCCCAGTCCCCTCAGGATTGGGGGAAGAACTATGGACTAGAGTGGACTTGATGGTATTCTCTTGTTCACATATGGTGATTCTAGCAATGGAAGAAATTATAACAATGAGGTGGAGCCAGTGGCCACTTGACACTTTTGGGGCAGGGAGGGGACGAGCAGTTGAAATACAGGGGCTTCTTTGGGAATTGGAGGTTGTCCTGAGTGCCGTTGTGGCAACGGATGTAGACCATTTTAAATCAGCACACACCACTCAGAACTGAGTGGGAGAGAGTGTGGTCTACAGTGTGAACTGTGGTCTATGGTTGGTGGCAAGGCTCCAGCATGTGTAAGTTCATTGAGGGTGGTGGGCCACACTGTGGGAGATGTTTGTGTGGGATGTGGTGGGAGGTGTGGGAGGTGGGCAACATGGGAATCCCAGTGGGTTCCGTGTAATATTTTCGGTAATCTAAGCACCTCTTAAAATATATTTATATATATACATAAATAACAGTTTTGTAAGCAAATGCACATATATGCATATATATTTATATATCATTTTGCAAATGTTGGTATGTATTGTGAAAATTTTGATTTTTACCCACAATAAAATAAATAAATAAATAAATAAATAAATAAATAATATTAAAAAAAAAAAAGAACTAACCTGATTCAGTTGACCACGCTTTACCTAAAAATAACATCTTCTATTTTCACACCTGTAGGAATGGGTTAAGGCTAAAGCATGTTTTTTTCTGGTGCTTTTTTTTTTTTTTTTCCTACCATAAGGAGTGAAACTCTTCCCCTATTTTCTCAAACACTTTTGCAAGATTTTTAAATTTTTCCCTTACATGTTTGATAGAATTCACCAATGATAGTATATGGGACTGAATTTTTCTTTATACGAGCATTCTTATTATGAGTTGAACTTCTTTGAAAGATATAAGACTATTCAGATTTTCCATTTTTTTCTTGATTCCATTTAGTAATTTGTATCTTTTAAAGAACTTGTCTATTCTAAGTTTTTTCTTTTTACGTAAAATGTTTCATGTTATTCCTTTAATATCCTTATAATATTTATAGGCTCCCTGGTGATGTCTCCTCCTAAATTCCTGATAGTGGTAACATGGGTCCTTTTTTGTGATTGGTTAGTTTCAAGGTTATTTTCTTTATTCCTAGTTTTTAGTACTTTAATATTATGTGTGTGCCCTTGATTTTCTTTGTGTTTCTCCTTTTTGGGCTCATCAAGTTTCTTGGATTCTTGCATTTGTAGTTTTCATCAAATTTGGAAAATATTTACTCTTTCTTTAAATATTTTTTTCTGCCTTCCTTTGCCTCATTCTACTACTACAATTATACATACATTGTAACTCTTGATATCGTCTCAAAGTTTCCTGAGACTCAATTCTTTTGTTCATTTCCTTGTTTTTCTTTTTTCCCTCTTGCTGCAGTTTGTATAGTTTCAAGTGATATATCTTTGAGTTCACTGATATTTTTCTTCTGCACTGCTTAATCTACTGTTAAGTCCACCTAATGACTTTTTAATTTCAGGTACTGTATTTTTTGGCTCTGGAAGTTTTATTTTGTTCATTTCTATATTTTCTATTTCTTTCTTTTTAAACATCATATTTTTATTTCAATCCTTGAGCATATTTATAATAGGTTTATAGGTTTGTCTGCTAGTTCCATCATCTCTCTCATCTGGGTCTGCTTCTGTAGACTGATTTTTGTCCCCTATTAGTGGAGCACATGTTTTTTTTTTTTTTTTTCTGCTTCTTCCCATGTCTGGTAAATTTTTTTTTTTTTTTTTTTTTAAGATTTTATTTATTTATTCATTTATACCCCCCTTGCTGCTTGTGCTCGCTGGGTCAGCTAACCATGCCGTGCGGGCGGGCTTGCCTTCACCAGGAGGCCCCGGGAACCGAACCTGGGGCCTCCCATATGGTAAACGGGAGCCCCACTGATTGAGCCACAGCCGCTTCCCTCTGGTAAATTTTTGATGGCATACTTGATGATTTGAATATCACATTGTTGAGTGCTGGAGATGTTGTCTTCCTTTAAAGAGTGTTGCACTATTTTCTGGCAGGTAGTTAAGGTAACTTGATAATTAATGTTATGCTTTTGAGCTTTTCAGGTATATTTAGCATAGCCTTCATTCTAGTTCGATTTCACACTTACAACTGAGGCATGGCTCTTCCGGAGTCTTTTCAGTGAGGTCTCTCCACTCTGGCTCTTTGGAACCTGAGTGCCTCCAGCTCTGTGTGAACTCTGAGAATTGTTCATTTTACATCTTCCCTGCATTTTCTCTTCTATATTTGAGTTTTACTCGAAGAATATGCAGTGTAGTGTTTTGTAATAGACTCAAGGTGAACTTACTTTCTGTTGAATAAATGAAAACTGTTGTTTCATGTATTTTGTCCAGTTTTCTAGTAATGTGATGGGAGGGAAATTTTTGTATCAGTTTTTCCATCATAGCTAGAATTGGGAGCCCACATCCACTGTAAAATCATGAATCTCAACCTAACTGAATATTATGCCTTCATATACCTACAAAAGATGTTAGAAAGTAGAAGACAAACAAGCCATTTAAAATTAAGCATAAAAATGTGAGCAAAACCCTTCAAACTTAGAAACTTTTGAAATCATGCAATACCTAATTGACTATTTTACATAATTGTATCACCTTATTGATACGCACAAACCAAAAACTGATGTTTGGATAGGTTATTTGGTTTTGTTTCTGACAATAGAATGTGCCGCTCTCATATATCTGTACGCTTAAAATGTTTGGAAACAGAATTTTCTAATTTTGCAAACGAGGACTTTGAGTAGGTTTAGAACACATTTGTGAAAAAAAAAACCCACATGAAATGCCACACTTAGCATCTCGCTCGTGAGAATTGCTGAGTGACATTAGGGTCTGAGCCTCATCCGTTCTTCCTGCTCAGGGGCTGCTGTTGGGAGTCTCCCTGCAGACGGCCTCCTGGCATGGGGTGCTTTCTCCTTGGTTTAATAGCTGCCAAATGCCAGTGCATTTCAGGTAGACATTTATTACGTGTGTGTTCTGTGCAAGCGTCTGGGCTGGGTACTGGGAACACAGAAGAGGAGGGCGTGGTCCTCACCTGCAAGGAGGTGACAGATGTAGGACCCCGTACAGTCTGGTGGGCGGTGGGCTATGTGGGGAGGCGGTCTGGGCTGCTGGATGAGCGCAGAGAGGGGCAGTTCGGTCAGGAGGGTCCCTGCAGCTGAGAGGCATTAGGAATTGGCCACAGGGAGAAGTGGGGCCAGTCCTCTGGGCTGGGCTTGGAGATGAAGCTCGAGAAGCAGCCAGGCAGGCCAGGACCCGGGGGGCTCGTTTGCTGTGTGGTGGGCAGGGGCGTGTGAGAGCAAAAGTGCCTCTAATCTAGAAGGCTCATGAAGGGCGGGAGCAGGTCAAGCTGCAGGCCGCGAGAAGGTGTGGGGAACTCAGCAACAGACGCGTTTGCTTTTCCCTAATATGAAGGCAGAATCAAAGCAAAATGTACTTAGGGTTAATATTCTAACCTGAGACATTTTGTTTTATTATGGCAGTAGAAAAGCTGTTTTAAAATTAGGGGGAAACCTCATTTTTCAATTGAAGATTAATTTATAAGGACAGAGCCTGGGGCTGTTATTTTACTGAATTGTGAACAAAGAGATAGGTGCAAATGATTACTGATTTGAAGCTCCTGTGCTTACGTTATGATTTTGATTAAATGATGAACGCCATGAAATTCTGAAACTGATTTTTTTTATTTTCAACCTTCTTCTGGATTCTATAAGTATTTTTCCAATGCATTGGTTTGCAGAAACTCTGGAAAGTTGGGTTTTGATTCTCCAGTAGAAATTGTGTCATACAACCATAGATTCAGTTTTCCTACCACTCCAGTTTTTGGGAAAAGCCATTTTATTTTATGAAGAATGTAGGTTCCAATTGATTGAAGGTCTCTAGTCCTCTATTTGTCTTAATTAATATTAATGAAGCCTGGTAATTAATATGTGACTTGGAATTCAGTGGAATGTTTATTCTTTAGACTAATTGAGTACTTAACAATCTGTAAAATCAACGACCTGGAAAACACTTTACAGTGGGAAAACAGGAAACCTGGAGCGCGGGGGGTGTGTGGCCAGTGTTGGCCGCGGTGGCTGCTGGTTCACTGGACAGCCTGGTGACCGGCAGGCAGCAGGTCTCCTTCCCCTGGACACCCCAGAGCTGCCTGATGAGAGCAAGTGTTTTTCTTGTTTGTGTGTCTTTCAAGGAGAGGCTGAGTAGCTTTCTCCAGAGGGCTGGCTGGGCTGGCGTGGCAGCGGACCCCTCCCTGAGCTTGCATCCCCCTTTCCTGAAGGCGCGCTTTGACTGCTCCTTTGGAAAGCTTGCAATCTCTCTCACGGCGGGGGTGAGGCTCCATAATTAAAACGGTATACTTTCTAGCCCTTAGGCTAACGCTGAGAATTCTGTGCTCCGGGTTGATAGAACTAATTAGGTTTAATTAACAAATTTCAGGAATAACTGCTTGAGTACCTCTTGGGATTGAGAGGAAAGCACGGAAGTTCCCCACATGGAGCCCCCCCCCCCCAGTGTCTCACAGATGTATTATTAATGTCTTCTATCACTCTGACAATAGCGTCATATCTCGTTTGCTATATTTTTCTTTGATCTTTGAATGAGCCTTGTATCCTCTATTTCACTTATCACTAAAATAAGTCCTTGGGTCCTTACTGCTGGAACCCTGATTCTGTGATAAGTTCTAGAAAGATTCTTGGTGACAGTTTGCCGAGAGTTTGAGGGAGTGATGGTGAGGGTGCCAGCGGGCATGGAGAGCTGGGTGGACCTGCCCACCCTGTGAGCCCGTGCCTGGGCCACCTGGGGGCAAGCGGCCGAGACGGAGCGCGGGCTGTGTGTTCACAGCTGCCGGCCGTACTTTGGCCAGAGAAGGGCTGTCCCTGAGGCTGCACAAGGGCACACGCTGAGGCCTGGCCCTGGCTTGTCTGGTTGCTGGAACGTGGGCAGGTGAGTGTGGTGTGCGGAGCTGGCTTTGCCGCTCCCTTTATGCCCCAGTGGTGAGGAGGGATCATGGGGATGGCTGACCCCTGACGCTGGACACACGAGATGGACAGCAGTTCCTTGGTCACCTAGAGCCCTTGGAGGAGGACATGGTGCACCGTGCGGGGTCTGCCAGGCAGGGCCTGTGGGAGGTGGGCTCTGCAGTATCAAGAGGGGGTGGAAGCCCCTGGTTCCCACTGGAGGTGGGAGTGGCTTGTCTGAATAATTCCTTTGTGGCCCCCCTGTTGAGGCATATGTCTGGCTGGGGGAGCAGAGGGGAGGGGTCTTTGCACTGCACCCCCTGTTTTACCAGCTGGTGAGGCAGCACTTAATGCTGAGCTTAATCTCTGGCCTTGCCCCGCAGCTGAGACCTCGTTTGTGCTGCTTGTGGCAGTGCCACAAGCCTCTGAAAGTGGCCCAGGAAATGTGTGTGCGTCACACAGTTAAAAATGGAAAAAGTGAGCAAGTGAACAAACGAAACAGCACTCTCTTGGATGGCCTTTTCCAGGCGTGACTTAGAGGTTGTGACTTGGGGGATCAGTGTCCTTCAAGATTTAGAGCTGGTGTTTGTCATCCAGACCTCAGCAGGGAAACCCTGTTCTTTGAGTCCAGATGCCATTGCTGGGTCCCCACCCTCACCCCAGCACACACGTCCACACACCACACCTCCTGCGGCCCAAGTCCAGCCCCTTTCCCACCTCTCTGGGGCAGGATCGGCAACCAGGGTCCATGGGCCAACTCCTGCCCGCCACGTGCTTTTATAAAAAAGTGGCATTGGCCCCCGGCTGCGCCCATTTGTTTACGTCTTGTCAGTGCCACTTTTGTGCTTCATGGCAGAGTTGAGTAGCTGCTGCACTGCCCACAAGGCTGGAAGGACTTACTCTGTGGGCCTTTGAGGAGAAAGCTGGCCGATCCCTGCCACAGAGACCCCCAGCCAGGCTCCGGGTTGCCCCTCCGCTGGATGCGTGCAGCCCGTGCGTCACCTGGAGGCCCTGGCCACGAGGCCCGCTCTGCACGGTGTTCCCCCCCATTGCACACTGCGCTCCTCGCTCTTGGCTCCGCAAGTTCTAGACGCCTAAGGGGCGGGGGCGGCGGGAGGGGGGTGCTGCCCGGGAGTTGGGCTGGGGGTGGGTGAGGGTCCTTGTTGCAGCTCCGCAAACCGCGAAGAGCGGCAGGTGCCTGTTCCTGTTTTTCAGTTGCTTGGTCACTGGCCGGTCCCCGCTGGCCGCCGCCGTGCTCCCCAGAAGCTGGCTCCCAGGTCCTCCCCCCGCAGAGGTCAGCCCGCGGAGCTGCTGGAGGCCTCTCCACGGTCAGTTAGGATCTGTCTGCTTTGCTGTGACCTTCACACTCTGCTCTGTGCCTTTTTCCCTAAGACCAAGGAGGCTCATCAAAGTATTTTGCACATTCTGTTTTGGGAAGAATCCGTGTTACTCCCTTAGGAGGCAGGAGAAACTGCAGCCACTTTGGTTTTAAACTGCATTTGTTTCCTCTCCATTACCTTGCAATGAAGGTGGCTTCTCCCAGGCAGTACTGGCCTTGGTTACGTCTTGGGGTGGAGCAGCAGGTGCACCCCGAGGTGTTTTGAACTGGGGCACTAGGAACCTTGGAAGGCTCCATAATTGCTCTTCTAAAAATAGAGAAGCTGAACCATTAGAGCAAGGTTTAAAGAATTACAAAGTTGTGTATTTAATCAACCGCTGCTTTATCTATCGATGTTTTCCCCATTAAAAAAAAAATACATATAACTGGTTTCTCTACCGTATCTGGAGAAAATACTCCCTTTGGACCTTTTTCACCCCTTCCTCAGCCCTCCCAGGGTGTCCTTCTTTTAGAGATGTTTTCTAGAATCGTCCGAGATGAACACTGAGGTGCTTTCTGGGAATTCCTAATGGCCCTGCAGTGTCCTTGGACCCTCCTTTTGTCACCACCGAAAGCAGAGGGGAAATGAGCAGTCACCACGCGGGTCACTGCTCTTCCCAGCCGGGAACCCATGCGCCCCATTTTCCAGCAAGAAAGCCATGCCCTCTCCCATCTCAGCTTCGCTCTTGGTCTCTAGAAACCGAGGCTTATTTTCCTTCTAGTTTTGTCCAGTTTGGTTCTAGTGGACCCCTCCTGCCTTCCCCCGAATGCCTGGGCTTTCTCTGAAGGAAGCGAAGGGGCCTGGGGAACGACCGCGCACGTCCCCCCTAGCCGCTGCCCAGGCTGACCCCGGGAGTGCTGGGAGAAGGAGCAGCAGCACGTCCCGGCCCAGGCGGGGGCCTCTGGGCGCGGCTGGTCCCGCTGTGAGCCGTGGCCGGGGACAGACCCAGAGGTCCACGGGCTGCGAGCCGTCCCTCTTCACCCGCACCCCGTGTCCTCCCTTGTGGCCTTAAAGGCTCCTCCGGCCCCTCCTGTCCGTCCTGCCCTGTGGTCCTGAGCTCGCCACGACTGCACCGCATCTTTGTCGCCTCCGTTTCCGTCTCCAGCCTCATGTTCATGTTCGTGGCCCAGACCGTGCTCCCTGCTGCCCGAGGTGTGCTCGCTACCACTCCCGCTCCCAATTCAGGGTGCGCTCTTTTTGCCTGAAAAACTAAACCTGGCAGGAAGCCCCGGCGGGCACGGCCCGCTCCGTGATCTCCCGCCAGATGCTTTGCCACTCAGGCTCCGTGACCTCACAGCTCATGACCGCTTTAAAAGGGCCAACTTCCCCGAAGTGCTGCACTCTTAAGAAACCGCTTAGAGCTAGCGTCGGATTCACCTTCATGCAACCCAAGGCTCCACCTCAACAGAGCACAGGGAGCTTTTTGCCCAGTGTGTGCTGGTAAAAGATTTTGCGTTTGCTTTGGTCTTATCTAAAAATAAAAAGGCCAGCACAGCCCCTCTGCAGATGCAGAGAGTTGGCGCCAGCTGGATGCCCTGCGACGGCCTGCGTGAGAAGGGCACCTCCAGAGAGCTGTGAGGTGCTCAACACACATTTCCTAATGAACAAGCGGATCAGAGGACGGTCCACACTCACCCGTGAGGTTGCAGCCCTGGACTCAGCTTTCCCATGACTTCCCAGCTCCAGGCAGGAGGTGTGCCCCTGGGTCCTGGTTGCCAGAGGGCCAGGGGGGACTCTGGCGGCCGAGGGGCTAACTGGCCCCAGCTCCTGGGCAGGAGGTGCTGGAGCCCGGAAGCCTGAGACCGCGTCCCATGCTTCAAGCACGAGGCTGTCTTTTCTCCTAAAAGGGAGAGTGATGGGTGGGGTCCTGCCTCTATGGGAGAGGGGCTCCCTTGTCCTGCCTGGATTTCAGCGGCTGCACCCACAGGGTCCGTGGATAGGAAAAGGTGGTGGAGGTGCTGGGGGGAGGGTTGCCATGGGGAGGCGCTCGTTCGCTCTCTCTCTCCAGAGGTTTCTCGGCAACTTGAAAGGCACTCTTCACCTGTAGAACCCTGCTCTTGGAAAACCCCGGAAGAGAACTGTTGACCTGGCAGACATCGTCCTCGTGACTTGGGCCGACACCGGTGGGTGGAGACTTTGGAGAACTTGCAAGTCGGGTCTTTCCTGGGCTTTGGCAGGCCACGGGGCTGCCTCGGGTGCTGACGGCCGCAGCCACCTTCTCGGAACGTGCCGAGTAAAGCATTCTGCTGCTGCGTGCCCCCTGTGCTCCCCATTTGGTGTTCTCCAGTTGTTTCCACGGTGACTGCTCGGAGAAGGAATAATTCCTCTATTTGCCCTGGCAGAGTGTCTCCTTTCACATCATTCACAGAAGGAGTTTCCAGATCTGAGATTTCCCAGGGATTATGCACTTGGCATATTTACTTTGTGTGGCTGAATTATTATCTCTGCCATCCTGAAAATGTGTGGATTGGAATTCCAATCAAGCAGCTCTGCTTCCTCGAGGAAGGAGCCTTCTGGCAGGTGGCAATGGCGGCTTTGGCTGTCTGTCGTGAGGACGTTAAGCGGAAGTGGGTGGGCAGGTAGGTCTCAAGGCCTTGCCGTCCTGCATGGCGCGGTGGCGCCGCTTCTCGGCATCCCCAGGCCGCGCTGTGTATGGGTCCCCTGGGCAGGCTGGTGCATTGGCTGCTCCAGGAGGGGCCACCTGGGGCGCCCCGGGCTGGGGGAGCAGCCCCAGGGCAGCTGTGGGACCCCAAGCACCCCATCCAGGTCGTGCAGGTGTCCTGTGTGGGAGGCCCCAGCTCCCGCACACTATTTTCTAGAATTTTCTTCCCTTTTGGACTTCCAGCTCTTGTGTCCACTTTCTTCCTTTGGCTTCAGGTTACCACGGGTGTCGAGTTCTGTGTCCTGCATCCACTCTGGGTGCGTGGCCAGGCCCTGATGTCATCGCGGGACAGAGCTCCTCAGCCATACCCCTGGTGGGTGCGGGGAGGACCGGGTCACAGGGCTGCCCCACCCCAGGACGCCCCCGCCTGCATGGAGCATGATGGTGGCATCTTCCCGAGGGGAGTGAAGGTAGCGTGTGCGGCTATTGTCTGAGGGTCTCCAGGACTCCGTCTTGGGGTCCTCCTTGTTCCTGCGCATTTTCCTGTCGCAAACCTGCAAACCCCGTTCCTCCCGCGCTGCTTCCTCAGCCTTGTGGGTTCTCAGGTGGCTTCTCGGGCCTGTGGTGCAAGGCCTGAGATCAGACCCAGCTGCTAGGACACCTGGGGGCCTCGAGGCCCCAACCACAAGGCCACTCCCCTGCCCCTGCAGACGAGCCCCCCTGGCCGGACACCCCCTCCTGGAGACCCCGTGTAGCTTCCAGTCCCTGCCAGCCTGAGGAGTCATGCAGACAGCCATGCACACCCTCCTGCAGGAGCCAGGACCCCCGCCCTCTTGTCCTACCAAGCCCGCCGCCCGCAGCCCCTACGGGGTCAGTGCTGCTGAGCGCAGCCCCGGGAGGCCCTGCCTGGGCACCATATCCTCCTCCCAGGGCTGTGACCAGCTGACCAGGGAGCTGCTGTCCATCTCATGTGCCCAGTGTCAGGGGTCCGGCCACCCCTACACCCCAGCATAGGACCCTGCCCCTCCCCAATGGGGCGAAGAGGAGGCGAGCAGAACAGACCCCGTTTCACCCGTGCCCTGGGGCTGGCCCCTCCTCTAAATGCAGGGAGGACCTTTACCATCCCAGCCAAGGGGACCCAAGGTGTGCTGGGCGCTAGGCTGGCCGGAGCTCTTTATTTCTATTTATTAACAACAACACGATTAATAGCAACATTAATTTTATTGACACTAAACAATAATTGATTAGCATTATTTTATTATTAATTAGCACCATATTTTTATTAAAGAGCATAACTATATTAATAACTGTATTGATTATAATTATATACTTATAATTATCAACATATTAATGTAAACAACATATATTGCTATGTTAATGTTAATATCATATTAATATAATAATAATTGAAAATGATGTTATCGACTGCCCGTTGCTTGTCTGCACTTCGCCACAGGACTGACCTGGAGATGCCGCCAGCCTTCTGTGCCTTTGAGAGTTGCCACAGCGCCTTTCCCTCCTGCTGCTCCCTCCCGCCTCCTCACTCAGGCTCCCAGGTTCGTGCTCTCCGGGCACCTATCTCCCCACCTGAAAATTACTTTTATAATTAAAGAAACTAGTTTCCACTTGGGTGTCCCCAGCCCATTACCACACAGAAGCCCAATGTGAAGCCGAGGAGGGTTCTGGAAGCTTCCGTGTGTGTCCACCCCTCCCCTGTGGCCTAGCAGGGTCTTCACTGGGGACCCTTGGTGCCTCATGTTTGCCACCCAGAGGGCCTGTGTTGTAGAGGAACCCTGGCCTGTAGAGCTAGAATGTGGCTCCAGAGGCAAGCGGAATGTTCTGGTACAGGGCAGTCTTGGGGGCTGGGCCAGGCCTGCTAGGCCCCCTGGCTTCTAGCCAGGCCTTCACCACCGCTGGTGCCCCAGACTCCTGCCAGGGCTGTCACAGCTGCTAAGACCCTGGATTCCACTGGTCTTGCCATGTGCGCCTCCAGGGACCCTCTGCTGGGTGCCCCCTCCCCTGCTCCCTGAGGCGCCTCCCAAGCAGGCCTGAGCTGAGCTGGGAGAGGGGCTGGGCCTGGGGCTGAGGCTGCTAGGGCTGCCCTTTCCTGCCTGGAGCCCTTCCTTTCCCCCCCCCCCCCCAGTCCCTGCTGAAGCCCCTCAAGCCCAAGTCCTTGTCTGGAGCTCAGCCTGGGCAGAGCTTCTTCCCTTGTCCCTCCTCTGCCTTGGAGGTGGAAGGGGGCAGCGAGGTGCTCCCACTTGGGACCTGACCCATTTGGGACAGACTCCAGGCTGTTTAGGTGTGGACTGGATTCAGCCTGCGAGCTGGGGTGCTGCGTGCTCAGCCAAGGCTGCCTTAGCAATTGAAGGCAGGTTCCCGCCCCAACCACCTGCATGGTGGGGCCAAAGCCGGGCCCCCTCCCAGAAGGCGGGAGGAAGTGCTTCCCGCCGGGAGGGCGGGCTCCTCAGCCTGGAAGTGAAACCAGGATGCTCACAGAAGAGGGAGTTTCTTACTTGCACCCGAGGGGATCCGTGCTGGGGATTCTCTGCCACCGGCTGAAGCCCAGCGGAGGCTTTGGGCCCCCGGCCCTGGGTGCCTCGGCTGGGGGACCCTGCCCTCATCCGGGACTCAAGGATGTCTCTGTCGCAGCTGGGCTTGTGGATTGGGCGGTGAAGGACAGTGACCTGGATTCCTTCTTCCCTGGGCAGCCTGGGTGGCTGCCGCCCCCCCAGCCCTGAGTGCCTGCCAGCAAGGAGGGGCATCACAGGTGGGCACAGGGGCAGGAGTGAGGTGACCCAGCACGGAGGGCTGAGCCCCGTCTCCCCTCCTCGGCTGCCAGCCAGGGCTCTTGCCTGCGTTTCCGTCCACACACGTCTGTCCTGGCTGTGGTCGGCCCAAGCTGGGTGCTGGAGCACCGTGTGCTCGGGGTTTGGGGTGCCCCAGTGGAGGGCCGGGCTGCAGAAGCCCAGGCCTTTCTTACAGCTGATTTGTCCACAGATGCACAGACACTCAAACCCACGCCCAGAGGTGCACCCGTTTCCCAAAGGCACGTTCTCTGGGCCTGGGCAGCTGCATGGGGAGATTTTATTCTCATCTGCCTTCCATCTGTCCAGGCTGGCAGCTCTGCGTGGGGCGTCCCTCGTGTCCTCACCCACCACCCACCTCTGCTGTGGCCACCTCAGGCCACCAGATGTCCTGGCACTCAAGCCCCTGGCCTTGCTTCCCAGCTGCCACAGTAAATTCCATGTCCTGGGTTGGTTCACGGTTCCAGAGGCTGGAAGGCTGCCTCTTCTGGGGTCGGTATCTGGGGTTCCTTGGCTTTTCCATCATCACGTGGCAGGGCACATGGCGGCGGCATCTCCTTTCTCTTCCTGGTTCCGTGGCCTTCCAGTTTCTGGCCGCTCCTGGTGGCTTCCTCTCTGTGTCTAATTTCCTTTGCTTGTAAGCTCTTCAGCCACGTTGGATTAAGGCCACCCTCCTTCAGTCTGGGCACCGGAACTGGTAGCATCTTCAAAGGCCCTGTGGTCACGCCCACAGGGCAGAGCCCGGGGCTGCCTGAGAAGGATGCAGACATTTCTGGGCATGGGCAGCCTCCTCCTGGGGTGGCCTGGCCGCTGGGTCGCAGGGCTCTTGGCTGCTTTGATGGCCTCTGTGCTCCTGGGCAAGTCGCTGCCTCAGGTCCCGCACCGGCCCCTGGGGCGGTGGCCTCGGTCTCTGTCCTGACGTGGTCGCGTGGAGTCGGCCTTGGACCAGACCTGCTCTGTGCCCCGCCTCTCTCTCTGCTAAGGGGGGCAGCCCCTTCCCAGACCCCCCCCACACCCAGCCTCGCCCACGGTCCCCAAGCCCCCTTTTTTCTGCTGAATCTGGGTAGGTATTGGGCAATGACCCTTGACCCTAGGGGAGGGCAGTGACACAGACTCCCTAGGGAGTAAGGGTGTCCGGGGGCCTCTGGAAACAGCCTTTGCTCCCTGAAAAACTGGAAAGAGCCGCGGGAGGAGAAGGTCGAGCCTCCTGGAGACAGGGCACATCCAGACACAAAATCAGGGGTGGGGAAGAGGGGCACCTCTTGAATCCTGGGTCTGCTGCTGCACCTGGGGCAAGTTACGTCATCGCTGCGTGCCTCAGTTGCCCTGTTACAGAGGCACTGACAGTACCTCCTTGTCCAGCGGTTGCAAGCATTCCCTATGTGTTTGCTATCATTTCTTAAATCACGAAAGCACAATTCCTTCAGTTACGCAGCCCACAAATGCATGGCTGCTCTAAAATATTTAAGTAACAGACAAGGATGGAGGGAAGAAAGCCACTCCCACGTCTCCTCCCCTGTGTTCCCTCTTCTCCCCTCCTCCAACCTGCACCCCCAGTTTCACCCTTTTCCCCCAGAGGTAATCCCTGCGGGCGAGTTTCGTAGTTTTTCCTCCAGATTTTTTCTGGGCCCCCCGTTTTACAAGCAGTCATCAGTGTGTCTGGTTTCACTTGGCGAGCATCGTCTTGTTCTCCTTCCGTCATCACCAATGACCACAAACTCCTCGCACAGAGTCCGTGGCCAGAGGTGCAGCCCCGAGTGGCTCGGCTGCTTCTCTGCTTAGCGTCTCCCAGGACGAGTCGAGGTGTGGGCAGGGCTGGCTTCCTTTCTGGGGCTCTGGGAGGACTCGCTTCCAAGCCCCTTCCAGTGGGGGCAGAATCCAGCTCCGGGCGGTTGGAGGGCTGAGCTCCCCGTGTCCTTGCTGGCTGCTGGCTGGGGTCGCTCTCGGGCTCCAGAGGCCCCCGCGCTCCTGGCTCCTGCACCTGCCTCCACCTTCCAACTCGCAGCGGCGGGTGGGGCCTTCTCAGGCTGCGAAGCTCTGCCCCCTTCGGCCTCCTCCCTCCTCTGCCTCCCTCTCTGCCCGACTCTTCTGCCTTCCTCACCCACTTTGAAGGACCCATGTGACCACATCGAGCCCCCCGCTCATCCAGGATGATCCCCCTATTTTAAAGGCAGCTTCTTAGGAGCCTTACGTCCATCGCCGGCATCCCTTCCCAGCAGGACCTAGATTGGCGTCTGATGAAGAGCCGGGGGCTGCGAGTCTCGGGCATGTCTTCAGGACTCTGCTTCCCGAGCACGTTCTCCAGCTCGCTGTAAGAGCAGGCACTGTCACGATGTGTGCTCAAGGGCCTCGCGCTCTTATAAGGCCACTCCACAGGCAGTTTCCGACGGCCTTACACAGTGACGCCGGGGACGGAGACTGCCGCTCACGCTTCATTCTGAAATGAACAGCCTGGGCGTGGGGACAGAGATCGTTAATGAAGCCCATTTGTGGCCACACATGAGCACCAAGGACAGATGATTTCTTGTCAAATCAATCTGCACAGGCAGGAGGAGATTGAGGCAGAGTTGAGGAAGTGGGAAATCTGGTCATTGATTAAACCCGATGATGCTGATGAAGCCTGCAGAGAGAAGAGGGAGACGGGAGGGGGGAGAGGGGGGGAGGGGAGAGGCAGGTGGAGGGGGAAGGAGGTGGGGGGGAGGGAGGGGGCAGGGAGTGTGTGTCCTCATGCTTTGGACCACTGAGCCCTCAGGGGCCAGGGTTTTGGGGTCCCCCTGGACCCCTCTCTGCCGTGGGGTCGAATGTCAGGCCGACCACTGGGGACGTCTAAGCTGGAACGTGAAGGTGATAGAGCCTTGCTCCAGATTAGGGCCCGTTACCGTCAGGGCCTCCGAGTCGCGCTGCTTTGCGCCGTGCGCCTTCAGGTGCTCATTCTTTGGCAGTCGTATCGACTCACCTGTAGCCCCTCACTGGATGGGTGCACAGATGTGTGTCTGTCCGCCCGTGGGTCCCCAAACACCTGGATGTGGGGAAAAGGGCCTGTGATGTCTTCCATGGAACAAGGGAAAGCACAAGGACGTCACAGCTCACGTGCTGTTCTGGGGTGTGTGGTGACCCCCAAAAGCAGTGATGCGGTCCTGACCCCCAGATCCTCAGGATGTGACCTCATTTGGAAACAGGGTCATAGCAGATGGAATCAGTTAAAATGAAGCCATACTGGAGCAGGCCCTTATCCAGTACGACTGGCACACAGAGGACCGCCCCGTGGAGGTGGCGCAGACTCCGAAGCGCCGCCGCCGTGGCCACAGGAGGCAGCAGCGGGAAGCACCCTCCCCTCTGGGTTCCAGAGGGCGCAGCCCTGCTGACACCTGAATGTCGAACTTGGACCTCCAGAGCTGAGAGAGAACCTTTCTGTTGTCTCGAGCTACCTTTGCAGAGCCTCGTTACGGCGGCTGTGGGCGACTCAGCTGGGTGAGGCCGGGTCCTTGTGGCAGTAAACCACCCCAGCGTTTCAGTGATTAAAACAACAGAGACTTGACCTTGAAACGTATTACAAAGTACAGTGGTCAAAACAGCACGGTACTGGCATAAAGATAGACACATCGATCAGCGGAATGGAATGAGAACCCAGAAATAAACCCTCACCTATATAGTCAACTGGTTTTTGACAAACCTACCAAGTCCACGCTGATGGGAAAAAACAGTCTCTTCAACAACTGGATATCTATAACCAAAAGAATGAAAGAGGACCCCTATCCTCACCCCCTATACAAGAATCAACTCAAAATGGATCAAAAACCTAAATATAAAAGCCAGGACCATAAAACTACTAGAAGAAAATGTAGGGAAACATCTTCGAGACCTTGTAGTAGGTGGTGGTTTCTTGGACCTTACACTCAAAGCACATGCAACAAAAGAAAATATAGATAAATGGGACCTCCTCAAAATTCAACACTTTTGCACCTCACAGAACTTTGTCAAAAGGGTGAAAAGGCAGCTGACTTAATGGGAAAATGTATTTGGAGATCACATATCTGATAAGGGTTTAATATCCAGGATATATAAAGAGATGTTACAACTCAACAATAAAAAGACAAATGACCCAATTAAAAAATGGGCAAAAGACTTGAATAAACATTTGTCCAAAGAAGAAATACAAATGGCAAAAAAAACACATGAAGAAATGCTCAACACCACTCATGATTGGGAAATGCAAATCAAAACTACAATGAGATATCATTTTACACCTATCAGAATGGCCACTATCAAAAAGACAGAGAACTACAAGTGTTGGAGAGGATGTGGAGAGACAGGAACACTTCTTCACTGTTGTTGGGAATGCAGGATGGTACAACCACTATGGAGGACTGTTTGGCAGTTCCTAAAGGGGTTGAATATAGACTTGCCATGTGACCCTGCAATACCGCTACTGGGTATATACCCAGAAGAACTGAGAGCAGTGACACGAACAGACATCTGCACACTGATGTTCATAGCCACATTATTCACCATTGCCAAAAGCTGGAAACAACCCAGGTGTCCATCAACAGACGAATGGATAAACAAACTGTGGTCTATTCACATGATGGAATATTATGCAGCTGTAAGAAGAAATGAAGTCGTAAAGCTTATGACAACATGGATGAATCTGGAGGACATTATGTTGAGTGAAGCCAGCCAGACACAAAAGGAAAAATATTGTATGATTGCATTACTATGAACCAGATATATTGTGTAACATATTGTTTGATTAAAAAAAAATTTATATGTATCCAGTACATTTAATGAGAAATGTCCGTATTTATTCATCTGTGTTTATTTTTTAGTTTTTAATTGTTTATATTTTCAATTATTAAATGTACAAAATAAAGTTAAAAACAAAAGAAACAACAGAGGCTTTATTTTCCTCACACCTGTTGATTTCTCCATCAGACACGGGAGGAGTCTCCATTCCACACGTCCTCACGGGGACCAGGTCCTGGAGTGTCGCCATCCCAGCAGCCGGGGAGAGCAGAGCCGAAGCTCTGACCCTGCAAGTCCGTGCCTTGGCCGAGAAGCGACACACGCATCTGCTCACAGCTTGCTGGCCACCAGTGGGCGCGTGACGGCCCCTAGCTTCAGGGTTGTGGGGCAGGCTCGCCCTCCACATGCCCCAAGACAGCGGCAGAGCTTGGGAAGGCCTCCCGTGGGGGCAGGGCAAGCGGCTGATGGCACAGCTGCTTTGTCAGCAGGTCACGGTGCCTCCAAGCAGCATGGGAGGCCCGCCGGGCAAGGCGATGTCTGAGAAATGCTCGATTTCTCTTGCTGCACCCATCTTCCAACCCCAGCTCGGCCTAGCAGCCAGGGTCTGTGCTTGCTGGTCCCACCCCTTCTCTGCTTTTGTTGCCCAAACCCAAGTGGAAAAAGAGCCCAAGTCCAACTCCAGAGATGGAAGAGGGGCCAGAGGTCGCCGATTTGGGGCAGGTGGGTTCCAGGGTCCCCTGTGGAGCTGGGCTTCAGAAGCGGGGGGTGTGCCTGAAGCAGGGGGGTGGTGGGTGGGCTGGGAACAGACGGGACCTGAGCGGCACTCACAGCCTCATCTCAGCGGAGCTCTGCCAGTCCGGAAGCATCAGGGCTGAAAAATCTGTTTCAAACCAATCCATTTGACTAGAGATTGATGTCATATTGACTTGGTTTGAATTTTGCGAAAATGCTGTGTATCAAGCCAAATGCGCATCAGACAAGATGCTCAGCCGGCCCAGCGATCTGTGACGGCGGCTGCGGAGGCGAGCTGGTGAGCTCGAGTGTCGATTCATCGGCTTCCCTGGAGAAGGCCGAAGGCCTGGCCAGCCCGCTTGCTGCTCGAGTCCCCCCTTGTCATTTCAGCCGGTGTCGGCTGCGCGGCCTGGGCAGGACGTGCTGCAGGTGTTTAGGGCGCTTGGTGAAGAGGAGGGACCCTGCCGGACCCGGGCAGAGCAGAAGCCGAGGCCTCTGCAGAGAGGGCCAGCAGAGGTCTGCCTGCAGAAGGAAACCTGGGCTCTGCCTGCAGCCCCTTCCCCTCTGCCTCTTCACCAAGGGTCGGGGCCTTTCTCCGTGTGCTGGTCCCTGCCCAGCTGAGACCCCGGAGAGTCTGCTTGCGAGGTCAAAGCCTCTCTCAATGTCAGGGCTCTGCTGGCCTCTTAGCACGCAAGGGATTGCTCCACTTGCTGCAGCGCCCGCCTGCTTGGCACTGAGTCTTTACAACGCGGGAGCAGGCGAGGACCAGTTGCTTGCAGCGCCTGTAGCACCGGCGCCCGTGAGGCTTCTCGTGCCTGATGATCAGAACAAGCGTGTTGCTTCCCGGCCCCTCAGCAAGGCCTCTGCCGTCCTCAGGGCAGACGATCCAGCCTGCAGCTGGGGAAATGCGCGCGGGGCGAGCCGAGGCCGGGGGTCCTCCCCGGGGGGCCAGCAGCCCGTGGTGACCTCCAGGGCCTTGCCAGCTGACCCCTGGGCCCTCCCAAGCGAGTGCCGCCCCAGGCGGGCAGGGCGGCTGCCACGGGGAGATGCTTCGTCTCAGCCGCCCCTCCCCGACCCCTGGCACAGCAGAAGTCACAGGGGCCGTCATCGTCTGTCACAACCACACGGGGGTTGTGGTCTTCCGTCCCCGTGGACACGGGCTGGCTCGCATTTGAACAGGGCTGAGCTGCTCCTGGGTCTGCCCGGCCCCCTCCCCACTCACTGGCAAGGCCCCAGCCCTGCCGCCCCTGTGCGCTCACTGAGCCGCGGCCTTGTGCGTTCGTCCCAGTGTTTATGTGGACGTGGTTTGATGAAATTCTGCATGGTATATGCTGATGTAAAATGGCCTATTTCTGTTGTTGCAGTGTCACTCAGGATGATCCCCAAGTCCTGAAAACGCTCCTGCTTTACAACTCTTTTTCTTTCTCCCTGCCCCCAGAGCCTCCAGTGGCCACTGGCTCCACATCACGGTTGTAATTTCTTCCATTGCTAGGATCACACTATGTCTATAGTAGAAAACCAGAAAGTCCACTCTAGTCCATAGTTCACTCTCCAATCCTGAGGATTCTGGGATGGTGATGCCCACTCCACCTCTAATTGAGAGGGGGCTTATATCCCATGGGAAAGATGGATGGCACTATCTTGATTGCAGCTGCAGGCTCTCTCTATTCCTCGGGATGGTCGTTGTCCATCATCATCTCTTTGGCAGTTTTCTTGGGTGAGTCCAACGAGCTGTAGAGTAGATGTTGCAACTCTGCTGAGGTTCTGGGCCCAGCTGGCACATGGACAGCCCAAAGACTCATGTCACAGACATATTTTTGTGAGCATACGTTTCTAATTCCCTTGCAATTAAAAGTCTTCTCCTGAACTGGCCTAAGTCTGATTTCTCAACTTTGCACAGTTGTTCAGAAGCTTCGGTGTGATGCTTCTTTTCCCATTAGCCCAATGTCCTTTAATTTGCACTCAAAGTTTCTGAGTCCCCCAGGCAGCAAGTAAACAATTTGGGTAAGTATCTCATTATCTGCTTCCCCCTTCCGGCTGATTATATTGGATGGTTTGTCATTTCTTGTGCTGTCCTCTGAAGCTCAATTTTCCATCACATAGGACTTCTCACTGGCAATTTTTAAGCCCCGATGAATCTCGTAATTCATTGAAACTTGCAATTCGTTCCTTTGTTCACCATAACTTTTACAAAGATCTCAGAGGAAATTGAAAATGGATAGACGCGCTGGTTCTACGGGTGCTTTAGGCAACCCCCACCCCAATGACGTGTTGCTTTTGTTAGGATTTCTGTTTCACGGCTTTCAATTTCTTGTCAAATGTGATAAGGAACGGAACGACTAGGTTTTATATTAGCCTTTCATCACGCAGTGGACGATTTCACTCCCTAGTAACCTCTCTTATGGTCTCCTGGTGTTTCATTTAGCTGAAATGTGACAACAGGGGTGTCTTTTTGTGACTGATTTGTACAGTCTAGTGCCAGAGAAGAACTTGTTTGCTTTTAAGTTACTCGTGCTCTGCCAGGCACAGCTTCCTCACTTAATGGGTGCTCCACTTAGTTGCTATTTAACTTTGTCTGGTTTCCAAGCTTGTCCCAAGGTCAGCAACACTCTCCCTGATCTGTGCATCGTTCTCCGTTACCGTCTGGCTGTTCTCGCGGGCATCGTCCCTTTCCACAATTCCAGTCTTTTGAGCTCCCATCTTGTTCTGTTTCAGCAACTGCTTCAAATGTACTTGGCATCTGTAACCTAAGATATTTTTAGCTGTGTTTTTAAAACCAAATTATTTGGCTTATATGTAATCGTTACATATTAAATTGTTGGCTTTGACTTTGAAAATCTAAGAAATACTTTCATGTCTAAAAATAATTTGCTAAGGAAGGTTTCTCAGGTCTGCTTTGTGAACTTGTGAGCATTTGGTTTCTCCAGATGTCTGTGAATCTTCTGTGAGTAAATCCCCTGGCTGGTCGAGTGTGCGTGGACGCGCTGCACAGGGGGATGCCTGTGGCCAGCTCACCGTGGAGCCACCTGGTCTGGGTCACCGCGAGCATTTAACAACCACATCCAGAAGCAGCAGCCTCATCACTTTAATCCTCTTCTCTCCACCATGCCCCCTTTTATCAGGGACTCTTAGATATAATTTTTTTGACACTTTGATATCTCTTTCCTCTCCTGGAAATTGGTGTTGACATTTTTCTATAAAGACATTGAACTTTGATGCTCTTTATTTGAAACTCAATTGAACTCTTCAGAAAACTCATTCATTTTCTTTGGCTTATAGGAAGGGAACACAGAGTTGAACTTATCAATTTCTCCATGGAAAGTGGGAATTTGAGAGATTTTAAAAAGACAGGATTTAAAGATCCTTAATATATTCCTCTGCTGGACCTCAGGAAGGAAGGGACTTGATATCTCCTGGCTTTATGCCTTTGGAATGACTTCTTAATTACATCGTGTGCAGGGACTAATGAGGGAGGTTTGCAAATGAGGTAAGAGTGTGATAGATTCTGATTTGCCTTAGAGAGAGGCTTTTTGCATGAATATTTTTAAAGGGGAGTTTATGAGAAATTTACATTAACGCAGAGGCTATTTTGAAATAAAAATCACCGTTAAGTGTGTGAAGCCTAATCACATGCTTTGTTCTGAACCTTTATTAGTGATTCCTAGGGCTTTTAGGCAAATCTATCCAAGACTCTGCCTTAGTATAAAACATGCTAGGGAAAGCCTCCCCTTATCTTTGGTGTCTCAAGGATCAGAGTTGACCTGCTGCCCAGACTTTCCCCAGGGGAGCAGGACAATTGTCCCGACAGGGAAGAGACCAGACAAAGGATGCCTGGCAGTCCCCAAATCCTGTCCTTCCCATTCATCTTATAAGCATTTCCTATCACTGTTTGTTATAGATTGAATTGTGTCCCCAAAAGACATGCTCAGGTCCTAGCTTCCATCCTTTAGACAGGCTCTTTGCAGATGCTGTCGGTTAAGCTGAGGCAGAACTGGGCAGTGGACCCTGGTCTGTTTTAGTTGCTTTGCAGCCAGGAGCAGGCACCATAAAATGGGCTGGCCTTTACCATGGGGATTTAATGGTTACAAGCTTATAGTTTTGAGGTTGTGAAAATGTCCAGATCAAGGCATAATCAAGACATTGCTTTCTTCCTGAAGATGGGCTGCCAGCGATCCTGGACTCCTCACCACATGGCAAGGCACATGGCATCTGCCGGTCTCTCCCTTCTCTCCAGGTTTTGTTGCTTTCAGCTTCTTGCTTCCATGGCTGTATGTTTTTCTTGCCATCTTCATCCTATTTATAAAGGATCCAGTAAGAGGATTAAGATCCATCCTGAATGAGGTGGGTCACATCTTAACTTAAGATCCTACTCACCAAAGATCCTACTTACATTGGGCCCACACCCACAGGAATGGATTAACTTTAAGAATACACATTTCTGGGGTCCATACAGCTTCAGACCATCACATCCTCCAGTATGACTGATGCCTTTAAAAGGAGAGGGGCTTTGGACCCCGGGAGACAGAAACAGAGAGAGGGTGGCACAGGAGGGGTGCGGAGATTGAGCGATGCCACCAGCCCCCGCCAGAACCCTACGACTTGCCAACACCTTGATTTTGGACCTCTGGCTCCCAAACAGTAACTTTCTGTTGTTTCCAGGCCCCAGTTTATGGTGCTTTGTTACGGCAGCCCAAGGATACTAAAGCAGCCTTGTTACCCACCACCCCAAGCCTTTTTTGGGGTGGGAGCAGCCAATGGCTGCCTCTGAGAGCCCGAGGGTGCCTTCCCACCCCCTTCTTGGGGACCATTTTGACCACGTGGCCTGGGGCCTGCTGTGCCCGCTCTGCTGGCCGGTGCCGTGGCAAGTGGAGTCTGAGGAAGTGGCCCGCCCGTGCTGGCAGCAGGCGGCTCCCCGGTGGCTGCCGGGCACACTGGCCCTTGAGGAGAGCTGCCAGGAGACACACAGGTGCAGAGCTGGGACTGAGGAGAGGGGACCTCTCTGTTCTTGACTGGGAGGGAGCCACAGGGCCCCAGGCCCGTGACCTGGGGTCCTCCAAGTGGGGTGCACCTCCAGGAAGCATGCAGCACAGCCGCTGGGGCTGAGCAGGAAACACAGAGCTCCTATTCCTACTTACTTTTAATCTAAAGAAGGTGAACTTAATGGCTTTTTGTATATTCATTTTCAGCAGGAAACAGGTGGCCCAGTCAACACTAGACAGCCCCTGAGAGCTGCCCCTTCCCGGCCACTCTGTGAAGGGCGCCATGTAGGGCTGCCCCCACCCCTCTGGTGGGGTTGGGGAGCCCTGGAAGGCCTTCGGCATTTTGGGAAGGAGGGTGGAGCTGGAGTTCTGGGGAGTTAGTCGTCCTCCTCCACCTTCCATGGGATTGCCCTGGGGGCTCTGATTTCCCCCACTGGAAGCCCCTGCTTTCCCCCAGGGGGTCTCTCTCCAGGACTCTGTCCTTCAGGGTTATGGGCAACACTGCTCCCCCTTCCCTGTGGGTCCGGGGATGGTGACAACCACTCGGAAACTGCCCCAGTCACCGTCACCTCCCGGGCAGTCCTGCACTCTGCCCTTGCCTTGTTGAGCTGTATTGGGTCATCCTAACTGGTGTGTGCCTCTTGTTTCTGATACAAAGGACTGAAGACATAAGTAGTTGGGGTCTAGGGAAACCACAGACATGGCTGCATGCCAGGGCTGGATAGAGGAGCTGGACCAGGTCGAGGGGTACACCCTGCCGTGACACCCCTACAGGGAGGGAGTTGGGTAATCACCCCGGTGCTACCAGCTTTCCTCTGTCTGACCTCCCGGGCTCCCCGTGGGCCAAACCCGCGGAGACCAGAGCGTGAGGGGCCATTGAAGCAGTCCAGATAGGACGTGTCTGCTCTGGGTTGAAGTGTGTCCCCCTAAATGACACGTTGATGTCCTAAGTCCCCATACCTATGAAGGCACTTATTTGGAAATAGATCTTTGCAGCTGTAATGCAGTTAAGATGAAGTTATATGGATTAGGTAGGGTCTTGCCTCCATTAGGAGAGGGGGATTTGGAGACAGACCCACGGGGGAGAAACAGCTGTGTGAAGACAGAGAGTGATGCAGCCACAAGCCAAGGGTCACCAAGGATGGCCAGTCACCACCAGAAGCTGGACGAGGCGAGAGAGGAGAGTGCCCTCCGGGTTTCAGAAGGAGCACGGCCCTGCAGACTCCTTGGTTTCAGACTTCGGCTGCCAGAACCGTCAGAGAATAAATTCCTGTTGTTTTAAGCTCCCCAGTGTGTGGTGCAATGTCATGGCTACCTTAGGAGCCCCAGAGAGTGTCCCAGGTACAGAACCAGGAGAAGAGTGGATTGTAGATCTGAAGATCACCAGGAAATCACTGATGTATATAATTGATACATAAAATAAATATATACACATTAAGAGAGTACACTCAATTTTTTAACTGATGTGGGTGAAATGTCAAAATATTTTGGAACCATTGATTTGGAAAATGACTGCCAAATACTTAGATCTCAGGATAGAATGTTGCCACCTTATCAATTATTGATAGTTGATAATCTGATGAAGACATTTGAGACCTAGAAATTGATTGCTTTAAACCGAGCTGGAAACCTGCCACGTGCAGTCATCATGGCCAAGAGGACATTTACTCTGGGTGGGAGGCTGGTGGGGTGATCTGGGTGGGAGGGGCTGGTAGCCTGGACCAAGGTGGTGGTCACTGGGGAAGAAAGACAGTGTCAAATTTTTGGTTCATTTGGAAGGTGGAACTTGTTGATTGATCACTGTGAGGAGTCAAGAGTGACATTTAGGCTGGAAGAATGGAGCTCCACACCGAGGAGAAGGCAGCTGCAGCAGGAGCTCCACACC